>JAIPRK010000116.1:0-384961 GCA_025469195.1 Chaitophorus viminalis
TTATGACCTAGCTTAATATTTTTAACTTTGTTAGTTAACATTATTATGTGTTTAAAAGTCAATAAGTATGTAGTATGTAAAGTATGTTTGTAATTTTAGTTCCATTTATTAGAAAACAATTGAAGGGTATGATATATTTTCAGTCTTGGTCTATGATTGGGCGTAATTTTAATATTTTCCCCGGGCGTAAAAAATCTAAGATCCGCCTCTGCCTACAAGCTATACAGGCTACATGTTACAATCTAATAATTATAAAGAGCCACTGAAAACGTATATTCTCCTGGTCACGTATAAGAATATAGGTACACTCAGTCACCCAGCTATTAATCACATTGTGCAAGAGGAGTGTTCGACATATTAATACCTTGTATATTGTAATATATTATATTATTATTATAAGTTGACTTATAACAAAAACGTAAATAACTACGAAGGTTTTATTCAATACATAGTACCTATATAAATGAAGCTTTACCCATGTGGCTATATGCTATATGAGTTGGGCGTTATTCGATTGAAATTTTATCTAGATGATTATCTAGGTAACATTTTATTCGAATAAAAATTTAATCGAATGATTTTTTTTACAATCATTCAAATAAAAATTTATACGACTAATTTGAAAACATTTTTATTCGACTTGTTTTAAATCATAATTAATCGATTAAAAAATTATTCCACTAAATTTCAAACATAGGTTGTCGAATAATTTTCGTTTATTTTATTTTTGTAAACAAATGGAGTATGGTTGGTACCTAATTAAAAACAGGCACTTATAAAGAATAGTCGGCATAACATCATCATAAGATTAAACAGATAATTTTTATAGCTACTTGCCTACCTTATTATATTTTTGTGTAGAACTCTATATTTGAACTTCTAAATATGAGATACAACCATACAACATACGTACCTTAGTACCTATGTCCTATATCAGGCAGGTCAAACTCAAAGTATCAAGTAGGCCAAATTTATTGAATAGTTTAATACGCAGGCCTGAGGCTGCACATAACCAATTAACGAAAAAAAAAATTTGTACATTTTAATATTATTTTTTACAAACACAACCGGTACAAATAAATTCAAAAAAAATATATATATATATATATTTTTGTCCAATAATATTTTTAGTCGTGTATAAAATATTATATACGATAATAATAGCTACGTGTCAATACTAAGTCTATATTGCACCTCGAATTCGCGGAGCGTCAGAACAAGTCCTATTATAAATTACATAGTAAAAATAAATTAATTTGGAGACAAAATAAATTATTCTACCTAAAATTTAAAAAACTGAGAGTTTTTAATTTAAAATAAAATAACCGATGATTATTATTCGATAATCTATGTTTGAAATTCATTCGAATAAATATAAAAAAAAAAATCATTCGAACAAATTTTTATTTGAATGAAAAATGTTTTCAAATTAGTCGAATAATTATCTAGATAAAGTTTTGCTCAACACTGGCTATAAGTAAGGCAGAGGGCTTGTAGCATTTGTTTTGCATATTCACAAAAATAGTGTAGTACAAAAAAAAATCCATTTTATGTTTTTATAAAGCTAGTTTTAAAATTTTATTTTGCATTTAAATGCATATTTTGAGTATTTTTTGTTTTATGGCAAATTTAACACTAGTATAGGTACTATTTTATACTGTTTGAGATATATTTACCGAACTTAATACAATTTTTTGCACACCGACGTTTTCGTTTCAAATAATATAGTCAATATTTTTGGATAACAATTTATTTATTTTTAATTTTTGTCGTATAATATTGTTTTTGACTGTCCGTATGTATTTTCTAGAAGCACTCGAGGATAAGCCATAATATTAATTTTTTGTATTTATTAATAGATAAATTAGATAAATAGGTTTTAGGTAATTGTTTTCACTTAATTTAAAGCCTATTTATTTTATTAAAACTCTGAGATTAAGTCGCAAAACAAAAATGTAAGTACATATCATAGGATTTTTAAATGCATAAAGTGCGCTTGCATATTTTGTGCTTTTTTATAATTACAAGTCCTCTGCCCTAGCTATAAGTTATATATAATTTACATACGTATACGTTAGTGTTTTATGAATTCTATATCGAAGTATTATGCACTTCTCAATATATATATATATATATAATTTCGACTAGTAAAGTACCTTCACGTAAATGCTGGACTTTCAAGGTTACCGTATATGATTGAAATCGAATAACCGCGGTCCACGGAATTAGTATATTATCTACTACCACTATGCTATCATACATATATACATATATATGCTATGATACATATAGCAACGATCTTCGATTAAAAACAGTTCGATTTCCGATCGATTAAGTTTTGTTGTTTTCGCTCACCATCTCAATTTCGACCATAATTGGGGCGATTATTATAAGCATATACTATTAAGTATATGCTTATAATAATCGCAGTTATTAAACTGTTCTACACCTCCAATCTTGTGTTATATCATGTTGTTGTTTTCCCTATAATTTTAGCTCATAAATTAATATACATAGCTATATACATATTTATAAACATATAATTAACGATATGCAAATCGTCGTGATCTTCCGCCAATCATTCGGGATTCAACATCGTTGCCGCTATCGCAGTGCTGCTGCGGGATAGTATAACATTATATTATTACAGGATCTTGCAATATTATTGGCAGCTTAACGCAATTATGGGGCTCTTGCATTGTCCAATTATATTATATACACGCGTTTCCAGCTCATCTCGAACCGGCTCGTACCTACGTCATTCGTCTCAAATCTTCGGGTTCGCATTGCTGCGACGGCTTATCGCTGCTGTGCACCTATGTAATAATAATATATTATAATGCCAGCATGCCTTAAGATAATGTGTAACCTTCTGGACTCAGGTACTTGCGTCTTGCAGTATTGACGGAAGAATAGTAGTTAGCACGTGCACTGTATAATTTTAAAACTAAGATTATGATTTATACCGTCGTGTATCATCAGTGGCGTTCCCAGGATTTCAGTACTGTGATGGGTCTGCCTCATTTACGAGAGGCCACTGAGTAAAAACTACAACCAACTACGTATTACAAAGTAATTACAAAGATTATGATTATCAGTTAGGTGTTTATATCAAATTTTTATACCAACATTCAATACAACTATATACAATTTTAAACTTACTTACAAACTTTAGGTATTATTAATTCATTGTTGCATTAAAATGTATATTCAATTAACAATTTTACCTGGGGTATTTAAATAATTTTAAGAAGGGATTATACATATTTAATATTTTATTAGCATACATTTATTTGTGGTGTATTTATTTTAATTTAGTTTTCAATGACTCGTGGCTACTTTCAATTTCACAATAGATATCTGATCTAGAGAAGGTGGTTCTAGTTACTAATTCAATACAAAAAATAATGCATTTATAAAATTTGTATTTTTATCAAAATACATAAAAATAAAAGTACCAAGTATAAAATAGTTACGAAATGAGAACATTATAATAATTTTCTGCGCTTTTTAATTTGTGCGAATGTACTTATTACTTTATCAAAATCAATTTTTTGTGCAATGTTGCTTTCTATACTCAATATTGCTAAATTTGATAGTCGATCTTCATTCATAGTTGAGCGAAGATATGTTTTAAGTAATTTTAATTGGCCAAAACTTCTTTCTGCAGTTGCACTGCTCACTGGAAGAGTATAAAATATTTTATATAAAGTATATAAATTTGGATACGAAGAAACCATGTCTCGAGATATCATGAACTTTAGTACTTCATTTAATTTTAAAGGTTCAGGTTCATCATAAACTTGATGGTAAACCAGACAAAATGATTGGTATTCCACTTCTACATCAGTTTGATCTATGTCAACTTCATAAAATTCATAAAAGGGTAAAGTTGGTGGATTATCTTCATCTTTACTACAATAATGTCCTAAAGATGGTTCTTGACTGGTGTTTGATTTTAAGAATGACACTATATTTCTATTGCCTTTTCTTTTTCTTTAATCAATCGTCTTGCTCCACCTGACAGTCTAATTTTTTTATTAGGAGTTTCCATCATTAATATTTGACACAAAATACAAATACAACACAATATGTAACGCACTAAGATTACAGCGGACAGACACTCTTTTGCAAAATAATAACATACGATTAACGAATAACGACCGTGGCTCATGATATTTGTTATGGATATTGGATAATAATATAAAATAATCGTAGTATTGTACTGATAATACGATAAGACAGTCTATAAATAGAATAGATATTTTTACAATTTTACCTACGTGATAATAATAATATACCATTATAATACTATATTATTATATTATGTTTATATAAACAAGTAAACAACTTACAGTATCGTTATGTTTTATAAGACCCGTATGACCGTATCACAGCCACGGGTATTGTGTTTTCCGATTTAGGTACATTATTTAAGTTGATGAGTGAAAGCACGATTTCGTTCGAGCTATTTATATTTCAATATTCAGTCTTCACGTCTATACATCATAATTTATAATATTCATATACATTATATGTTTACTATTTCTATTCTTATACATTATAATTATATTGTTATAGGAACATTCTTGAACCTGTGTATATTATAAAAATTATTGTTATTTCATTTAATTTTCAAATAAAAAATGTTATGTAGTTTATCATTTTGAGAGGCCATATTAACCTTAGAAAAAAACTGTGGGTCAGCTGACAAATAATCTTGAAAAATATATAAAAAAAATTTATGACTGTTTGAAATTTAAATCTTTACGAAATTACATTATAATTCAATTTAAATATAAAATACTATATTATTATTATATACACATTTTAGACAAACATATTAACTATATAATATATGGAATATTCACACGTCAAATAGTTGTATCAATTATCGGTGATGGTGCCTTTTCCGTTATTTTTCATTTAATTAGTATAATACCTATCCAAGAAAGATGCCAAGAAATCTGAAATACAATTGTTTTATATGTTTCTGATAATTGGAATAACTTTATTACCATGTCTCACAATATTCAAAAAGTGACAATTTTTCCACTGCTAAGAATTATGTTCGTAAAATGATCAATACTACTGAATTCCAATTTAAGAGAATGCAGTTATCCCTGTCAAAGTATGTTTTGCTATGACAATAAATAAACCACAAGGTCAAACCTTGAGAATTGTAGGGACCTTTGTAAGATAAGATTGTTTTTCAAATGGACAATTTTGTAGCATGCACCAGAGTCAGTACGCCCACAAGTTTAGTTATTTTAGCACCAACAGGAAGTACATCAAATGTAACTTATAGAGAAATGTTATAAAAACATTGTTGTGATACATAATTATTTTTTATTATATACCTATTAAAGTTAATCTTGGCTTTAGCCAGGCCCAATGAACTAACGGGGCAATTGTCTATTTAATTAATATTATATTGTACCTACTGTGTCACAACAAAATTGTATAAAAATATTTTTTTTTACTTATGGAACTCAAATTTTAAAATCTAAAATTTTACTGTATCATTAAAAAACAAATTAAAAAATGCCAATTTGTAAGCCGGATTTTTAGAAAAATTATATTATTTAAATGTTTTATTGAAGTTTAGTCTTTAATTTATTATGATTTTTAAACTTTTTGAAAATTTGAATTTAATAATTAAAATGATTGTAAGATACCAAGATCTAATACCTACTAAGATTAGATAATAAGATAAGATACCATCTAAAATTCTAAATGAATGGTGATATATACAATAATTATTTGACACACAATATTATTTTTACCCAACTTTTTCACAAACTTAAAATAATCGTAGAAAGTTAACAAATAAACTTTTATTCTAGTCTTAAACATAAAGCATTAATATTTTTTTAAAAATCTGTGTTTAAAAATGGCCGTTTTTAGTTTTTTTTAACCGCAGTAGAACTAAATTTAAAATTGCAAAACTTGGGTTTTGAAAATAAAAGAAATTGATTAATACATTTTTAATGCAGTACATTACTAGGTAGGTACATATGATTTATTGAAAAAAAAAAAAAATAAATAAAAAGTGAAAAATAATGAATAGAACAAAAGTAATTGCATTTGTCAAATCATGCTGAAACACTGTATATAAGCTTAGCTGTCGCGCGTTACAGCGATCTCAGAAACTTAAAAATTGATCATGCATCGCTTCCATAACAACAATTTGATTTTCATAGTAAATACCTTCACAGCTAGGTACATATTGAAAAGCGACTAATGATAAGTGGCCAACAATTTATATATGACATTTTTCAATATACAAATTATATTATTCTGGTTGAGACGATTCAAATACATTATTAAACATAACTGGAATTGTGGCAACACTTTTAGATGGTAGTTGAACAGCATATTCAGCATTGAAATTGCCGTTGAATTTACAAATCACCTGTGACGCCAACATTTCATATCACCAAAAATTCCGGAATGGATAAAGTTCTCCAAAAATGTAAATTTTTCATATGAGACAAACGTCCCTATTTGGCTGTTTGTTCTGCTGTATAATTCGGTCATAGTATATCTGCAAGTTCATACAGTGCACGAACTGACAGATTTGACTTCTAACCTACAGAATATTTCCAGCACATCCCCTTGATTTGTTAGAATTTAATAATATATTATCGAAGTAATGTATCACTTCGACTATAATTCTTGTTACGTAAACAAAAAAAAATAAGATAATATGTGAATAAAATATATGAAATATTTACAAAATAACATAAATACAAATGTAATGTAAAATAATATTGCGGTGGTAATTCTATATATATACATATATATATATACACACATTTATAGCTCAGGAACACTGTGTTCAACGGCTGCTGTATAAATTGTGTTTAGTGCTTTATATACAAACACGCAGGGCTCTATGCAATGTATTATGATTTAACTCAATTTATCGAATATATTAACAATGAGCCATCCAGTCCACATTGTGTAAGTGTGTATAACTGTATCGCAGTTGATGTACATTTTATGATCCATTTTCACTTCGAAACACGCGTTATGTTAATCGTTAATGTACGTTATTCTACAGTAAAAATGTATTGTAAAAAAAGTACAATGTCATTTTTCGTTACTTAGTGGTTTTACAAAATCTCATCGGCTGTCGATACCTGTACCTACATGATTAAAGTTCATATCGCGGTACAGTATAGTCCCCTAATGTCTGACATAGTGACATACTGACATACGAGTATTGGATTTCGATTAGGTGCACCATCACACACACATTACTCGGGACATAATTATATATTTGATATATAGCCATGTATAGTGACATCCGACCTATCTATAGTTCTATTACAATATTAATATAATAAGGCGTTACAAAAATAATATAAGAAGCACAAGCACTATATATTTCTTTTATTTAAACAACACCGATTGCTTTTTAAAGATAATATTTTTGACCAACAGGTTTAGAAAAGTGAAAAAAAAAATAATAATAAAACATCATTGAATCCACCTACTAATTATTAGTAACAAGTAAACTGTAATCTGTATTTTAATTCAACACGATACCAAATATGATGTATAGTGTTTGGTAGAAAGGGTGAAGTTTTAAACTTTTTCGAAATTAAAATATATTATTTCTACTTAATTTATTGAGTACTAAATAATTGTGGTACATTATTACATCATTTTATTTATGACCATTTATACAACTAATAACGAACTAACAAGATATGTTTAAATAAAAAATATATTTTGTATGACTGACATATCTCCGTTCAGAATCGTTTTTCGTATACAATGATACCCATCATTGCATTCAAACACATTCATCATAATGATCTACTCTATATCCGAGTTCCCGTTTTTTTTTTCGTAACTTTTTATGATTTTTTTCAAGGTATACCACCGTCCACCAAAGAGTTAACAATTAATTAATCCAATAAAGTTTTTTATTTTCAGTAGATAAGGAAATTGAACCTCTATGTAATTAATATTCGATTAGGATTTTAAAATTTGCCGTCGTATCACAGTAAGTTGCATCTCTATAGGTAGGTACACTCATAAGTGGTAATATATATATCGTATATTCGTATACACACAATAATAATAATTTTAACTAACATTAAAATGCTATCTTTACTTATTAGTCGTATAGTTACTTACGAATCACAGCCGTGCGCGTGATTTAACGATTCGACGAATCCCGATCGCAATGAGCTAATTGATTTTCTTGTTTTTTTAGCGCACTGTTTCATTATTTCTAATGTCTGTTCATACGAAACTAGTAGAATATCATTGTTTCACCACGATATGATGCGATATATGAGATATAGGTACTCGTACACATAAAACTATGTAAATCATAAATTACAATATGCAATACTTTTCTCTGAAATCCTTTTGACTGTTTTGTCTCGTTACACGGTCGCTGCAGTATAAGTAATATTATTATAACTTTTGTTTGCGGTTACAGTATAATCGTGAGCAGCTCCTATATGACTTACTGTTATAGTTTTAAACGTTTTATGTGGAAACTTATTATTTTGTTATGGGTGTTGCTAATTAGTATGAATTGCGAAATAATATTACAAAAAGGTTTTTTTTTTTCTGGTTTGTAAGTTGAGTAATAAAAAAAAAAAAAAAACGAACAGAAATCCCGCTGATAAATGTATTACATTATAGGCCTGTTTTTTATGTATTATATCGAGAACCGTCTAATTATTATTTTTTTATCTACTTAGTTTTAAATAATTTTACTTTCATTATATTGTATTATGTTTTTATTGTATGCATCATGTTGTAGATGTAATAGATTGTGCGTATTTTTTATAATAAAAAAAAAAAAAAACACCGTACGAGTAATGACGAACACAAAATCCTAGTGTTACAAGGTGCTCATCTCGCTTCATTTACCTACATAATATAGACACAGTCTAAGCTCTTATTATTCCACGTACTCATAAAGTCTTAACACTAATTTTTGATTAAAGATCATAACTTTTTATTCGTAAACAGCAGTAACCGTTGCAACATTTTACTGACATTTCGAGTATTTTTATTTGTAATTTAATTTATTTTATACTCTTGCAGTTGTTTAAATACTAGTAGCTATTAATCAAGTAGCTAAATATAATAATAATTATACATAGTAAAATAAATGAATGAACAAGTAAAAAAAATAAAATAAAAAAAACACGTAAAATAAATTATAATAGATAAGGCGATAAAAAATATTTACATTTTTTTATTTTATGTGATGTTTCACTTCTATTAAATATGAATACTTTTATTCATTACCTATACTTACAACTATCGAAAAATTTCTTATAACTTAAATGTTAAATATTTATTAAATCTATAGTAACTACCTGTTAATTATATTTCTATTTTTCGCCGGATACATGAAATTACCGATTTCATGTAACGTGAAGTATGAATGTCAAACTGTATTGAACATTAAAAAAAAAAAATGATGATAATAAATAAGTAGGATCCAATAATAACTTATTTTCTTTATTTTATTATTCGTTCTTTATAATATCGATTTCATTTATCTGTAAATACTGAATATGTTTATATATTATAAATATAGAATGTTAGGTTATTATAAATGTATAAGATGATACTGCTCAATTATTATAATGCTTAAATTTTCTACTAAATGATCAATGGGGTAGAACGGGATTATGAGATTATATATTTTGTCTAGAAATATTTTGAAAATGGGTTGATGGAAATTGGAAGATATAGGCTGTAGTCAAACTTTTCCAAGTACATCAGTCGAGTGTCAATCGTTGAAACACACCTAGTTAATCGTGTAAAGATTGTTTTGTGTAACAGAAGCGGAATGTTACGGATGTATAAGTTGTATTTATATTTTTCGTATTATAAATTCATTATTTTACGTATTTTGTACATTGAATTGTCATTGTTTTACGATTTCAATTGTGATAGTCTTTTTTTCATATAAATTGAATTGAGCGTTGTTTATCTATCGTATAAAATCGTTAAAATCACGTTTCTGTTGATTTGTTCCATATCGATTTATCCATATAATAACGATAAACTTTAGTTCGTAGTTTCGTACTGTAGTTTATAGAGTATATACCGAACCATTACAATACACGATGACAATAATAAATTATTATTCTACAGTACCAGCAGACAATGACGTGGTATTGTTCCAGAACTCATTGAGCGTTTCGAATTTACTAATCGTAATTAGGGTTATATAGACGTATAGCCATCACTTGAACGTATAGGTACACGCACCATCATGCAGCGTTTATTGAAAACAAATTGTGTTTTGTGGTAGTAAATTACAACGCACAGTGTGTCACTGCCGAGCGCTAGAAGGTTGAATAAACACTGCATTTGACAATACATCGTTGCTGTGCTGCACTTAAAGTCAATTTTTATTATTATTATTATTATTATTATTACTGTATTCCTTCGGAGTGGCATGAATTGCAAATATTATTTTTTTCGCGGACAAAACGACGCATGTCCACTAACCACTAACCTATACAAAATTTCGAATTGAAATCCTATATGATTGCATGTTATCCGAATATTCTCGAAATCGTAGTTCACCATCATCATTTATTGTAAGGCCGTTAAACTATAAAAACAAAAAAAACTCATAAGAAATCGTTGATATTCAGTTGTTTTAATATGACCACTGCATATTATATTTAATTGTTGCCGGTTCTGTTTCGAGTTTTAACGCATAAATAAAATATAATATAATGTGATATACTGCAGAAGTGTAATGCATGTAATTTGTAGTTACCGTAAAAATACTTAATATTTGTACATGATTTTTATCTCCTCGATTAGTTTTTTAATATATTTAGTATATAGCAGCTATATCTATTCCTGTTTATAATTATGTGGGAGATTTTTCCCCCAACGTGTCCTTTACCTTGTATTTTCATTGCAATTATTAGTTATTACGTTGTTCGGCTGTTTATTATGCTCTACCATTATTTTTATTTTATCAGATGTCAGTGTTTTGTTAGGTTTATTTCGGTAGTCGTGCTACACCGTGTACTCGTTGTTTCTGATTTGCAAATTGTCGTCCGATTATATATCACGTGCACTTTGTTCATTGCTACATAGAAAACACATATTCTCAGATATTTTAAAGTACTCTTTTCGCGCTATATTACGTTTTGTACGTTTGTATTACGCTATAAAATTAATATTTTGGTGTATTTCAATTCAATTTACGCAGTTGGATCACAGAAGCATCATATAAGCACTAGGTATATCAAAACAGTACACATCAGGTAGGAGTAATTATTATTACGAAAATAATTTTCCACATTTGAGCACCCGTATGTTGTTAATAAAATTACGTATTTTATACGTAGTTCTACAAAGTTACATGCGTTTCATAGAAGTGAATTTATTTTAATTTTGGATTGTATTAAAAACGTCATATAAAATTAGGTAATTATGATAAAATGTATGGTTATTATGTATAATATATTAGATTGTTCATATATTTCTATAATATTTCATTATAAATGTATCATGATGATTAATTGTAATAACTGTATATACTGATATTATAACTGTAGGAACTAGGGAATAGAGAAAATATAGAGAATATACTCGTACTTGGTTTATTTTGTAAAGCAATTGAACCATTAAAACGCAATTGGGCTTTAAATATATTACATTATTGTAATAGTGTAATATTACACATTTTACTTAATGTGAATGAAACATGAGAGCAGAGTACCTATGATTTTTCCTTGATTTTCTATCTGTATAAAACTTGAAAAACAAAATTGATTTTAATAACTTTTTTATTATATTATTAAGTTATCTTTTGCAGCGCTACTGTTTTTATCATATTATTATCAAATTGTTTCAATTAAAATAATTTTACGGTGTACTCGTATGGTGGATTGGTATTTGTAGAATAAGTTTTTTGAACCAAAGTTTAGGACCTATGGACTATAGGGAGTATACTTGTAGTTACTATTATAACCTAGTTTTGTATACCTATAACAGTCAATAATTCTAATTAATCGGCGCAACTAAAGTTTATATTTTGGGGGAGGAGAACTAAAAGTACTTAGACAATACAGACCAGGATCAGGAACATAAATCAGGAGGGCTATGAAAATATTTAGGGAGCTAAGCCACTAAGCCCCTCGCCCCCCTCTAGTTGCGCCTATGTAATAAACTAATTTTCATATATGTGTACAATCGGTCGTCACATTGTATTTTTAAACAATTTGTTCAAATTTAAAATTAATTTCTATCTATTTAAATTAGAAATTATTTAGAATTTGACAATAATTATGCTGTTCTATTCTAGAACAGTTCTTATAATCTAACTAATATAGATAGTGTAGGTATGATTATAAGATGAACTATGCATAAAAGACATTAGAGATTCCAAGTATATCCAATAAAATGTTAAATTTTTTTCAATTTTATGAACTAAGTATGAATTTTATTTTGTAAGAAATTTTAAATATTTCATATAGTTTCATTACTCATATTATGAACACAAGTACTAGGAAGTACTTACATGAATAGATATTCTTTTCTTAAAATTAATAAAACATTTTACAACGCTTGAATACTCATTTATTACAATAGTCAAGATAGCTAGCGTAATAAATGATCAAGTCCCTATATATTACTCGTACAGTCGTACTCAAATTAAACGTTTTAAATGTAAATGCTAAGTGAAAAAATAAACTAATATATATTTCACTGCTGCTTATTGTGTTCCTTTTGTTTCTTAAAAACATTTCATGGTCGAGTAAAAGTAATCACTATTAAATTCTTACAATGTTTAATTTTAGAAAAATTAAATAATAATTTAGATATATTATTTATAATAATCATATAAAATATTTTATAATTTTGTAAGTTTTTGAACTTGATAATTTTTTGTAACTACCCAATATAATATTTATGACATCTACTTGATTATGTGTAATAACTAAATGTTACACACAAACAATTCGCTGAAAACAAGATTTCAACCGCTGGACCTCGTGTGGATATAGTTGAATATTAAGGTTATCATAGATGTCAGTTGTTGGACATAACTATTTTAAATTAAATGTGAAGATAACTAAATGCAACCTTGTCCAATATATGATATCACTACACAGTATTTTACATTCGTATTATCTTAATAAATTAATTCAATGGACTAGTGTTTCAGAGTAAATAATAAAAACTGACATATTTTATTTTGTTTAAGAGCTTGGTTGATTTGTTGCACAAGACATCAAGGTTTTTTGGTCGTTGTGTTTGAATATAAAATACGTACTAAAGAGATCAATCTAAAATCTAAAATATATCATCTAAAAATCCTCTCTTGTTTAGTTGTTTCATTTAATCAAGAATGAATATTGACTGATTTTCAATTATCAGTACACATAATATAATATAATTGTCTTCAAATAGACAAACAGTTTATAAGTATAAATGAAGAGAACATGATTGATTTTGACTAAAGTGTTATGCGTGGATAATATTGACGATGGATGATCAACTAATATAAATAATATTTAAAGTAATAATATGAGAACAATCAAAATTTAAACCACTGAAGTAATGATTACTCGAATTTATTTATTTTCTTAAAGAAATTAATGAACTTCGGCTACGTCATATCAATATACCATTTGCCATTTGTTAATAGCACGAGTACTTATTTGAGCAAAAATTGAAATAATATTTACTAAATCAATAGTTTTTGTTAATAATTTATCATATTGATGTAGAACTGTGTAGGAACACCGAACGTGCACATTATTTAGTGTACGTAAATTTAAATGTTATAATGTATTCATATATTATATATTAGGTAGTTATTATATGATTACACGACTGACGGCTATACCAAGGGTTTAAATCATTAACTATCATAATTTTAAAACCGATTTAAACCAATCTGCATACTCCATAGTAATAAATTAATATCGATTGTACTATAATAAAATAAATGTGTTTGAAAGAAACAAAACATTTTATAAGGTGGATTTCTTATATTTAAGTAAGGAAAAAAGAATTAGTTAAAAATGTTCAAGTTATTCTAGTGTCAATAAAAGTGATTTCACTTCAGATAATGTTAAATGTTAATAGTTAATAGTTTATAATTTAAAACAGAATAATATAGGAATTGTTGATTGTTCATACATACTAAAAATTTTACTACCATAAAAATGCATATCGGCATATCTGGTTTTATCTGGTATAACGAAACATTTTATTCACTAGATACGTATTAATTGTATTTTGATTAGAAAAATTTGGTATTAATTAATTATAAAATATGACTTACAGTCTTACAATGGATATGTATTAGCTTTTTCAAATCATAAGTAAAAAAAAAATTGGAGTAGTAAAAATGCTTTAATTTTCTTATATAACAACTTTTCTATAAAGAAAACATTTTCGATAGTTTTCAAAAGCGTCGGGCAAAATCATAAATAAATGATACAAAAACGGAAATTTTTATGCAAAACCACGTTTTGTCAAAATACATTTTTTTTTAAAATGCTCTAACTCAAAAACAAAAAACAGAAAGAACTTCAAATTTTTACCAAATGTTTATATTAGCGTTTTATATATATATGATAAAGTTTTCAAAGTATTTTGACTCTTTTTGTTCTATTAATAGACAGTTGAAATTTTCGATTTTTCTAATTTTTTTTTTTTTTTTTGAAATATCGGTAAAAATAATTTGTTTGTCCAAAAGTCTTGAAAATTTAATACAAAGTTTATTATAAATTATACTTATTGCAAATGCAATTAAAAATAATTGAAAACTGTCTGACAACTATTTTAAATTCTTAATGGAGTGATGGAATCTATTGATTTTACAATGATGTGTGTGTTTTTTTTTTTTTTGTATCTGACGACACCTTTTTTGACAGTAAAAATGCTTCGATTTGCTTAAACAGCAACTTTTCTGAAAGGAAAGTGAATGTAGATGGTAATTGGGCAAATCAAAAATTCAACTTTTTTAATACTTATTAAAAAAATCGAAAAAAACGATAAAAAAATTACGAAAAAACGGGAAATTTTACGCAAAATCACGTTTTTAGAAACTACATTTTTTTAAAATGCTCTAACTCAAAAACGAAAAACCGCAACAACTTGAAATTTTCACCAAATCTTTAAATTGGCATTCTCTATACGTGGTTTTGTTTTCAAAGTATTTTGACATATTTTGACTTATTTATGGACAATTTAAATTTTTGATTTTTGTAAAAAATTTTTTTTTAACCTTTAAGGAAATTTAATTAGCTCGCCGAAAACTCTTGAAAATTTAATAAAAGGTTTATAATAAGTGTAACTTATCGTAATTAAAAAATATCCAAGATCGTTTCACTCAAATATTTTTTACAAGCCCATAAAGCTCAAATTTGTATAAAATGTATCAAAATCACGATAATTTGTAAGTTATTTTGTAGATAAAAATTCATAACATTTTTTCTGTTTATAACTAAGGTTCAAAATTTTAACACTAGGATATCCATAAGCTACTCTTCAAAAGTCTTTAAAAAAATTTCTACCAGACTACAGAGGAAAAAATTTTATGACTGTTTGAAATTTAAATTTTTACGAAATTGCATGAAATAGCGATTTATCCTCAATCGATTTTAAATATTTGTTATAATTCAAAAATTATAAGTCGCAGAAACTTGAAATTTTTACCAGTTGTTAAGATAGGTATTTTCTTTATGTCATATTTTTTTTCAAAATATTATAACGATTTTTAAGCTACTTATAGGCATTTAAAATATTCGAATTTTTTACATTTCTTTTTTATAACCGGTGATAACAAAAAATTGACTAATACAAAATACTTGAAAATTTAATAGAAGATTCCACAGAAGTAGTCATTATTGTCATTCGAAAATTATTAAAATCCATATGCACTATTTTTTTTTTATAAGCATTTGAACAGCGAATATTGACATAAAATTAAATGTAAAATATAATATAATATATAAAATTCTAGACTAACAAATCATATTGGTTTTTGAAATTTACTCTAACTCAAAAACAAAAAACCCCAACAACTTGAAATTTTCACCAAATCTTTATATTGGCATTCTCTATACATATTAAGGTTTTCAAATTATTTCGACTTATTTTGCATTATTTATAGACAATTTAAATTTTTGATTTTTGTAAGATTTTTTTTTTTGAAATATCTATAAAATTTTTTTGGCTATCCGAAAACTCTTGAAAATTTAATACAAGATTTATTATAAGTTATACTAATTGTAACAAAAAAATATTGGAGATTGTTTTACTCAAATTTTTTTTAAAAGTCCATAAAATTAAAATTTGTATTAAATATGTTAAAATCCTAATAATTTGCAAGTTATTTTGTAGTTGAAAATTCATAAAATTTTTTCCATCTATAACTAAGGTTCAAAATTTTAACACTAGGTTATCCACAAGCTACTCTTCATAAATCTATAGAAAAAGTTCTACCGGCCTTAAAGGAAAACATTTTATGACTGCTTGAAATTTAAATTTTTACGAAATTGCATACTATTGTATTATATTTCAATTTAAATATAAAATACTACATTATTATATACCCATTTTAGACAAACATATTAACTCCGTTTAGAATCGTTATTCGTATACAATAATATCTATCATTGCATTCAAATTTAACAAATCCATTGTAATTATGACCTATCCTATAAACGAGGTGCACTTCACCCCCAACTACACAGCAAAGCGAGGCTCATGCGTTTTTTTTTATAAGCCTATAAAATTAAAATTTCAAATTTTTATGAAATATGTCGAAATTGCGATAGTTTAGAAGTTATTTTGTAGTTAAAAACACATCAAATTTTTGATATTTATACTAAATGTTCGAAATTTTAACACAAGGTTATTTATAAGTTATTCTTCAAATGACTATAAAAATATTTCTACCAGACTTTCAGAAAAGTTTTTTATAATCGTCTGAAATTAAAATTTTTAGGAAATTGTATAAAATAACTATTTATCCTAAGTGTTAAACATTGCCTTGTGGCATAAGGCGCATGTGCATAATCGTACGGTCACCGGTTCGAATCCGGGAGGCACAGCCGTCCGGTGAGAAGATGTCGCTACCATCCCCTCCCAAACCATAACACGTAATTGAGTCTTCATAAAAATAATCGTTGAATTTAATGGCCATGATGCCCATATTTCCCTAACCAAAAAAAAAAAAAACGATTTATCTTCAAACAATTTTAATCTGTTTAATGTCATTACTTTTTTTTGTTCTTAGGTTTTTATAATTGGTATAATAACCAGATGATATAGTTTTTTCTATCATAATAAAATAAATGATTGACATTTGAATATGTATAAGTGTTTACGATTGATTGAGATGGTCATTTTTTGGAGAGTTTAGGGGAGTTTTCGGCCTTAAAGATCATCCCGTACAATAAATTTTCTTTCATTACTCTGTTTTCTGCTACTACCCTCTAATTTGCTTTTGGGTTTACTAATTACTACTTTAAAAATTTTCTTCAGTCTTCACACAATCTTCCCTTTTGAGGTGAGGTCTGCCTAGTGGCTTTTTTCCTACCAGATTCTCCTTGATTACTGATTTTATCTTTGGGTCATTTTCAATTTATTGTTTCACCTATATCTTATAGGTAATTAAACTAATTTAATATAATGTACTTACTCACTGGTTAAGAAATATAATTTTAGTAATTCAATATGGCTCTATTGTAGAAATAATTGTAATATATTTTCATAGTAAATTCTAAGTATCTGTATCAGCATGGTTTTGATTAATTATTATTTTACAAAAACGATCTCCTAAAACAAGTAAAAAATGCATACGTATTCCGTATGTCACTAAATGGTGTATTCTTATTTAAACAGCTTGAGATATTGTGTGGTTTAAAAATATATAATCTATCCATAGATAATTACAATGTAATTGTTATGTTGTTGTTCCTGCCAAAACATTTTTCACGATTTTTATCACTTTTGAGATGCATCATTAAATAATTATTATTATTTTAAATATGTTTTGTTCGAAAAAATTATTTCCTCATCAAACCTGTAGTGTAGATACAATTTTATTTATCCTTGAGAAAAAAAAACATCTTCATACAACTATATAAAATTGGAATAGCAAACAATTGTTTATGTTGAAATGTATTTTTTTTTTTTTTTTTAATGACACTGTTATAGTCATAATTGAAAATGTATAATTTTTAAAATGTGAAATGTATAGCCTACATGAATTGGTTATGATTATTAATGCGCTGCGACTATTGCCTTGTGTGTCTGAAGAGTAATGGAGTATACGCACAATAAAACTTTCATCGAAAATAATTATTTTCATAATTTTTTAAGATAATAAATAGCTTTAGGTTTAAAAACAATCATCATTTTTTTTATCGCGATAACATTTTATTTTATGCCGAATACTTTCATAGATAGGTACCACCTATATTTTCCATAGATGTGCACACGGGTAGGGCTGATTGGGCTTTAGCCCCACCTGAGCTTTTTTTTTCATACATGGGTGGGTACTTGGTAGGTATATAAAAAAGTAATAAGGTGTTATACGTGTATAACCGTAGAAAATTGATAGTAAAAATAAATCAAAATCATAGATAACATTTATTTTATTACCATCGAAATGTGATAAGTTGAACAGTATATATTATCATAGAATACTATGAGTACATAGTCTATGATATTATTATCTTAAATCGTGATATTAACATAGAATACTGATAATCTATGGATATTACACAAGTTACAAGTTGTAGGTAGCTATATGAATAGGCCTTTTCTAAATTGAGTATTATTCGATCCACAATGAACCAAGAACGATTGGATGCTCTTTTATTTATGTTTATTGAACAAGAAGAAACAAGGAACATCAACTATATGATGAAGTCATTCAAAAATTTAAACTTTTGATTGAAGTAAATCGTAGAATTATTTTAGAAAGTATAATAATTACATTTTTTTTTATTTGACAGCATTATAATTGCGTGTTATGTATATACATACAAATTATTTAATGAATAATTTATTTATAATAACATAAATAAGTATTTATGTTAATTGACAATTTTTAATATTATATATTATGTTTTGAACGTTTTTGAATTGTTTTATTAAATTATATTTGGTCAAAATTTAAAACCAACAATGATGAATTATTGTAAGTGTGAAATAACGAAAAATGGTTGCTTACATTTTCCAATCACTAACAATAAAAGGGTCACTTCGAAGTTTGTATTGAAAATTTCTAAAAAAATTGTTGTGTGACCATGACAAGGGGGTGGGTGGTCACTGGTTAGATTGAATTTAGCCATACTTGACTCAGAAGTCTGCACACGCCTATGATATTTTTCAAGTCATGTCAACAAAAACCACATCGATAGCAATGAAGTCGATCAAAAACTTAAATACCTATATATTGAGAATTAGACTAATACTATATGTATCTAGTGAAAATGTTTACAATCGCAAATTGTAATTTTTGATTCGATCAATCGTAAATATTTTGTTTTTAGACTGCACGTGTACTCTTGGCCAGTTGGCCAACATTCTCTCACGGTAGACGGAAGCCACTTAGCTGACCACTACTATCCGGTACTACATAATGTATTATTATAGTATTTTTTACGTTATTACAACAACTACATAGTGGTTTTTGGTGCTATGACATAGTACGTACCATAAATTCCGCATATATTAATGTGGTTAATGCGGTATAACGTGTTTTAGCACACGTTTATATTAAAATAATAATTCACTGTACATAAACATTAATATTAATCTTAAACTACATATCATGTGCTACAAATCTACAACGTTACGACAAAGTCGTGTACTTAAGAATACCATTCAATTAGATATTGCCATTAGTCATTACTCATTAGATAGGTCGTGATGCGACGTGTTATTATTTTCAAATTACAAGCAAATATAAGCTGATATTATACTATACTAAAAAAGTTAGGTATGCCGATAGAATGCTATAAGACTATTTGTGACGCTTACCTTAAGGAAAACCATTATTTGTAAAAGAAGGAAAGAACAATTACTTGAGAGAAATTCAGTTTAAAGCTCAAATTTAGGTACTTTTTCAAATCGTAAATTCGTAAACGCTAGTGACAAGATTACGAGATATTCTAGACATGCCTAATTAAAATACTAGGACCTCAATTTTCTGTGAAATTATCCAATCTTATTTCTATTTTAATTTAAAATATTATTCCCGGAATGACAAATTTTTGTTGAGAAATTAATTAGTTTTATGACTAATCATACAGGTGTATAAACAGCTATTACTATTATAATTCCAGCTTATAGCTGTTTCCGCAAACTAGTATAAAAGCTGAACATAGTATCCAATCGAATTTACATCGAGCCACACGCACGTAATATTTTATGATCATTTCAACACAACTTAAATAATTTTATCAACTTAAGTATTTTTGAATAAATTATTTAGAATTTAAAGCTAATTATTCAATTGGTAGTTAGAAGCAATATAATAAAAATAATATAAATGTGTATGTATAAATATGTATTTTATTTTTGTTGCACCACGATTTCTAAAAATTTGTATTTGTTGTAGTAACTGAATATCTTAAGAAGCAGCAATAACAATTGTCCTTGCAGTTTTACTTTACGAGAATGGTATACCATTTAACAATAAATCAATAAGCAAATAAAATCAAAATAAGTCAACATTGTTATAAAAGTATAATCTCATCGTATAGAGGATGACCATATAGAAAACATGATAAAATTAAAACTTAAAACGCAAAGTATACTACCATATACAATACTAAATAGTAAATAGTATTAATTTACTTTGTCTTAGGCATAAGCATAACCCTTTGATTTGTTAAATAAAAATTATAAAACATTTATTTTATTTTCATTGTATAATGGAAAGTAGCTCGTAATGTATTCATAATTTTGTAACAAAACCCAACAACATTGGGTTAAATAATGAATTGTGTGTTGTATATTTCAAAATCGACAAAACTGTTTTAAATACTTATGTATGTTTGTCAATTAAATAATTGCTCGTGCTTTTTTTTATTACAATACAAGAAAAATGTGATTAAAATGGGATAGTTACGGAAAATTATAATTAAGTTCACACGTGTTTAATAACTTAGATCCTAGGTATGTAAAAAACGACAATGGAATACAATATTGCAAAACAGATCAATCTTGCTTAAATGGATAGTTATCACTCTATCATACAAGGTCTAGGTGCGTTCACATATATAAAAACTGTATGAATTTAGCGTACAGTTTAGTATTTACAGTATATTTATATCATAAAATGGCGGTATACGCTATACGTAATATACGTCTACCATGTTTCATTTACAAACACTTACTGTCTAAATTCTAAGTTACGTTAGTTAGTACGTATACCTATATAATAAGATTATTTCAGTGTTGTATACTACCTATATTTAGTGCAAGGGTCTAGAATTACGAAAATTTAGTTTTAATTTCAATCAAATATATAATTATATAAATGCAGCTCTACAATTACAAAAGATACTTACATTATAAAACACATTCTTCGATCCGTTCCGATAGTCTAAAAGGGAGTGTAACTAATATTTGACCTTTACGAAATCGTATCACGACTTATAAATTTGAACAACATTGAACATGTGCGATAATAATATACGATGTTAATTTTCAAAAATATATTAATTTTATTTCTATCAATTGTATGTACTAATTGTATGTATTTTCAATTCAGGTATAGTCGGCAATCGAGCAACAACTTAAAGCGTAAATTACATCGTGTATATTGTCGCACGAACACAGGTACAGCACCACTAAAAACTAAATTCCTTTTGTTATTCCTATTGCTGCATTTGTCCATGGTTGACCCCAGGGCGCGGCAAGAAGGGGCACTTACCCTCTCTCTAGAATTTGTTTTCCCATGCATTATCTGTAGAAAATTTAAGTATAAAATGTATAAAACAATCTTCATTTATTTTTTAAAATAATTTCCCCCCCCCCCCCAGAAAAATGTTTGGGGACGCTCATGTTCATTACCTATATGTTTATTAGCTTTTTCTCAGTACAATTTCAACTACTTAAGTCATAAGTTTAACATAAGCCTTGTACAGCAGTTTCTTGGTGGATTTTTGTTTTTTGTATAGTACACGTTCGTGGAGGGTTGTTGACGGTTTCATTTTCCGGATTCTGGATCAGCGCAGAAGCGGAAAGCGAAACCTCTAGCAGCGGCTGGATTCGATTATGTGTTTTTATAGGTACCTATCTAAAGTAAATATCTACATATTAAATATGGATTTTTTTGTTTATTCAATGTTTATTTGTTTAACTCTTTGTAAGCGCATTTTTTCAAGCAATCAACCATATTTTCCGATACTATTATTATTTATTTGCAGGACTACAGTTAGTAAATATTATGTAATTGTTTATTTCTTCATTCGCATCATCGGTTTGAAATAATCGACTTTGCTCAATGAAAATTATGATGTTCCCGTTAAAATGTAATGATCACAAGAATTTATTTCTAATACGACGCATAATGTACTCATCTAAACTCTAAATATTTCAATCAAAGTCCACTTGGTAGGAAATATATTATGTATACCAATGTATTTAACGCTTCATAATTTGTGACTAATTGTAAGTTGTATTTAATAATCATGTATATTCTCTTAGTGAGTACACCGTAGTAAATAATTAATACAAATTAATTTGAAAATAAACACATATTTAATACATTACCTAACTATTTAAGTTTTTACGAATATTGCGATGATAAAATAATACATTTGTTTTTGTTATTTACAAGTTATTCAAAATATTATATTTTGTTTTTATCATACCAATCTTCCATCATAATCATTTATCGAATCTTCGTTGAATAACACTCAATATCAGTATATCTTACATTCTTACGGGCCTTTTCTACATAACTGCCTTATTATTTAAATTGATAAACAAATCAATTATTTTAGAATCATATTGTTTTATTTATATTATTTCTTCACAGATATGACTATTAATTGATATGATGTAAAAGTATATATGAACATAATGCACATCTAATTCATCTTATGATATACTGAATGTAACGTTATAACATATACTTACTATACATGTATTATAATAATGGTTACAACATATTGAATTGTCTCCAAGTGTTAATTCCTTAAAAAAAAAACCACTGGCTTGTATTAAAACGTAATTTAAAATTTAAAATATAAATAATATTCCTGACTCCCTATTTTTTTTCATAATTTTAAAATAATGATGAGCTTATTTGTTTTTGTACTCTTATTTTATAATACTTTAAATATATATAAAATACATATACATCAAACGAGTTATAATAACAGAGTAATAATAAACTATACAACTATAATAATATGAATAGGTACTGCTGGAACAAATCTGCTCAATCATTATATTAGTGAGTAATCGAAACAACATACACAGTGGCATTGAAAAACAAAACCATGATATTAAACGACATTTAAATTATAATGCAACCTTTCCATCGTCCAATGGAATGCATCCAATCGTTTAAAAATACAATTAAGACGTCAAATGTATTACCAAATTGTATTCAGAGAGCACCGCCAGTTAATCATTAATAAATAAATAAATTACACTCCCTGAGTACACTTGAGGCATTGGCACTTTCGATAAACCCTATCCGAGGAATCCAGTTCCTCTATAAGTATGGCTATGAGTACAAATAAATTACTCTTTTGGACTAGGAAATACATTTCCTTAGATTAACGGCGAAATAATGAACTTGTATATACTGATATACTATAGGTATTTCTTTGATCGATAACCTACCATATATACATCAATAATTTTCGGAGAAAATCAATTTTTTATTTGGTGGGGACTGGAGAAATGTTTCTACCACCCATTTAAAGTATTTTGTGAATTTCTTTGAAATCATACAAGTACACATTATGTAAAAAACCGTATGAATCAAGTTCTAAATATTAGCGTAAAAATCCGAATTTTTGGGTCGGAGAAGGAGGTTGGGGAAATGTACATAAAAATATCTCGTTTTGATCTCAGAACGTAAATAGTAAATAGCAAAATTCTATAGCCAATAATGCATTTCGTTTTCAATTACGAACAGAATAAATGTTTGAATTTCTGTGATATTTCAATTCAGTGAAGTAAAGAGAAGACATTTCGTTTGGTACATTATATTATAATGAATAAAATAAATCACATTTATATGTTATAAAGAAAAAATAAAAGCTTTTCTTTATCCGTATTAAATAAACTCAGGAAAATTCTTAACTTTGCCGCTAGTAATATCAATAAAAATCGTGATATACAAGTTATTGCACTTGTTCTCTACAGGTATTGCTTATTGGTACTATGTAATATCTTTCGATCTGCGGTCACCTAAATAATTTACTATAAATCGATTTTAAAAAAAAGTATACGGTTTTCGGGTTTTCTATCAACCACAGAGTTCATTTATGTAATAGTTACATATTTAATATTATGTGTAATCAATTTCTATTTGCTACAAATTTTTTTATTCCCTTCAATGTTTATCTATTTTAAAGTTGAATCAAGTTTGTATTTTTGTGATTATGACTGAGTGATATGTGTTATAGCTATTATTGGAAATTAATCATTGGCCGTGTTTACTTTAAAATTAATATTTTCAAAGTATAATATATTTTTTTATGTAATATAAAACATAATTAAATTTTATAGTCGTTAATTGTTAATTATGTGAATTTAAATGCGTATAAAGATAATATTAGTATGAGTAACTGCTTATCGTGTAAGAAATTTGTTTTTCCTGGCGAAATTGCATAATTTAATTGTAGTATATACTCAATACTGCAGTATTTATTATAGTGTACACAGTCTTTGCTTTCTAAGGTTATTGACCCAAACAAATAATTACATTATTATAGATGCAATTTTTTTGTCATCCTTGTAATATTGACGTGTAGTTGCTGTAGTTTTCGATTACTTTAATGATCTTGTCTTTACGATTCAATTCATATCAATTAATGACGTTTTCAAATGTCCTAACTAGTCAAGTTTTAATAATATCATCAAAGCACATCATATAGCTAGTATACCTAGTTATTTGCATTTTATAATTTCTGAAGCACATAATTAATTAGTAATCTAAATTTGTGCAAATTAATTTTTTTGCAGCAGTGATTTACAGTTTAAATTATTCGACTACTGCACTATCGTTGTTTATTGTAACTTATTTGTAACTTTTCAAATGTATACTCCAACTGGGTCAAAAAATAATTTATGTACACTGACATTTTTGTTACGTTGATTTCGCCTTATATTCCGCTATTTTTTATACCTCAGGTTCGTCTTGATTAGTATTGGGTGGAAACCTGTAATACTTAGTATAGGCATATTATTCGTTTGTTAAATTATATGATCGCATATTGTATATGTATTATAGTCATATGGATGATCTCATTAATGAATTCAAAACTAAATTATAATCTGTAGAGCCGTATATACAGGATTTCTTCCTGACCATTATTTATAGAGCTTAACAGAAATAAAACGACCGTTGATATAGAAACCGTTCAATTTATACAGTTTCATAATACATTTCTATAAAAGTCAACGAAAGTAATACGTAGACAAAGTCTTTGATGTCAACGGTCATGTCTACTTCACCAATGACTTGATTAAAGTGATCGGTGGAGAAGATACTTCCCTACTTGGAGCTACTTCCCAAAAACATACGAGTAGCTCAATGTTTTTCCATCCAGTGGAGAAAAATATGAACTAATAATAATATAACATAATTATTCCACTATCTATAGTTTTACAATATTTTATATTTTTATGATATTTAAGTATTCATCTTCAATTACGTACCTACATTTATTTCTACAAATTTCATTTTGAAACAAAAATTAAAATATATAACTATGAACTAAGAGTGGGTATAATAAGTAATAACGTTCAACGTATTAATATATAAACGTAATACGTAGATTATATTCTACAATGAAAAAGTTGGAGTTTTTTCCTACTCTCGCCGTAATTCGTAAATTATTCATGCTTGTACATGAATAATAAATATAGTTTAAAAATGGCGTGCCGAAAAATAAAAGGAATTTCGAAATTTTGAGTAGGCAAAAAATAAAAAAAAGTATTAGTAAAGTATTAGGTCTGGTTGTAAGAAAAAAAAAATTCAAAAACGCTGAGTGTTAAAAGCAATGTGTGGTAAAGAGGGAGAATACCGCACATAACTGGCAATATTATTGACTGAAAGAAGAAAAATTAAAAAACAAAAACTACGTATAGGTTCCTTACATATTTTGATATATATATATAAATAATATAAATGCAATAAAATGGTCGCGATAATGCAATGGTTGTAACATCAGCGAGCACGTTGTCGTTGTCATGGAAACGCGCGGCGCCTGGTCTTGGCGGGCGATCGGTGGCGTTACATACGTAGTACCATAGATATAATGGATACACACCGTGCTGTAAGCACACGCTTCACGATTAGTCTGGATTGAACGGCTTGCCGAAATGCACGTTCACCGCGCGCGCTCCACTGTCTCGTAATAACATAATTATAATAACAATATTATTTTAAGATAAATTTACACTATCGTAATTTTTACTTCCCGTCCACCGTTGTTTCGTTTTCGTCAGCGCACAAGTTCTCTCTGATAAGCGTGTCTCCAGCAACGATAACAGCTGTCGGTCTCTCTTAACACAGTAGTGTGCGCGACCAGGGTGAATCTCGGAAGTATACATTAGATCGAAAACATAATATTTGTTATATCGATAAATAAAAATAATTTCAAGAAGAAAAAAAGAAAAGAAAAACCAATCCAGACGAAAACGTATAAAACGCGCGCTCCCGCATACATCGTAACTATATAATAATATATTGTAATATAGATCCACCACATTGCGACGAGCGGTTCGGATATAGATGCGCATCGATAACTACTCTATTTATTTCAAATAATTCCATCCAAGGTATGGCAATTTTATTTATACCACATTCTAATGCAGTCTTGTACTATTATATAAACGTTAAGACTATATTATTATATACAAAGATAATTTATCGAAGAATGTATAAAATACAGTTAAAAATGTTACAGATTCATAAAAATAATAAAAAAGCAATAGCCGATTTCTAATGCCTTAAACGTTGTAATAAACTATAGTAGCTAACATAATGTACAAATAAGTTCGTATAGTTGATTTTCAAATCGTCCATTCCGTTCGCAAATTTTACACATTTTAACCATAGTACAGTACACAATCACAGTGTAAAATAATAATAATTCAACGCGATTTCGTCCTGTATAAGTACTGTATAATATAGCTTCGTGCAACAATCTTAATAATATATTATGAGCTTATTAGATATTGTTTCTTTACTATAGGTTCATATTTGTATCTAAGATGTTGTTGTTATTTTTAGTTGTTCATATGTCCTAAGAAAATTAAATTTTAATTTTTGTACAGTTTTGGAACTTTTTTTTTGTTTCTTTATATATGTACATAATATTTTAATCATTTTTGAATTGGAGGCATGGTGTGGCACAGTGTTAGTCGCAGTTGCTGATCAGTGCTTACGGTTAAGCACAGTTCAGTGTCGCTAGCTCCCGACAAAGAAGCAATGCCTCATATACACACGTGCGTGTTTTAAAAAACTTACCATTCCCATATCAACCGTTACTATCTTAAAGCTAATGACCATAGTTACCGAAACTTAAAACAAAATTTTAGGTTATATAAATCGTTTATCTATTTTAAAATAAATACACACAAAAGTATTAAAAATTAGTTCGACAAATTGAAAATATAAAATTTAAAAATTTACCTTACTATATTTAAGTAGCTAATATATTAATATATATATTAGTTTGTAGTATTGTTCGTGAATTTTTATTAAATGCGTTGTAATATTCGAATTTTAATCTTATAAAGTATAACATTTTAAAAATGTATTTAATAATGTACCTATGTCTTTTAAAAGTCTTATGTGTTTACTGACTAATAAAACACGTCCATGGCTCATACAATAGAATAATTTTAGAACTGTTACTTATTGAGTTTTGGTGTATCAAATTCCCGAGCTGATTCGATACTGAAACGTTACATTTCTATGAAAATAATAATATGAATAATACCTAATCAGTAATCATACATTTTTTGTTTATATTTATTTATTTACCATTATATGATGGTGTTTTTTCAAGGAAATCAGACATTCAATATATCAAAATATTAATAATAATTTAATAAACGGTTATTTGTTTTACTCGTCCATCCGTCCATGTGTTATTAAATGTGTTTGATTACATATTTTGTTACTATTAATCATACTTTGATAAGATAAAAATAATTGTGTTATAACATTGAATTTTAAATTTTTGAATTAAAAAAATAACGCTATAGGAGTAGTAGTTTATTTTCTATAGAGATGATTCAGATGAGGACTTAATTTTATGATATATTAAATAATCTTTCTGGTATATAAGCATATGGTAATATTTTCAAGTTCATGGTAAAACACATCTACACAATTCGACCTTAAAATTACGATTATAATTAGGAAGTGTTTTCAGAATTATATGATTGAAAGATCAATCAAAAATAAAATTTTAATGTGCGTTATATCGTTGTAAAATGATTACTACCAGACGCCCTCAGCAGTTATATTTCTTTATAATTTTTCCTTCTGTATGTATGTATGTTCAGTTATTGTGCAGACGTGTTTTGATATGTTACTCGGGTGAAAGACAAAGATAAAAACCTTGATTTTGTGTTCTCTTAATATCTAGAATAAAAACGAAAATATGATTAAATATAATTTCTTCATGTTTTCAATAAACTTGTTTTAAATTTATTATGCAATATATTATAACATATGCTTTTAGTAAGATCTTCTTAGTAAAGTCTGTTTAGTCTATATTAGTTAATAGTTAGTTAAAAATATTCGTGAAGGATTACGTTTTATGCTACACAACGTATTATTGCCAATAGGTACTATATTTTGAAAGATGATTGCTCACATACATGTATAATATAATAATATAATATATAAGTACATGTATTTTGATCAACGTAAATATTATCGTGCTGCAGTAAAGCTTAATAATAATATTATGAAACTACATTGATTAGTATTATTAATTTGTATTTTGTTCTAATGACCTCCAAAAAGAGTAACCTAAATAATATATTTTAATATACTCGTTATAACTAATTGTTCATTTACCTGCAGACAGTAAAACTATCCAATATACCTATTTCATTTTTACCATTTTTACCTATATTAAAATACTAGAAACAATAATTCATAATATAAAATAAAATAATTCACAGTACCTATCTTAATTTTATTTGTTTGCTAATTTAAGTTTAAGTTTAAATGAAATAGAAACTTTTACAGTGACTTTTTAACATGTTCGTTTTCTCAGTGATTTCGATAAATATAATAATATACAATTTCAATCATGAAAAACAATTATAATTTTTAATCCAATATATTTTTAGATTACCTGTGCCATGCGTGAGTATGTTTTCAATTTAATTTATATTAGATAATGTTTTAATGCATCAATATAGTTAATTAATATTGTATATTTGCATTTACAACATCGTGTAGGTAGAGGGGTCGAGGTAGATTTTTTCTTCCAAAGTCTTAGTCATAACAACTCGTGCTTGTCTATTAAACCATTGTAAAAAGTACTATAAAGTACAATTACGTAGTAAAAAATATTCTCAGAATAGTCCGATTCAATGAATAATATAAATTAAAAAATTAAGGTGTCATTTAAAAAAGATATAAAACTACCGTATAATATTATGATATCATTTTTTTTTTTTTGTTACAAAATTTTTGAATTCTAAGCAGGAAGTGCAAGTAAAAATAAGGGGTTTAAATATGGTTGATAAACCGGTTAATCAAGAGAAAAAAAATTAAAATTATTTTCAAACCAGAAACATTTAAAACAATGAGAACTTTTTACAAGGCGCTCCTAAATCGTTTTTACCACTAATTTTTTATTTTTATGATAATAGTAAATTTAAATTGGACGCATATATTTATTTAATTAATTATTTAAAATGCTTTAATTGACTTTTTTTCAATTTTTCTTGATTATACTTATTGATATAAAAATATATCAAAAACAGTTTTATTGGTATAAAAATCGGGAAATATAAGAAAGATTTGCAATTGTAATTACTAATATTAAATAAACTTTAATATTTATATGAAATATGAGTTGTTTAGAAAATATTTACTCTGAACATCAACGATTATTATTAATTAGGTACGTAATTGATAGAAAAATTTGGTCTTTTGATAAAAATTCATACCATTTGTTAGGAATTCTTTTGGTAATTGTACATAGAACTATTGCTATAGTGTAAACGATTAAGTGCAAATTGAATAAAATCATCCTCAGACTCTAAACTCGAAATATTTAAATCTGTTTTGAATATCTGAACTATGTTTGTATTTTTTCGTTTTGTATGTTTGATTGATCGTTCATTTCATAAAATCAAAAATATTTTATGTAAATACTATATATAACTGGTGATGATATATTTTCTAAACTGTTTAAGTCCCAATTTCTACCAACGTGATGTATATATCAATATACGATCTTACACAGTTCTTTTTCAATACGATATTAAATTAATTAGGAGATGATTGTTTATGGAGTACAGGGTTAAACAGAATGAAGACGATTTCGTCATAAAAAGTTTTTTTTCTATAGAGATATATGTATTGACGTTTTGTTGTATCGCAGTGTAATGTGACAATGTATGTCATATAATCTACGTGCGCATTGACTTTTTAAGCTTTTAACAAATTTAATTTAAGCTGTGGCTGATAAAATCGATTTCAGTCATAACTAAAAATACACACGTTCGCGATTGTAATTTAATACCATTATTCATCCATAATGATTTTAACACGGGCGCACATTATATTAATACACACGAGCCTTATATATAAAATATAAAATATTCATATGTTTAAAAATAAAATTGTACATACATAGTTCATACATTAAATTGTGATAACAAATTTCTTACCTCTATAGATTTTCTTTTATAATCCGACAGCGATAAAGCAAAAAAAAAAAAGAAAAACTGCTATATGTTAGATTTTCTTTGAATAAAAAAAAAGATTATTAAACTGCATTATGTAGATAATATATTATATATTTTGGTGAGGCACAATTTTAAATCGCCTCATATAATTCAATATAATTTATTTTGTACAAAATCGAATACATATAGTTGCTTTGTTTTCTGTGAGTATATTTTGTTTGATTATTAACAGCTTATTAGACATCATTTATTCTAAGATTATATGTTTAGTTTAGTAAATATATTTAGCCTTCCTGGATATTTTTAATTTTGATTAGTCATCGATTTGATCTGATTTATAATGATTTTACTATTATGAGGAATTTTTTAATACGTATACGCCCATGGTTTTTTTTTATAAACAAGTCTCGTAAATATTCTATTAAATATTTGAACTAAAATAAGTGTAATAATGTATTAATGTGTTTGTGGAATATTTTTAAATATATAAATCAATATCAGATAAATGCGTAAAAAAAACTATATAATAATACAGCCCCAAACGAATAAAAAATATTATTTACTCACGTAAACACTTTAAAGAAGATACTTGATGTTGCATAGACGCATAGTTAAAACGTAATTTAAAAATATTATATTTTTTATTCCAAATATTGATAAGATTTAAGATTGAGATTACATTTTTAATTGTATTATAATAATTAATTAATGCATAAAATATACAACTGGAGACATAAACACTGTGCATTTACTTATGAACAATGTGCCCAATAACATATAATTTCTAATGGATCAACAAAAGTTTAATTGAATTTAATCAATTTTCAGTTTTAACATTTGAAGATGATGAAAAAAAAAAGGATTTTTAACTGACAAATTTTAATGTTATGTATATTGTATACATATCATTAGTAAAACTAAAAAAACCGTGGTCATAGCGGTAACGGTTGAATAGTATAGTTGTATAAACATGTTATTATAGTGAAATGTATATCAAAGAAAGTTCAAATACTCTTGAACTATTACCATTGGTGTTATAATTACTATACCGGTTAACTAACCATCATGTGTTTGACCATGATTAATGCAAAAAATGCATAATAATAATAATAATAATAATAATAATAATAATAATAAATTTGACATAGGTACAATGTTTTATATATTCAACCCGCTGAAGACCTTGTGCATAGTGTGTAAGCACGTATACGTTCGAGTTATAATATTATATTATAATATTGTACCGCAATCCGTATATAAACAAATATATTAAATATTAATTCAAAAAGGACACCCCATACGTTTCGTCAAAGTCATATTTTCAGTCCTGTTAACAATAGTTCGTGTCAAGGATCACTCCGATGCAGGTTCTCCAATGATATCATGATTATATTAGGTTATTTTCGCCCATTGTCTAAGGAATAATAATCGTAGGCGCGCGTATATCGTAATAATTCGTATGCACGGGAAACAATACCGCACCGCGGTCGCTATTTCGGATTTTCCATCATCCATAATCTTTCCATTCTCCGACGCGCTCATCGATTTATTTACACATACAATAGCGTCTATTTTTCTTTTATTCTCCTTTATCACTTTTTTTCACGTTTTCGAATTCATAATAATATACGTTATATTGGTCGCAAGAGAAATCCGCAGACCGATTCCCTACGACAATACGCGGGCGGCGGCGGTTGTGTAATAGCGGTCTTGCTTTTGTTTACACCACGGTTGATGACCCAAGTGGACGATATATTATACGTATATTATTCCGGTTGTATATTTTATACGCGCGCGTACAGCGTGTGCAACGAATGCATATGGCAAACGGCACCCAATGAGGTCATGGGCTTCCTGTACAGAGCGCGAATGATTCCTACTATATTCCAATAGTGATTTTACGTGAGCTACGAGATCGCGTTTTTGCGCAACTTTCCGTCGTATCTCGTATGTATAGTACCTAATTAGCGATCGTTTGGAAGCGTGCAAATGGAAACATAAATACGAACAACACATACAGCATAGCGTCTCGGTAATGATTTATGGAATCATATTTTCGTACAGTCGGATTATCGAAAAGCTATATTTTTAACACAAAAAATTAAAACGCGCGCATATGGATAAATAATTCTAATGTAAAATAACATGTTGGATGTGGTTAAAATATACCAGATTACTGATGGTGTCGGATTGACGCCGCCGTGCCGGAACAATGATCATCGAGATTATTGTATAAGATTTTTGCCCACTTCTAGATAATTCACACATTCACATACTACGATGATACTTAGCATGAATTTACCAAATAGTAATTATCACGATTATTACGACTATTGTTTTAGATTGTCAAAGTTTATTAATATTGCAACAGAGAGATCGTAATTCCTAACGCCGGAGGAAAATTCTGTTCGGAACAAAATATAAATTAAACCATCTGTTCCATCTGATATTTTTTTAAATGTTTTTTACGTTGCACATATTATGTGCATAAAATCACAATAAGCATGAATACGTGAGCATTGAATGTAAAGGTCGCCAATTATTTCTGAAACAGCCGTCGGATATAATGCATATGATATAATATACTATTAAGTTATAACTTATTAGTTATTATTGATATTACGTTCCAAAAGAAATTGTACACATTAAAAATGAAAATAATAATTCTCACATATGTATTCGCGGTCGTCGTAACAGCTGTATTACTGCGTCGAAATAATAATTGGTCAAATTAAATAATAATAATAATAATAAGCGTTTCTTAAATTTGGTTAATATGTATTTTCGTTCGTAAGTTGAATTTCATAAACGGCGCCATGCGGCTGCTCGTAGCAATATTCTCGCGTTTATGTAACGGCAGCGGCGCGGCGGTAATCACGATTGGATGAAGCAAAACATATTCCGTTTCAAAACGATGTCATAATGACGTATATTATTCTTAACGACTAGATTCGACTATGCAGTATAATATGGTAGTCGTTAGTAAAAAATATATACAAACCAAGATCAGATATATTTCTACGGATCGTACAGATACTTCACGCGTGATGATATTTGAATTCTCTGTGTACGCGAAATTTCCCTATTATCCATGTACATGACGTGATACTGACAATATTACGGTTCTCATACAACTATATGCCGTCTATCTTGCCTATGAACCCGGTTAAGAAGAAAGGAATCAGCCGAAAACGTATGTATATATAAGACTCGTAAGCCGTATAGTTTACCGGCAAGTGTGAACTGTACAGATAATACCGGTTGTATATGACAAGTAATAATATTGTATAGCAGTTTTAACGTATAGAAAATAATGACAGATGAAAAATGCTACGTACGGACTATTAACATTAATATTGTTACATGTTACGAAGTGGCGAAGAGTTATTTCATTTCGAGCATAGAAATGCTTAGTCAAATAATACAGCAATGCTCGGAGCTATAAATGAGAATATATAATATATATGTTTTCAATTTCATTCCGTATAATACGAAAGGACATAAAATATTATTATAACCAAAATCGTTAGTTAATACGACTGTTGCACTTTAACGAGGAGTGAAACCACTATTTTGTTTATATTTAATCAGGCTATTTAAGATTTGTTTTCTATATATGTTACGAACTGTAATATTCATCATACACATATACCGACATTATTTATTATCATCATCTGAATGTTGATCTTGAAAACTAGTACCTGAATAAAATATTCATAAATATTCATACTTACTTAATTTCCATCTCTTCACTAAATATTGATAATGTCAATGTAAACAACTAAGGAGCTTGCATTTAAAGCAGGAAAACTACCTGTGTTAATATAGTATAGATTTTTATTGCAAGTTGTAAAGTTGTAACAAGTTTGGGCGTGTACAATTTGTGTTTGTGAAATGATATGACGTTTTGAATACGTTTATTGATACCTTATTTTAAATTGCATATTTGGTTTCAATTTGTTATTTTACTATAAAAACCCACGAAACATATTCATAAAAGGTACAAGTTTAAATTACTATGTTTGTGGAAGTTGATCTTGCCTAAATTTTCAAAACTATAAAAAATCTTGTACATATATTACCGGTGTATTTCTTGTTTTCTTAGACTTGCATATTATTTATCATATATTTTATTTGTTTTTACAGTGGGGTAAATTATTTTAGTGTATATACCTACCAATATTTTATGATTAGTTTTTGTTCTAATGTTATACCAACATGTTCAAAAAATGGTTTACCTTTGTCTAACATGAACATGTTTTGTACATGTTGTATAGCATATTATATGAGATGTGATTTATCATTGATAAATATTATTTTTTTGAAAAAAACTCAATTCAATTGAAATAAAAAACCATCGGTATAAATATTTCCATAGTTTAGAGTTAATTTAAAATACCATTATAGTCACAATATACAATGTATTTTTACGAATATTAGTAATAATGATATTAATAATAATAATATAATGTAGGTAAAACTGTTGTTTATTGCAACAAAACATGTTTCATACGTAACTTCAATGTGTCCAAGTATAATAAGTTGGAATATAATCTAATTTATCATACATTCAACTCAATATATGTAACTTTAGTGAGCGCGTTTATTTACCAATATTTATGTTCAAAATACGTATTGGTTATCAGCAAAACACGTATGTTTGTATTATATTATTTGCAATGTTTCTCAAATAATAATTAATACGAGTTTTTGATAACACAAGAAGTAGGTCATTAAATGTATTATAGACGTGCATATATGTATTATATATATATATATATATGTATGCATGCATGATGCATCTGCGCATATAGCTGTGTATAGTGTGTCTACTATATCTATATTTTATTTCAAAATAAATCAAATATTTGACTGATAAATCGTATTTTTATAATGCATTAGGTTATTGTTGGCATTGTTACATAACGTTATAATCATTAACAGCAGAAAAATAGTGTGGTCAGTCTGAACTGCCGTGTAATATTGAATTTCATTGTAATTCGTTTATTTTAATAATTTTAAAGCCAATGACCCAATAAGTAGAACACGCAAAAACCATTGCATTGAAATCATTTGATCCACGGCTCGCCCGAGTTGTGTTGTTTTTGTGACGCACACATTTTAAAATAATCATGCCTTATAGCCCATTATTATAGCCCAATCAATTTAAATATCCGGGATGATTTTGCTAACGAACCGCATCACGCAGTATTGTTATTATAGGATACACAAAATATATATTATAACCTTACGCTGTATATTAAAATCGTACGCGGAAATCAACGCAAGCACACACACACACACACACACATTTATATGCTAATAGTATTGTATTTCCCGTCCAACGACACCGACGTGTACTTAAAAACAAGTACATCTTTCTTTGTATAGGGATTCCTCTTGAATATTTCAGTGCATATGCGTATATTAAATACATTATACAAACGCGTGTAATTTCTGCCCGAGGATATGTAAGTATTAACAAGTCTCAATTATTATTCTTCTTCTTCGCAATCGATTATAACTTCACTAAATCTCGATCGTTAGATAAAAGTTCTCTTCAAACAATTTTATTATAAATCATTGTAGATAATAAACGTAGATATCTATATAATATGCATTTCATCCATTATAATCCATGTTTTCCATTTTTATAACATACACGGTGAATGAAAAGTTTTTAATTAATATAGGTACTTAGTTAATAGTTTGAACTTTTAATTAATAGTTATGAATTACGATTTATGAAATTCCAAAAAAACCTTTTTCTATTAACAATACCAACTGTATAACAGTGTAATACTACCATTATTTAAGGGTGGGAGAATATAAGCATAAACCGTACAATTTATACTATATAACATCCAAAACATTATCGAAAAATTAATTATTCAGACGTCAATGTTCACCTAAGGCATGCACAGACATTGCTAGCAGACGGTGCATTCTTTATTTTCTATATTCATATAAAGTATGATAAATTTACAAAATTTTACAGAAAAAAATTCTATAATTTAATTAAGATATTTCAAATCTACCAAGTACTAATTATTTCTTTTCTATTAATATATATTTAACAATCTGAATTTTTACCTAAGCCTATTCATTTTTCTGTAGGGGTATAAGGCCTCCGAAAATTATCCGTGGACACGCAGGTATCTTATGTAATTTTCCAAAATAAACTTGAAGCCACAGATGGTGCATGTGCACCCGTGCACAAGAATAGTATTCACATATTCCCATATTGTCGTGGGGTTGAGAATGTATTTTCAATTTCCGAAACATACATAATACATATACCTAACGTTTATGATAGACTCTTATATCGTCTATACCTCCCATGGTACTTACATAGAAAACGGAAAAACACAATAATAGACATTAGCTGTTATAGCCGTTATAGGTGTGATAGATTTAGACAGATTTATTCAATGTTTTTATAACTTTCATATCAAAATTACACTTTTTATTATTATTTAATTAATTATTATTTTTATAGTACAATTTTTCATTCAAAATTCGTAAGTTATTTTACAATAATTTAAAATCATTATCATGTAAGCTGAAGGTACTCAAATATAATTTACAAAATATTTTTATAGTGTTATGAAGAATTGCAAGTATCCAATACATTAATTTGTATATTATGTACTTTAGATGTCTTATACTAAATCGTTGACTAGTATCTTTTAGAACAAACACTACTTATTACTACTATTAACATAGTCATTATATTCATGATTCATGATAATTATAAGTGTCAGTAAAGTACAAGTCTAACTTAATAAAAACCTGAAAAAAAATTAATAAATAATTAAATTCATCTCAGGTTCTGGCATATAATTATAATTATAATATGGTAATAAATTATATGAATAACTTCAATAATTGGTATTTTCTTGTTTTTTAATCTAAAATAATAATATAAAATACAATTTTATATTACTTAAAAATAATTTTAGGTATTTTTATTAGAGCTTATGGAATTGTTTTAACTTATATTTGTAAATTAATTTATTTCATTTAAATATTAACAATATTAATTTTGTGTTTCTTAATTATAATAGAACTACATTCAATAAAAAAAGTATTCATTCATTTGATTGATTGTTTCAAAAAACTTCGGTAGTCATTTAGTTCTAATGGTTTTACTTATTATTATAAATGATTAAAAATATATTAGCGTTTGTAATATATTATATATTACATAGCTAATATATATAAATATTTTTAATCATAAACATATTTATATTATCATTATTATATTTATAACACTTAAGTAAGTTTATACTAAAAATAAGGAAATAATAGTTAATCATCCATATTTGTCGAGTTAAATTATGTTTTATTTTTAGTTTGATATTTTTTTTAATTCCTATAAATGATTTAACTTAAATTTTAGGTGTTTTATATTATTTAAAATTAAATACATCATTATAAGAAATATTTAATTTTTTTCTTATTATAGCTATTCGTTTTGGTATGATGTAAGTACCTATTACCAATTTATAATAATTTGTCATTAGTTTGCTAAATATTGGTTTTTTGGTTTGAAGCGGATCAGGCAAAGTGGTACTAGACCAGGAAAATTCGTCAAAAATACAATTTTTATTTGCAAACTTTATAAACCGGATTTGCAACTATTTGGAATTAATTTGCTAAATATTGGCATAGGTGTTAAAGAAAACAGACACGATGGGGGAGGGGTGGGGGCTAAATTCATAATCAAGCCGACAGCTTCCTCAACTTTATGATTACTTAATTTTCATCCGGGCCCATTAGTAATCGTATTTGATACACGTAACACACCCGGTTTCACGTCAATCTTGACTATTTTCAACACTTATGCGCCATAGATTATAATAGCAGTTATTGCACGCATTACAGCTAATTAGCTATTCGTGTAATGTGTATGTGAGTGAATATAAACAGAGCAAGCGTTTAATGTTTTGTATTGAACACGTTTGAATTCCAATAGGTCATACAATTAACTATTAACCGTAGTAGTTCATAGGTCATACGCACAAACTACATTATGCACATAGAAATATAGAATAATGTTATCACATTTTGATGAGTATATGTAAAATTATTTGCAGTAGTATGTAATATTCTATAGTAGGTATATATGTGTATAATGTGTCTAAAAGTCTCTACATACACCTATCGTTTTCGAGCGTTTTTTTTTTTTTTCAATCTGTTATTATTATTATCGCACGTTCTCATAACCGCTAAATATTCGCTTGACCCACATAATCTTGCCGGACAATTCCTGATATGAGAGAACTCAGCTGTTACAGTCGACGCACGTCGCTCTGAGTGCACTGATGTAACACGCACACGCACACAATCAATTCCGAATCGCCGAATGCACTACGGTAGTATCACGTAGATATATACATCGTATAATATAGGTAGTTGAAGGTATAATGGTACGCGTTTGTATATAAATATAATATTATATTATATGTTATTCTGTATGGAGTTGGTGGCTGTTTTGGCACAGCCGGTCAGACTGGTGAACCGAGTTGTTATGCGTTACACACAGAAAAAAAAATTTATTTTTATTACTTGTTTATTTTATTTTATTCTTTATCTCGCTGTATCGTTGCGGTCTATATTATTATAGCGTCATCGTTCTGCGCATATATGTGTACTGATAAAGAGCTGCTGTTACCGTTCGCTGCATACGTACAGGATACGTAAAATCATCCGCTCATGTATGTTTAACATTAAATTCTTCGCAGAGAACTTTTTACCTCCACTCCCTAGTTGTTTAGAATGTTTACATGACAATATTGTTTATATCACATATTTGATCCAAGCATTTAAAATGTATTGTATTTTCATTGAAATACGTATTTTATTTTCAATCACGTTCCTAATCGTACGTAAATAATTGATAACTTCATATATAATATAGCAAATAACAATTTTTGAACTGAAATGTATTTATGAATTTGAGAGTAGTTTTTGGCATTACTACCATCACGATACCACGGTAATGTGATAACTAGATCTGCAAGTGTACTTTTGATACTCCTTGTAAGCAGTACTATATATTAGAAAAACATAAAGATATTAAACATTTAAAGTTTAAACATGTTAACATATGAACTGTAATAGTTATTACTAGAAGTTCTAAAAAAAAAAAAAACCGCGCACATTTACACATGGCGTTTTAGTCAAGAGGAAATAATACGTATGGGTATATGTTATATGTGCATACAAAATAATATGTAATATATGAGTATCTTGAACGCCATCGGGTGTTGGGCAACTCGGACGATATTACACGCGGTCGTAGTGCGTAGCCAAGCGATAGTGAAAGTACGATCGTGCGGTGGCCGGTAGTATATAGTGGCTGGCTTGCGTGGCAATGTGGCATCTCCGCGGCGCGATCGTAGGATCGTAATATATTTATTATAATGTTTTTCTCCGACGACGACCGAGCGACGTTTTTTGCTAATTCTATTACATCGCTCTCGGCCCGTTGTCGTCGCAGTCATCATATTTTATTATCGTTATTATTATTATCATCGGTCGCGTCCGTAAGTTTGAAATCATAACCTGCAGACATCCTGCGCGTCTATATACAAATCGTTTTCCCTTTTTTCGCTCGCCATTATTATTATTATTATTATTATTATTATTATTATTATTATTTTCATAACACTCTGCAGCTCTGCATATGTGTATCAATGGTATGTAAGTACATTCATATTGCATCCGTGGTTATTCTAACTTTTGCATGCAGAACACGACGGTCTTGTTGAAACGTTGGCGCGTCAAAATATGCCCCAATCACTCGAAACCTTAAATTTTGGTATGAGTTCATACAACGGGGTCTCGTTTATGTTTAAAGCAACAAATTCCTAGGACAGATGACACGATCAAACGACATGTTGACATGTCAAGTACATTTTTTAGTCGTTACGGCAACCAATTAATAATTAAATCATAGATTAAATCTAATTTATTATTATTTTTTTATTATTTGTAGTATACAAGTATTTTAATATTTTGAAACTCTTTTAAAAGTTTTTCGATGTATTTGCAATACTAATCAGAATACTTTATAAGTGTCCAAATACTTGATAAAATTGATCACTTAGCACATAGGTCTATATATTTGTTAAGAATACATTAAAATCGTCGAAGTACCCGTGTTTTATATCCATCATCCGTATTTATAATCCGTGATAATGTTTAATTCGACGATCATACGTATATGAGTCATTTGATGTTTAATGGATCCCAACTATCCGAAGTCTAAAAATGACATAACATACATATTGTTGCTATTGCAATCGCTGCTATATACAAAATCTAAAATCTCACAGTTTCAGATATATTTTCACAAATTGTTTCGAAGTTACAACTATATCACACGTACGCTTGCTTACGTATCATGCTAAGTAAAAATATGGTGATATGATTATTTATTTTTAAGTAATTGTCAGTGACTTTTTAGAATTAATAGAAAAACAAGTATATCGTCAGGTTGACAGAGCTATTGCACGTTTGTAAATATCAACGAATTGCAGAGCGCATTGCACATCTTACATGATATGCATGATTTTCAGAACAAATTATTTCCAAGGTAATCAAAATAAATTCATGAAACGTTGACAGTTTCACATTGATAATACGGCACATTTATGCAGGAATACAAAATCGAAAAATTAAAATAATAATCGTGAGTACGCATTCCTATATCTATACGGTAAACGCGTTCTAATATCTATATAGTAAACCGTATACATACAACTAATACAATCAACACATGCTTGTATAAACACTAATAGAACTTAGAAGCTTAGAATAAATAGCGGAAAATATGATCGATGTCGGTTTTTAATTTATTGTAATTTCTGTTGACCAAAAACAGGTTTATGTTGCTTTAACAATAATACAAATAATCTATCTTCATTACATTATATTTATATTCAAACATATTCCTATTTGACATTGGATTAAAACTTGATAGAACCTGTTTAAAAAAATGTGCACGTGGATGCAAAATAAAACATTTAAATAACTACTTAATAATATGTATCAAATAAATGAATAATAACTTTTGTTTGGAGCAAAAAAAAAAAAAGAAAATTCATTTCAATCTATTCGTAGAATTAAAAAAAAAGAGTTTGAAAAAAATTGATTTATAACAGGTCAAAAATATCCATAAAAATGTAAATAGTTCATAGAAATTTTTATTTTTTTTATTTTTCAATGTCAAATAGTAATTCACGAGTAAATTGAAAGTATAACAAAAATGAAAAATATTTTAATTGTTCCAAATATAAAATAGGTAGTTCTTAAAAAAAATTAAAATACCTACAAAAATTACTTACCTAGGTATGATAAAACCTCCATTGGTGGTTGTAAATTTTGCGAAAGAATTATTTACGTATTAGGATTTGTTTTGTGACTAAAACATAATTAATTTCCGTGCTCTCTCGTATTTTACGCCAGAGCTCTACAACCAAGAAATCACGAATTCGTCCGTATATTACATATTTGTTATTATGCTATATTGATTGTCTCGATTTGGTTGAATTTTATATTAACTCACTTAATACTTAATAGGTAAATTGAAACGATTGACAATATACAACAAATGATAAAACGTACACCATGTAGTATGTAAAATTATTCAAAAAATATCTCTAGGCGTTCTTGAGTATACGGTATATATTTTACTCAATTTTTTTCCTGGCCATGTCATGAGGCTGATATCATCCTTCAAAATATCAGTATATGACAATAATAACAATTATTCTAAAGATTGAAAATGTTCATGATTTATTTATTTTTCTAACCGTGGGATACATGTATATTAAAAATAAATGATGATTATAATATTCAAAAAAAAAAAATGTTTTTGACATCTTTTGTTTTTCTGGTTTGGATATCTAAATTCTAAATATGAAATAAATTATACTTTGATAGCTTTTTATTCAGCCATTAAAAGTTTAAATTATTTCAAAATCAATTATATATGATCCATGGTGCATCAAAATATAATGTATTTGTACGGTTAATATTGTAAACAATAGGTACTTTATCTCTTTAAGTATTTATCGTTTGCAGGATTCGTTTTGGAAATACAATAATAACATATAAATTGCTTTGCTATGTGATTTTGACAATTTTAATTCTATGGTTCTTTAAAGTAGTACTTTAAAATATGTTCCAAATCATTATGTTACCAAAAGGAGAGTACGATAAACGTGCGTTTCGGTATCGTATGATAAATCGACCTTCAAATGCTGATACAACTGAAAACCAAAACAAAATTAGTGATAATTTGTTCATTGTTTACAGTGCGAAAACAATACAATGTTTAAAAAATAGTAAATTTGTTAATCACGTTTACACATACAATTATTTTTATAAATGTAATATTTTATTCGTTTGCTACTGCATGCGTTTCACGCGATTGTAAACAATTTAAAATTTAAAATTAAATCAAGTATTGTACAGTTTTAAAATTATTAACTAACACTGATTAAACAAACTATATTAATTTGTGTGTATATTTCGTTCTTTTTTTTACAAAGAACCAACATTTTATAACAGATTTAAATTTTTACTGAATAAACGGCTAATGGTCACAGACTCGCGTTAGAGTACTTTGAAACATTTACGTTTGCGCGCTGTGAAAATGTGTTTATAATGCTCATACAAATGAAGTACCTATGCCTTTATAAATATACTTTTGGTTATATCAATTGTATATTTTAAATGTATAGGTATAATTAGTTTTTCAAAAATGTAGTAATTTGCATAGCTATCTATCTATATAGTGTGATGCAACTAATAGGAACGCGATATTCATATACCTACGTGTTTACATCTAGTATAGCTGCAACATGCCCACATATCGCATAATATGTGCATGTATAATCGAAACCTTGATTACATTTTTAGTGTTTCCTGAGACTAAAAGATGCGAGAAATAAATATATGAAGAACGATAATATCGGTACGGAGTAGATATTTTAAATCAAGTTACTTAACCTTAAGTTAAGTTTTGTCGCACAATTCTTGTTCACCTTCAGTTTTAAATTGAACTAGAAACAAGTGAATTATAATGATTGTAATATATAACATAAGAATTGATAAGTATGGGTATATTGATTACTATAGACTTAAAACTGAAAGTATTTGAGCATTTTTATGTTAATACGCATAGGACAGAGATAATCAGATAAACAATAAAAGTAAACCACTGATATTATAAATTAATTAATATCAATTACAACATTTATAATTACGATCGTAGTATTAGTATACTATTAAAATTTGCTATAATTTAAATAATTTAATTAATTGTTTATATTAGTTTTTATTAGAAAAATATTTATTTTCAATTCTTTATTCGTTTCAATCAGTATAAAAACCCATAATAATCAATTCACAAGTCTATAAAAATCGAAATAAACAATAATTTGTCCTATAAGTTTGTTAAAAATTAAACTCAATGATTTTTAAAATTCGCTTTTATTTTATAAGTATTATTCTAATATGAACTTTTTGATTTTCTAGTGCCCATGTATAAATTTACCGTCGACTAAAATAACGTAGTACTTACAGCAAATTATACTTCCTTGTACAGTAACGATAATTCGATATGATTTTTAAAATTTATCATCGGTGGACCAGTTAATCTTGAAATAAAATTATATAATACACACTAAAATTATTACAATTAATATATTCAATTACAGCCAAGAATCAAATTCATTAAATAAATTAAATTATTATCACATTGCAGATAACTATTTAAATACTTAAAACTGGATTGATTTTAATAATGAGTTTGAGATAATAATTGAAACTATTCGTAATGATTCCATTATTTATGAATAACAATTACAGGTACTAGATAATTATAGACAATTATTGATTATTATAATGTTCGTATGACGCATGACGTAGGTATATGATGTTCCACAATGTAATAAATTGTTTATTATATTTTTAACACAGACTGATCGGTGCACATCTTATCCTATTAACTCATCAAATTTAATTTTGTCCATTTGGTATATCAAGATAAATAATATAATATATTTAGTAAATAGTCCAAATTATTCATGATTCATGAGCATTATGAAATTGAGTTTTTCATGTCTGTTGTTTGTACCACTGAATCTTAATAATTAATTAGTCACAATCTTTTTCAAATTCATTTAAGTACACAATATTATTAATCATGATTATTATTGTTATTACATGATTATTATTATTATTATTATTATGATTGTTATTGTGAATTTTGCAGATTTTAATTTATACAACTAATATATACAATTCTGAGGACTAAACATTTAAGCGTATTATCCCATTTCAATTTATGTAAAAATGTAAGTAATTACAACCGCTGCAATAAAATAATAGAAGAAGATGAAAACTTTGTGTTTAATGCGGTAGTAGAGTATCCGCGCACATATATTATGAGCATGGCGATTTTTATGCTAGTATAGTTTTTTTAAATTTTGATTGAAACAAAGACTATATCTGTCGTAGAAACACGTTTGTCTGCTTCTGAAAATTCTTTATCGTTGTAGAAATTTCGCATATAAAATGTCTACTTTAAAGACAGAACACAGACGACAGTGAACAATAACAGACTGTAAAACAGTGAGAAGGTAATTTTATCCTTTATTTCAAGGAAAACTGGTTCAAGAAAAATTATTTAGAAATAATGCTCAATTTTTATTTGTTATCGTATGTATTCATTTGGGAGCTGTAGATTAATTGAACAATCGAACTTTTTCATAAATGTTTTAGATTTTGGAACGTACCATATGCGTATTTTACCTATCTATTTATTCATAACTTTTAGGTCGTAAACATTTCAGTACAATTTCTGTGTATGAATATTAGCAGATATTTAGTACAATATATAAATAATTAAATTGGTTAATTATATAATGAATATTTGAGTACAAATTCGCACCACAGTTCAAGCACCTATAGCTAATTGATCGTGAATGTACAGTTATTTATCAATTTTTTCATAATAATGTGACAGAATAATGTTTTTGTCACATTATTTATTCAAACTGTTGACCGTAGATCCACTATTATGTGTGACGAGCAGCTATCAAGTTATTAGAAAATGATCGATAATATTTTGTATATCATAGGTATCGTGTTCCTATCTATTATTCGTATAACATATTTGATATTAAAATAATTGTTTATTGTAATAGAGTATAGAAATACAAACACGAAACTAATAACTGAAATAATTTATTATAATACGTTTTTGATGTCATAATATTTATCGCATACATATACAACTTAAAAATTACAATATAGTATTAAAAAACGCATATTTTAATATGAGCTCACAATTGTTTCAAGTATACGTTTCGAGCATGAATTGCTTAAATAGGTACTTTGCTACTTTTATAAATTTAAAATTATCTATTCAACAAACATTTTAAAATCTATTACATCATTTATGAGTTATAACACACAAAACGAATACTATAAACATTTTTATCATTCCAATTTTGATAACAATAATTGTTCAAACATATTTTAAATAAATACCGTCCATCTACATAAAATTTGACAAGTTTGAAATTATGATTAAATTTTAATTTTTAACCTTATAAGTTATAATTTAATTTATGATATTTTTATGTAACTATATAATATTATATCAATATATCATCAAAGGTATATATAATTCATAATTCAATTATTGTTTACTCATAATTTTATAGTCTAGGTATATAGTTTAATGATCTGTATAATTACCGATTTAACTTCGATGCATTCTTGAGTGCATCATCATGTCATCGTCACGTGACTATAAATAAAGACAGCACACTGCAGCAACACACAAATGCAGAGAATTAAAATCTTAAAATTCATCATAATAAATAACAAGCACGTTATTTTCAATAGGTAATGAAAATGCAATTATTATTGACATTATAAACCACTACACTGTATGTATATACTTAGCTAATGATTATTATTTTTGCCGTATCTGTATAAAATAATGTTGATTTCTTTAAATTGCAGCATTGTATTAAATTAATTAATGAAAATTGTATCCCTTTCAGTGATTGATAATTATTTTAAAATTTAAAATTAATTTTATCTCACTCATTTTTAACTGAAGTATTTTTTTATTTGTCCGTATCTATAATGTGTCCCATATCGTATCCCATGTAAATAGACGCTCAACTCATCTAACTTTGCTGAACTCAAGGCAAGATAGGTAGTGATGCAATTATTACCTATTATTAAATTCGAACTTTAATACTGTGTGTGATACATGTTTGTGATAAAATATAGGTTTTTCCAAAAATGGTATAGTAACTTTTGTGCTAGTTTTTTCCTAAAACAATCGGCCAATTCTGACTCGAGAAGAGCTCTCTCAAGGTTTCAATAAATATTTTTCCTTAATAAACGGAAAAACATTTGGTTAGAAAACTTAACCATATTTGAATGTTATAATATGCTCTAATACACATAAAAATATATAATTAAATAAACTTTAAGCAGTAATCTCAATAATAGACGTGGGTGGATTTATTTCTACTGCTGCAATGCTGTAATAATGATACAAAAAATTCAATCAGGTAGGTATCTATGAACTGGTTTCTTTGTTGCCCGTAATCGATACCCTAAGTATAATAATATAATTAAGATCACTACTATAGTTAACAAAACTATACTAGTGATAAAATATTTATTGTTCAATTAGTGCTAACGTTGTTTACGCGAATGTTATTTCGAACTGGTGCTAGACGATCGTGTAAAAAGAAGTCGGAATTTGCAAGGCGCAGCTTGTGACACAACCAATATCGTTTATGATGTAGTTGGTATTATTATTGTAAGCACAATAGGGGAAGGGATCTCTTATTGTTATTTGCCATTGGAACTCGCACGCGTGTATTTATTTCAACAATCTTCTATCATTGATCAGTCTAAGTGCAAAGACCTCTGTCATTAATCGATTACTTAACGTATTAACTACCCAACTATCTAATAGCATTATATTTATACTCGCATTATCATAATATAGTTAGATAGGCATGCGTAATTACCTGCCGATTAATTTTTGTAGTATATAATATGATAGTGGTATAATCATCGATAGGTTACAGTTTAATTTAAATTATTACAGGTACTTGTGAAGTTAGTGAGTGTTAATAAAATTATTTAATTAACATAAAATTTAATTTTCCAGATTTGTTTTTCAAAAAAAATGGATAATCTTGAAGACGTTGAGAACGCTAAATCTCATCACCATCTCCTCAAAAGACCACCAGTTGATATTGAATTCTCAGATTTGACTTACAGTGTACCACAAGGTCCAAATGGTAAGAAATTTAAAAGAAATTTAAATAATTAAATATCGGTACCTTATCTCCGGAATTTTATAGTAGAAGTTAGTATTAAAATAAAATATTTATCTTTCCGGCTCTCAGCAACAAGTACAAGCATTTTATATTATTTGCATGGCTTTTTCAGTATTTCTGGTAGTACCTATGTATAATATACCTATTTACAGGTGTTCAAACTAACGTTCAACTTTTCTCGTACATTTTAGACTGAACTGTGAAGTAAAAAAATGTTGTTGGTTTTATCACGATGTTTTTTTAAAAAAATTTGTATTTACTTACACTATTTCCACAGTTATATTATAAATTTCCTAAAAGTTTTACGACTTACGTGTTTAAAGTGCAATTTGTAAAGAATTTTCATTCAATTATTCTCAAGTTTTAATTATTAAAATTATAACTTTAATTAATTTTAAACTATAAAAATGTTGTAGATTTTCATAAATTTTGTCAACATTTAAAACATTTTGGAATTATATTATTTCCAGGAAGTGGTGATAGTATAGCCTTCAGTAGGTTTCATATCTCTTAAGTCTCTATGATTGTTATTTTTTGATTAACAAAAAAATAAAATACAACTTTCTCAAAACCCGTTTCCCGTATATTCTGTTTTGTCAATTTTTCTCTATTATTTGGAAAACCATTAAGAGGTTTAAAAAATAGTCTCCTACAAATACACCAAACTCATTTTGAAGCAGTGAAAAAAACCAAGTTAATGATAGAAGAAATCTTTATGGTCGAATTCGTGTTGAAAAACACAACGAATAAAACACACATAATATTGTACCTAAAACATCTAAATCCCTTGCTTTACTCAGAATCTAAAACTAAATGCAATAATAAACGAATTATATAACTGAACGATAGATCATTATGCATAAATACGGGTCAATACTATAAAGTGGATATTATTGTAGCGATATTGGGTAGGTAATAGTTTTCTTACGAAAAACTACAGTGTACAAAATGCGCATGTGTTAAATAAATTTGGTACTATAAATCTAGAACTTTCTACCAATAATTATTATTGAACACCATATGGTATTTTTATACTTTTATAGTACACGTTGCAACACAAACTAGGTTTCCTGAATTAATTTTTTTTTTTAAACAGTATTGTTATATACATAACACACGTACCTATAACATAAGGTACTTATATAATACGCAGTATTTGTGTGTGCTACAAATAACATAATAACAATAAGCGTTGCGCTGCATAAAATAAAATAAAAACTGAAACTTCATTAATATTATTCATGAATGTTAAAGTAATAGGTTTTTAGTATTATTATAGCTATAAAAAATACTCCACTTATAGACACATGAGTATAACTTTAAAAAAAAATGTATTTTAATTGTTGCTAAAATATTGTCGTCTAAAAATATTGCATCATTTATTGGTAAAAACTAAAAAAATAGGTAATATAATGGTGGATTGAAATAGATTTAGTAATTATTGATTTTAAACACTATTTAAACGCATTTTAATCATTTCGAAAAATTCTTAATGTTCATACGTAAACTATAAAGTATTATTTTTTTCAACCAAATGAATAAGTTATGACTTATGACACAACATAACGTTGATCTACTAATACGAAACGTCAGAATATTAATTATATTATTCAGGACACATATTCAAACATTCGTAGAATAATAATTACAAAAAAACGTTATAAAAACAAGTTAACGTTATATATTAAATTTTAACTAAAGGAAGATGTATACCTATCTATATTGTATATGTATATAATATACGACATAAATCATTTTATAGTCTTTATACGAAAACATAAGAATAATTTTAGATTTAAAATAATCTACAATTATTTATAACTAAATGAAAAAGTTGTTATTTGGTAATTTAATTTTAATCGATCGTTTCACAAAAAAAAAAAAATTCTTCGATATAACAATACTCATACCTAAATGAAAAATCACAATATACTAGCAATTTACATAGTAGTAAACTAGAAAATATTTTAGTCCACTGTTTTTTAAGCAGTTTACTGGAGACATTTAATTTAAAGTAGATACACAACAAATAATTTGACAAAAATGTCATTGTTATCAAATATATTCAATAATTCTTAAATTTGAATAGAATACTTGACAAACATTATTATTTAAACATCAAAAATACTTTATGGTATTTCTTAACAGGAGCAATTCATTGATTGATACATTATAAAATAGAAACAACAACTCAAAATTACGTTGTCCTTTCTCTTTTACTTACCGAAAGGAAAAGTTTTTACGTTTTTATGCGTTAATAATAATAATATGTATATACTTAATGAAAATAAATATATAATGTATCTTCATCTTAACCTACGTAATAATATTTGTGTAACATTAATTTTTCCTTCGGCGATCATGGGAACAATGTCCTCTCATACTGTAAATGGTCTGTAATACAATTTTTTGGACTTGTACGTTACATCAAATACATTTGATAATATTACTAAAAGCAAAAAACCATCAAATATCTATTATAGAATATAATTATACTTTTGAGACACAGGATTTCTGCAATTTAATAATCGCAATAATTAATCCAACCGATGGTTCTACTTTATTAATTGATATTTTTTTTTTCTAAGCAGCCTTGTCATGATTAATCCCGAGACAAATAATTGAAGTTTGTTCACTTTTTATTTTTTCGCTTTGGTAAATCATGTTAAACGTCTTCTATATGATTACACGCGTCATGATGGTGGCTATAGAAAAATATATTCCAATAAATGTAACTTGCTCTGCAGATTCCCGAGGATATAATAATTGCGAATATGGCATAGTGCAGCTGTGTAAAAGGACGACGACCTCGCGTAAACTCTCCTAACGAAACTAGTTATTCATTGCTAAATCATGTAAACACACACTTGCGGTACAGGGCGAGCGAATGGCGAATTATTGTGTACAAATACTAATTGATTTCGTTACATAATCCGGTGACGTGTAAAATTGTATTTATAAAATTTAAAAGTATATACACTATTATGACTGTCATAATCGAATGTTTTTTGTGTCTCAATACATTTATATATCATAGTTAATTATTTTTGATTTAAAAAATACATAGACGATTATGTTAATTATACTTAATGTTATTGTTATTATTGTTGTAAAATCAAATCATTTTTTTCACGTATTGTCAGCAATAGAACGTGTAATTTGGAATTGAATATTTGTTAAAAAATTATCGAAAAAATAAATAAATAATATAACTTTTATGAATTATTGTTCGAAGAAATTGTTGTGATTTATAGTGTAGTAAATCACGAGAGTAGAGATAACATGAATTTTAATATATTTTTAATATTATCTAAAAATGAAATATTCTTCTTCTGTTTTTAGATTAGTTGGCAAATACCTATAATGAATGCATATACAAAATATCAACGTATAAAATATAGAACGGTTTTAGTATTTTATATTTTCCTGTAAATATTATTATAATTTTTAAAAAAGATAAAAATATAATTTTTGGAAATTTATATGAAAATCATGTTGGTAAAACTAAAAAATCTGCTTGAATATGAGCTAACATAACTGGGCATATCGAATTAATTGATTCACCGTCGACTGTGTGTACGACTTATAAAAACGCTACAACTAAGTACAACTCCCAAAGAAAATAATGGTAATGTATCCGTGTAAAATGTAATTAGCGATCGTATTGATTAGCATACCTATTAGCTGTTGTCCTATTGAATACATTCAACTTGTACATTAAATATTAGCATAGTTTTAATTTTATTAACATGGAGATGCAGGTGAAAATTACTTCATTGTTGACAATCGGAAACTATAATTATTATTACAAAAGAGAAATTTGAAAATCACATATCTGAAGTAGATATTATATCATAAGATTTAATAAATTCAATCGAGTGTAGCGTGTATGTTATACAACTTTTGGATTATCAGTAAAAAATATATGAAAATAAGTGATAAAGAAAAAAAAAAATCATATCGGTTTATAGTGCTTAACTAGCAACAATACGGAACGGTTCTGTAAGCTAATTACGTGCATGTACGAATAAACCGAATGACCTGTGCTTTCACATATACGCATATTATGCAGCAACTGTATCAATATTCTATTTTAAAATACAGATAGAACCGCGGTGGAGGGACTGCCCCGAATTATTTGTACACATAATTTATTTGGATCACTGTAAAAGGTGATGCACCGGATACAAAGGTCAAATCGAGCCAATTTTATCGAATCAATAATTAGGAACTATACTATTTGTATTAACACCTACTGCGTTTAACGTTATATATTTCACCTATATATTATGTAATATATTATGCTTAACATTGTACATGTAGGTAGATTTTTTTTTTTTAGAATTTAAGATAATACAACGGAGAAATTGATATAAAGATTCGTTGTATCATTCGTAACTCGTAAATTATGAATTATTATTATGTATTGGCCACTATTATACTGGGTGAAGGATAAAGGGTATAAATATTTTAAGATGTTCAAATTGTCTTGTATTAAAACTGTCATGAAGTTCACTGAGAATTTCATCAACTCTAGTTAAAAGGGTAACAATAAAATATTATCTAGGTAGTTGTTGGATATTATAAATTTTTAGTTTTTATTTTTATTTTTTAATACGAGATGCAGGACAGTCAAATATTATTAAATTATACACAAATAAAGTTGAAATCAAAAAAGAAATGGCATTTCTTCAACCCATTTTGTATAATTTTTAATAAAAGATTTAGTCCTTTCGAATTTTTTCATTTGTTATTAATAACAATACATAATAAAATAATTAATGAATAATTATTCTATGTTAATAATTTCTCGGTGTTTATATTATCATCTGCACTATGTGATATATTGCGAATGCATGTAAATAATAAGCTTTGTATAACATATTCCTGGTTAGGCTTGGTTAAGTTATAGTATCTACTTAATAATGCTTTTAAAAAACTACAGCACATTACGACCTTAAGTTTGTAATTAATGGCATTTCTTTCATACATTTTAAATTTTAAATTAGTCTTGATTGAAAATTTATAACTCAAAAAAATAAATAACCAAACAACTTTCTAAGTATAAGGTCTTAAAAATGATGGTTTATAAACCTAATTTTACAATACAAAAATTAAGCAACAAAGATAATAATCTCAATAATTAATACGAAACAGCTAGGTAGGAATGTTATGCAATATTTTTTTCGGTGACTTGGCCAACCCTAAGTATACTTACTTACAGTTTGATTATATAAACTTGTTAAAAGTTGTATTTATAGTTAATTTAATTTATAATTACATTCAGTCGTTTCAGCTATGCGTGTGGTTTGATTCTAGAAACGTAACCAACCACACACACGTGCATGCGTGGCACAATTTCAGTGTAGTACGAAAAATACGAATATTTTAAAACAATTTGACTTGAATTAAAACAGGAACTAAATTTAACTAAAAACTGTTTATATTTTTAAATTTATAACTAGAAAGTAAAAAGTAATAAGAAATACAAAACAACAAATAAAGTACGTTTTGGGGCAATTTTTGTATCACCCGTGCATAATACGTACCTATAAGATTAATTTTTAATTCAAAAGCGAACGTAATAACATACACTTTTAATAATACTCAAGACTAAGTATTTATTTTATTTATTTCTATTTATTAATTGTTTATATATTTTTTTAAAAAATATAATATTTATTTATTAATTTCTTCTTATATATACCTTTTTCATTTACGTCTTTACGAGTCTTAACCATTTAAAAATTTGTGTTTTATTTTATTGAGTAAAATGTCATCTTGAATATTGCAGTTAAAATGATTTTTTATTTATTTTTTATTTAAATAGCTTTAATACCTGAAATTAACTTGACAATTTATTTGAACATTTTAGATTCTGAACGGAGTCATGTTTTTTTTTTTTTTTGATTCATTAAATGTTTACAAGTATTATGTATTTATTAGTATCTTCTATGTGTCGTTAGATTTTTATACGTATTTAATATTAATTATAATAATATACTATGATTATATGACTTCCTGTAATTATTTGACCAAATGACAGATTATACTTTCAAGGGGACTAAAGTATGACTTTTATAATATAAAATACGTAAAATTATAATTATACATTTTATTTAACTTCAAGGATTATATTTTAATGCTGAAGGTCAACACTGATCCGTTCTTTATAGTAGTGCATAAAAAGATCGCATGGGGGAAAATGAAATCAATAAATTGAAAAATGCATAAAAATAATATGAAAAAACTACACTAACTATACTATAACTATAAGCAAATTAATTTTTTGGATTCATTCTTTATTTTGCTATATTCTATTTAAATTTCATCCTGTTTTGTTTTAAGTTTTTAACATATAAATCATAAATTATATAAAGAATGAATTAAGTATATCATGTAATATATTCGAATTGTCCACTGGTTCAATTTATATAATTTTACTAATTATAGCAATAATATTTCTATATTATAATGTTTTGAGAATTAGATTAAATCAAATTTTAGTATCAAAAAAAGCAAGTAAAAAATATTTGAAAATGCAAATACTTAAGCGATATACATTTAATTGTGTTTGATATAAAACCTAGGAACGATTTATTTGGCCAGAAATTTAGATTTAAGTTAGTTTTAGTTTTAGTCAAAGATTTAAATGCAATTGCAATTTAAAATATACAAACCCAAACGAGGAATAACAATTTTTTTTTCTTTTTCTATAGGATCGAAAATCATACTCCGAAGCGTTAGTGGCTTATTCAGATCCGGTGAGCTAACAGCGATTCTTGGACCGTCTGGCGCTGGAAAGAGTACACTGATAAATGTACTGGCTGGCTATAGGTATTCATTTTGTCGCAAACCTATAGGGCATATTATATTTAAATTTATACTAATTAACACGGTGCTTTTTTCCTCCGTGAATGGTTCGTCAGGTGTGGTGATGCCAGAGGTTCCATCATGGTGAACAGCAAACCCAGAGAAATGAAATCGTTTCATAAAATGAGCCGTTACATAATGCAAGAAGACCTTTTGCAACCGTCCCTCACGGTTATGGAGTCTATGAAAATATCAGCCGATTTGAAGCTCGGCCACACGATTACAGACGACACAAAAGTCGACTCGGTAATAGATGGAACGCGCGTGCACACACACAATATCTGCATAATGATAATAATAATTATTATTATGATTGAATATTATCGAATGTTATGTATACCTACTGTTGTTTTCTAGATCGAAAATATTCTTCAGATGCTCCGACTTACCAAGACCAAAAACACGCTAATGGAAAATTTATCCGGTGGAGAACGAAAAAGACTGTCCATCGCTCTGGAACTTGTTAATAATCCTCCAGTGATATTCTTGGACGAACCTACAACGTAAGTGCTCAGTGCTATTTTAAAACCATTATTATTTCACTGTGCGTTATCATATACGAACTTTATGTATAGCCTCTTGGTTAATCCCACATGTATCTGCAGTGACAAAAGGTGTAGTCACACAACAATTTTAAATTTTACTTCGAGGGTTTATGTAATATGTATAAACTCTTCAATGTCCAAAATACATTCGTTACTTTCACATGTTTTTTTATTTTTTTTTATAATAATAGTGGTCTAGACGACTTATCGAGTACACAATGCGTGTCGTTGCTCAAAAATCTCGCCCAGGGCGGTAGAACGATCATATGTTCCATACACACGCCCAGTGCCAAACTGTTTGCAATGTTCGATCACGTGTACATAGTAGCTGAGGGACAATGCATGTTTGCCGGTGTCGGCCAGGACATCGTCCCGTACCTGTCTAGCATTGGACTTGACTGTCCCAAACACTTCAACCCGGCCGATTTCAGTGAGTGTGCAGTGTTATGTTATTGGACTAATCGATTAGGAAAATAAAAAAATAAAATAAAATATTATTATTATAATATGATTATTTTTCTTTGATTTTTCTTTATTATCATACCGTTATCGTCTCGTTTTCAGTAATCGAAGTGTGTAGTAGAGAGTACGGAGACTTTTCAGAAAAAATGTCGTCGTCCGCGGAGAACGGTAAGTGTCTGAGGTGGTACAAGGACAATTCCGAGACGAGGAAGCCCATCGTACGCCGAGCTTCACAGTACGACACGGTCTCCAACCATTTGTACGATTTTTCTAGTTCAGGATGGTCTCAATTCAAAGTGCTCCTAAGGCGGATGATGATACAACACAAAAGAAATTCCGTAAGACAAGAGACAATAATCTTATAAAAACAATAGCGTTCACAGCTATATGGTTTTAGGGGCTAGGGTTTTATCTCCTTTCAACCCAACTGGAAATTTTTCTCCTCCCTAAGTTCCTGTGTTGATCATTTTTTCGGCTGAACTTCGTATCGATCTATTAATAGGAAAAAGCTTTTAACCGATCTGAAATCCTGAGTACGCTACTGTATAACAATAATATAATTTGTATTTAACGTGACACAAGAATAGAACGACAACGACGACGACGATGACACTGAATATAACTAACGACATGTTTTGTGTTTGAATTGCTTCAGTCTTACATGCTGTTCAAACTCTTCATGTACACGTTCATCGGTTTAGTGGTCGGTGGTATGTTTTTTCAATTCGGTAACGATGGCTCTCGGACCATTTACAATTATGGTTTCATGTTCATCACCATTATCGTGTTCATGTACACACCGCTCATGCCAGTTCTGTTGAAATGTGAGTTATACATCTTGTCCACCGTCCTACGTGTAATTAGTGCCATTATTGATGTGGTAAGATATTAATCGATGCGTGGTGGTTACAGTTCCCAATGAAGTACAACTGTTGAAACGAGAATACTTCAACCGATGGTACGGGCTGAACGCTTATTTTTGTGCGCTCACTTGTTCACAACTCCCGACGCAGGTAAGACGAATCGCGCCATATTTGTTATTCATCGTATACCTAACGGACACAACGCTCAGTATTTCTTAATAATTTTGTTAAATTTTTTTAACTCTTAGATCGTTTTGTCGTCAGTCTACATAGGGATTACTTATTTCTTGACCAATCAACCGCTGGAATTGGAACGGTTAATTAAGTTCTCCGTCATTTGCTTTATGGTGTCCTTGTCGTCCGAAAGCCTTGCATATGCATTTTCTTCTCAGCTCAACGTCACGGTAAATACCACGAATCTCGATAACTACATAATAACCGTGTCCGTATAATATAGTCTAAACTGGGGTATACATTATACAGCTATATCATGCGTTAATCATGTAAGATGAACGAAAAAATGAGGCCGTATTAATTAACAAAGTGCCCTACGGAAGCGCTCGTGGATACATTTTCAGAAATAGGACAAACAAATAGATCTGTATGAATAAGACTATTTAAGGAGCTATACCTGATGAAAAAATGTGTGATAGGTTAAAATATTGCAGTTAAATTTAGTAGCTCTTGGCACTAGTTAAAGAATAATCGTATTTATAAAACTTATCTGATTTTAAGGTCACGGTATAATAAGAAAAAATAACGTTGATTTTCGTGAAAATTACATTATATACTTAAAACTTTTGAATAAAAATATTATAATAAAAACCCATATGACTGGGTTAAATCATCGGTTTTATTTAATGTTTTAAATAGTAGATATTACACTGAAAACAGCTTATAAAACCCTAATCTTCCTTAAAACTGTCAAATCATAAAAAAAATTCTAATTTTATTAAATAAAATTTTAATGACACAGGACAAATTTTAACATAATTTCCGAATTTCAGTTTTCCTTTATGTTCGAGAAAATTACTAAGAAAATCGAAAACGTTGAAACATATCAATTTAAGATTTAAAAATGTGTTTAAGACTTGAAAGGGCAAACGGGAAAACAAACGAAACAATGAAGCCAATGAAGGATAATAACATTGTTGTAAAATCAATCCATTCTTAATCGGGATCTAAATTTAATAAAACACATATATTAAAGACATGTATTTAAATGTTATTTGTTATGTCACGCTGAGTTAAGAAAAAAAATTTACGCTCCGTTATATAGCGTCTACACTGTCATAAACATAGACTCAAGTTATAGCTAAAAATATTATTATTTAATATTTGTTTCCGATCATTAATTTAGATGTTACACGATTATGACCAATTGAATCTGTAAAGTATTTACGATTTATACACCACCTCGATTCAATATTTCTAGATTGCATAGTAGTCTACTAACCCACAAGCCCGTTCTAATTTTCGAATAACTAAACATCACGAGTCATTATTCGTGATAACGCAGATGGCTGCACTTATATCATCATATCATGGGAACCTAAATTCATGTACGCATACGGTATACCTAATTTAATAAATAATAAGATGGTCATAAAGTCAATATTAGCCATATAATTAAAATATATACTGATATTCTACGTAATTGTTGAGCCCTTCAAAAATTAAATACGAAAGTATTAAATAACCGATTGTTAAAAAGTATATTCTCGGGTTGGTTATTATTGTGTCGGGTTTCTTCTAAAGCGCTTAGTTTCATTAGAATAACAATACTCATAAGGTCATAACGTTTATTCCAAACAAGCTATAGGTAGCAATTATTTCTGTCAGTCATCGCTCGTCGAACACATAATGCCTATGTATATATAATATATGCTAGTTAACACATACCTAATTAATATAGGTTGACATAGCTTGAAAAATAAAAAAATATTTGTAAATTAATAAGCCATACGTACATGCTTGTAATCATGCTTATTGTATGGTACTAAAAAATAATTAGTTTTTCTAACATTAGTATGATAAATAATAGTGATTTTGTGTACCAGAAATTAGAAAATCTAATATTTACTAATTGTACCCATGAATTCCTTTCAAGTCGGAAAAATTGCTAAATCGAAAAATTACTAGTCTGAAGTGGCATCAATGACCAATTTTCAATTTTATGAAATATTATACCTCATAATATGTATATGAAAACTTTCGTTGCAAATTTAGAAGAAAAAAAAAGCGTATTTCGCACATGAAAAATCCCTATAATATAATTAACTCGATGAGAAATTGAATTGTATGTATGACGAGACAAGTTGAAAAACGTTAAAACGAACTAAAACTTCTCAACTCCTTAACGATAATATCAATAATAATGATGTGGCAGTCGCTACCCCTTTTGATTGTGGTGGGGTGGACATAATTGTTCACAAAAATTATTTTTCATACAGTTTTAAGTTATAAAGACAGTACTAAGAACAAAGAAACAGTCCAATCTCCAATGTCCGTGGCTTATACCAGTCAGTACGCAATATCATTGATCAATGTTTTAACAAATTATACACAAGTTTGATAAATGTTGAGGTGTGGGTGGATATAGGTGGAATCGAATTCGCGACACGTTTTAAAAATTCTCCGTGCGCCACTGCGGTACAATAATGTACGCGTGCATGTTCTGTTTACAGAACAGTGTGTTCTTGGGACCGTGCATAGCGTGCCCGATGATGTTGTTATCGTCGTTCGGGCTGGGCTACAAGGAGGACGAGATCCCGGCCCTCATCCGGCTGGGCATGAGCTTCAGCTATCTGCGGTACGGGGTCGAGGGGCTCGTCATGGCGGTGTACGGGGACGGCCGAGGTCGACTGGATTGCCCCAGGCCGCAGGAGTACTGCGAGCTGCGAGACCCGACGGCCATTTTCCAAACGGTCGGCATGTCCCATGTGACGTATTGGAAATCGCTGAGCCTGCTGTGCTGCATGTTCGTCGTGTTCAAGGTGGCTTCGTACGCGATGCTCAGGAGGAGATTGAGCACCAACCCGTCGCTACTGCTCAGGCTCGGCTTCGTCGGACGTTTCATCAAAGCCTATTTCAACATCCCACGTTGACGCAGCGCACGCGTGTTGTGCATGCGTTAAGGGGAGGAAAACTGATAGTTAACAGGGGGAAAAAAAAAAAATCACATGTAAAAATAAACGCGTCCGCAGCAACGGGTCCCGCGAGGACTTGACGACTTCGTCACCTCCGGAATCGAATGTTCGAAGTCGGTACATAATAAGTCCGTCGTGGGACATATATGATATTATGTTGTCACGTGTGCGTGCGCGTGCAGTCGCAGGTCTTGTAATAATGTAATAATATATAGATTTCGACGCAACACCCTCTCACATACTGTTATAATAATAATATTCTAATCGTAAAACCAACGACGGTAAAGCGCGCAGGGAACGTAATCGATGCCTATGTACGATATTATGTAGATATTATAGATTATAGTATATTATACACATTAGGTGTATTGAACCGATGCGTTATTGTACATTTAGGTACAGGGGGAGGGGGGATAATGGATGGTATAATTATTAGTATTAACATAATTATTATTGTATTGCACAGCTGTTGATGAAATTACTATAATATCGATACGGCAGAAATACGCATACTGCACCGCCGTACCATTATACCACCGCGTTGATTAATGTATAGTAAATTAGTAATACAATATTACATTTTAGTATTTTTACAGTAATATTATGTTCATGCACTTCATATGGTCGGTTTAACGTAATAATCATTTATAATATTATTATGTACTTATTTGTATTATAATTATAATGTATTATTTAAGTAGAAGATTTACGCTCTCCCGCATTTCCGCGTGTACGTGGTGCGCGCCCACGCACAATATATTATATACATATATACAGCCATATACATGTGTGTGTATGAAACAGCGTTATTGTGATATTACACCTATATATATATATATACTGTGTAACATTTTTTATTATATAATTTTATATTATACATATACTGAGCATTTCATTATCCTGGTGCGACTCATGTTACATTATATTATGTGGTATTGAATAAGTATATCATGTGTTATTTATAATAATGTACTCTTCGAATACGATGCAAAATGGTCAACACGTATTGAAACATCGTACTGAAAATAATATTATAATATGTATCTTTAATTTTATTATTATGTGTATGATAAATTTATCGGGTGATTGTATTGTATCATAAGGATGACAACGATATCATATACGTTATGCGACATTATGTGTTATACTCATATATACATATATATATATATATTACAAAATATTAAACCTAAGTATTTTTAATGATTTGTATTAGGTATTCATTATGTGAAATCAAAAACGATTTGCGTATACGTCATTTTTTCGCGTTTATTTTATATTCCGTATTTTCCCATCATCTTCCTTTGGTTAATATTTTTCATCTATTTGTTGAAATATGTTCTATTTATGTTATTACTATTATGTTCTGTAGATCTTGTTTTCATGATTATTCTTAAAAAAATACTGCCATCAACTTTCCTCCAATAATATATTACTATCGTTTTAAATCGTAGTTTCTGTTTTCATGAAAACGATACTGTATTCATTTTGTATACTATATAATACCTACGCATACTTTAATTCCTATATGGTACATATACTTGCATAATACATTATTTTGTTTAAAAAATTATCAAAATATTTCTAGAATGAAAAACGTATATAGAATTTACGAAACTTTGACGTCCACCGAGGGCAGGCAGACCATCTAAAATAATATACAATAGCGTTCACGTGTCAGACAACCGGATTTCCTTGAGCATTCTGAGAATGCGCGTGATATGTCAAACTTGAAAATAACAACTGTGCAATCGAACTTTACCTATGATATGTCATAATATGTATTGTATGCAACACGACGTTTAGATTGGCACGTCAATGATATTTTCAAAAGATCGTGGGTTGAACGCACAAACGTACAATATACTACAAAATACAAGTTCAATATAACATCGGTATAAAATAAAATGCAAGTCTGCAATGCATTGTCTAAAAGTATAATATAGCAGTATAGCATATTTTCTTGTGATAAGATATTGATTACTTTTGTAAAACAAATATTTTTCTCTAATGAAGTCTTTGTGCAACTATAAGCAAATATTATAATATGTGCAATGCTAACCTATGGTTATAAAATTGAGATTTCGCTGTTTAAACAATGATTATATTTAAAAAAGAACGGGTGGGCCTCGCTTTGCTGTACGGTTGGGGGTAGAGTGTACCTCGTTTATAGGATAGGTCATTATTACAATGGATTTGTTAAATTTGAATGCAATGATAAATATCATTGTATACGAATAACGATTCTGAACGAAGTTATTATGTTTGTCTAAAATGTGTATATAATAATATAGTATTTTATATTTAAATTGAATTATAATGCAATTTTGTAAAAATTTAATTTAAAACAGTCATAAAATTTTTTCCTTTTGGTCCGGTAGAAATTTTTTTATATATTTTTATATATTATATATATTTTTTTATATAATTTTCAAGTATTTTGTAATAGTCAATTTTTTTTTATCACCGATTATAAAAAAAAAATGTAAAAATGTCGAATTTTGTAAATGCCTATAAGTGGCTTAAAAATCAATATAATATTTTGAAAAAAAATATGACATAAAGGAAATGTCTATCTTTACAACTGGTGAAAATTTCAAATTTCTGCGACTTATACTTTTTGAATTATAACAAATATTTAAAACCGTTTGACCATAAATTGCTATTTTATGGAATTTCGTAAAAATTTAAAATTCAAACGGTCATAAAATTTTTTCCTTTTGGTCCAGTAGAAATTTTTTTATATATTTTTGAAGATTAGCTTATGAAAAAATTAGTGTCAAAATTTTGAACCTTAAGTATAAACAGAAAAAATTTTATGAACTTTTATCTACAAAATAACTTGCAAATTATAGTGATTTTGACACATTTTATACAAATTTGAGCTTTATGAGCTTATAAAAAAAAATTTGAGTGAAACAATCACCGTTATTTTCTATTGAAGATAAGATAAGCTTATTATAAACATTATATTAAATTTTCGAGAGTTTTCGGCCAGCCAATCAAATTTTATAGGTGTTTAAAAAAAAAAAATTTACAAAAATCGAAAATTTAAATTGTCTATAAATAAGTCAAAATATGTCAAAGTACTTTGAAAACTTAACCACGTATAGAGAACACCAATGTTAAAATTTGGTGAAAATTTCAAGTTGTTGCGGTTTTTGGTTTTTGAGTCAGAGCATTTTAAAAAAATGTAGTTTGTAAAAACGTGATTTTGCGTAAAATTTCCCGTTTTTTCGTAATTTTTTTATCGTTTTTTTCGATTTTTTAATATTGAAAAAGTTGGATTTTTGACTTGCCCAAGTACCATCTACATTTACTTTCTTATCAGAAAAGTTGCTGTTTAAGAAAATCGAAGCATTTTTACTACCAAAAATCGTGTCCTCGGACACAAAAAAAAAAAAATAAAATAAAATAAAAAAATACACACACATCATTGTAAAACCAATAGATTCCATCACTCCGTTCAGAATCTAAAATGGAGCATTTTCAGTAGGTATACTTATATACATTTAAGTTTTAGGTTATCGGCATTCTACCTCTAGTTATTACGCCTATACTAGTACATGCCGAGTATACGCCCAGTACCGGATTAAATGGCAGCGCCTCTGCGGATCGACACGTTTGCTGACGCTCTTGTCATCAATTTTTTTTTTTTAGAAATTTTATGTTTATGTCAACCGTTTGAAAATCGTGCAACGATTTAAAATCAGTTTTTCGGCATAAAATGACGTCTGTACGTATGATATATCCCAATATAACCTCATAAGTCGTATCTCTTTTTTTCTGCTAACATTACAATAAGCAATGAATTATTAGGCGATGGTGAATAACGTTAAAAAATATACGTGTTTAGCGGTTACGTACCATGGGGCATGGACACTCGTTAGGGGACCACGCGTAGTGAGGTTCTTGCTTTGCCCGGAAAATACTGATGACGATGCTTGAAACATTGTACCCGAAATCGATTTCTGCTTAAATTTTGAACATTCATAAGTCAAACGGATAGACGGTATACAAGGTATACAGCGTGGACCGCTTACACCGAATGAAGCGGCAAAAATATTCCTCATTGTTTTGTGTAATCATTATTTGTGTGTTAAGAGTGTTAGGACCGTGTATAGCATATTATTTCGTTTGATTGTATACTGATCGAAGGCTTATCGTCGTAACCAAGGTGATCATTAAGGGACGGGTTTAAGTGTAGACTTAAAATGGCCGCAATCGCCACCAGTCTTCTCTCTTTTGTGACAAGTGTACGCAGAAAACATACACAATATATTATAATACCTATTATGCGTAATTGATATGCTGGAAAGTTCGAAACAGTTGTACGTTAGTCGATTTTTCTTCTCAGATGCGTTTGGCGACATACGTCTGGTCCACGTACTTGGATATTGAAAGAAAATTTTTAAGTACCTTATCTATTTCACAAACGAATACATTTGACGTTGTTAACATTTGAGCGTCACACTGATAGCTGCAGCGTTGAAGAAATAACCAGCTGACGTAAAATGTTTCGGAAATTGAATAGATTATGCATTTATTGTCACATAATACAACATAAAGTACAAGTATAATAGTAACTAAATGTGATCGTATGCTAAATTCGCTGTTGGTCGTTATAAAAACGACGGTCTCTAATCTTTAATAAGCAGTGGCGCACAAGGAGTTACCCCCCCCCCCTCGAAATGTCTTCTTTTATTCAATTACTTTTAACTACTTTTTAACTAAAATGTACATTTTAAAGCATACTGGGAGTCATGGCTGTTACGACTGCATATAATTGATTAGATAGTCTATTTTGTCATGATAATACAAATTTAATAATAATAAGATAATACAGAAGTTAAACATAAGTAAAATATATATGATTCAATATGGATTATATACATTTTTATATATATATTTTTAGAATCTGAACGGAGTGAGGGAATCTATTGATTTTACAATGATGTGTGTTTTTTTTTTTTTTTGTATCTGACAACAACTTTTTTTGCAGTAAAAATGCTTCAATTTGCTTATACAGCAACTTTTCTGAAAGGAAAGTGAATATAGATGGTACTTGGGCAAGTCAAAAATACAACTTTTTTAATAACTTTTGCAAAAATCGAAAAAAACGTTAAAAAAATTACGAAAAAACGGGAAATTTTACGCAAAATCACGTTTTTACAAACTACATTTTTTTAGAATGCTCTAACTCAAAAACGAAAAACCGCAACTACTTGAAATTTTCATCAAATCTTTATATTATTGTTCTCTATACGTGGTTAAGTTTTCAAAGTATTTTGACATATTTTGACTTATTTATAGACAATTTAAAATTTCGATTTTTGTAAGTTTTTTTTTTTTAAACACCTATAAATTTTAATTGGCTGGCCAAAAACTCTCAAAAATTTAATATAATGTTTATAATAAGCTTAACTTATCTTCAATAGAAAATAACGGTGATCGTTTCAGTGAAATTTTTTTTATAAGCTCATAAAGTTCAAATTTGTATAAAATATGTTAAAATCGAGATAATTTGCAAGTTATTTTGTGGTTGAAAATTCATAAAATTTTTTCTGTTTATACTTAAGGTTCAAAATTTTAACACTAGGTTGTCCATAAGCTTACCTTCAAAAATATATAAAAAAAATTTTACCAGACTTAAAAGAAAAAATTGTATGACTGTTTTAAATTTAAATTTTTACGAAATTGCATTATTATTCAATTTAAATATAAAATACTATATTATTATAAAAACATTTTAGACAAACATATTAACTCCGTTCAGAATCGTTATTTGTATACAATGATATCTATCATTGCATTCAAATTTAACAAATCCATTGTAATTATGACCTATCCTATAAACGAGGTACACTCCACCCCAACTGTACAGCAAAGCGAGGCCCACCCGTTTTTTTTTTTGTAATACGGAAATCAGCTTTAAGAATGAAATTAAGGAGATGATGTATATTTATATATTATTTAACTCTTTACCATATTTCTGGCTTTCCCTCTTTAGGAAATTACACCATGCACAACAACCCTCGAAAAAAATCCTGTGTGCGCTACTGTAGAGTAATAAGTAGGTATGTTATAATATTATAGGTGCATCTGCGACGAAGTTCTCGTACACGGTATCGACCCGATTCGCAATGATTGCAACTTTTACTCCGATCGTTTCATACAGCACATATCATCATAAAACACACAACTAATGACATTAGTAATACACTGTAGAAGGTTATGGGATTCAAATTACGGAAAAATTGGCAAACGATTAGTTCGCGAGATTTGTGCGTTCAAATAGGTTTCAAGGTTCGACTCGTGCGGATTATTTATTGCAGATTGTTGTTGTTTTTTTTTTCGCCCGTCGTCCAATGACCGTGTTATTTATGCACGCAAAGAAGTGACCGGCAATCCGATTTTGCAAAAAAAAAAAAAAATAAATAAATAAAAATAACTCCGTAATGGCTATATAATGGCATCCGTAAACGGCAAAACGGTCTTTGTTTCCTCACTGTCTTTCGACTCTCATGTTGCTCGCACTAAAATATTTTAATAACACAGCGAATGACCTCTCCCGAAAGAGTACGACGAACGAACATAATATAGGTCGTATGCACGTTCATTGTACTTAGGGTCGTGCGTACAAATAATATAATAATATAATGCGCTACGCGGTATATGCGCATATATTACACGTAGAACAAACGATATATTTTTTTCCCGTACGTTTCATTAGCGAACGTTGTGTAGGCAATGCCTACTAGTATAGGCATACTTGTCGCAAGTTATTTTAAGTCAAAAATGTTTCAGTATTTTTTTTTATTTATCTTTTCACAGTTTTATATCATTTCAATTGAAAATCAACTTACGCAGTTTTTCAACCATTCGTCGATCCAATGTTTATTGATTACCATCACCATAGGCGCAACTAAGATTAAAATTCTAGGGGGGCTACAGCCCTCACCAAATCTGTAAACGAAAAATAACCTATGGGGGTTTGCCTCCCACACTATCGTACATTGATTACCAATATATTGTTTTTTTTACTTGTAATACAAGAATGACAGAGAAAAACCATTTCATAGTCCACTTAATTTATTTATTACAGTTTTATATTAAAGTAAAACAAATATTAAAATCAACGTGGAATATTTTTTTGAGGGGAGCTAAATCGTAGTCAGGGGGGGCTAAATGGAATCAAATAATAAAAAGTGTATTATTTAAAATAAACTTTATTCTTTTGACTTTTCTCGCTAAATATACGTTATACAAATGTTGTTATAATTATATTTGTTCAATATTAAATAAACGCTGAATCATTGGCGGGCGTTCTATAATAGCAATATTACCTTGTTGTAATTGACTGTTTGACAAATTTTTCTGTTCTACTATACACACTCTTTCGCGATGAACACTTAGAATACATTTGCATAACCCATTTAATCGGGCATCACTCTTTGTTGACCTAAGCCAACGCCAAGTCTTCACTCTACGTAAAGTATCAAATATCCTTTCTGCTATACAGTAGCGCACCCAGGGGGGCGCTTTGGGACTGAATCCACCCCAAAAAAATATATTTTACACTAAATTATACATTGTTATAACATATTTTCACAAATATAGTACTACCTACAATGATAATTGATTAAACATATAATATAACATATAATAATAGTAGTAAAAAATTACCATTTATAATTTGTGGTAATTATTTACTTGTGTGTGAATAAAATAGAAAAATGTTTAAGCCCCCCCCCAAACAAAAATTCTGGTTGCGCGCCTGCTGCTATATATAGGTACAACTAGTAGCTGGCAATGATGGAAAAATTTCTGATGCAATTGTAATACTAAGGGAAAATATTTTTGCTATGTTCGAGTAAATCTATAACGTCCATATTTTGCAAGTTTTTCTTTTTTTGTGGCATAAACCATCATAACTGGCAACTTTTACTATCTACTAACAAGTTTTTAATTTTATAACATTATAAATATTTGTTATATTTTACTCCTGTTTTTTCATTTTTTTCAAATAATGCTGGATGAAGATGTTTTATTTATTTATCCTCAAACGTTTTTAAGTATTTGTTATTATTCAAAAAGTATAAGTCGTAGAAAATTGAAATGATGTTTAGATTGGCATTTTCTTTAAATACATTTTTCATATACAATGAATAATGATACCTATCATTGCATTCAAATTTCACAATTCCAATATAATAACCTATTCTATGACTATGAGCAAGGTTCACTCCACTCCCTACTACACAGCAAAGCAAGTTCCGGTCTAGTTCTCTTTATTGACGTACGTTTACCCAGCCCGCCCCATTTACATTTTCCTAAATTTATTTTTACAAGCATTTTGTATGTAATTAGTATGAATTTGTATGACTATAATTAAAATTTGTATAACTGTAGTTTTCTCGGAAACCCAATTTTTATGGGAGGGCTGAAGAAACGTTTCCCCAGCCCTCCCATTATTAAAAAATTGACTTTTCCTAAATTTATTTTTACTGGTATTTAGTATGTAATTAGTATGATTTGTATGACTATAATTAGAATTTGTACGACTGTGGTTTAACCGGAAAATCCAATTTTTTACGAGAGGGCTGGGGAAACGTTTTCCCAGCCCTTCCATTATTATAAAAAAAACTTGACTCAATTTTCAATAGGTTTTTTATTCTTTAATTGTTCGTATTACACCAAAGATTTTTCCAAATTATGATATGTAAATGAAATAAAATGAAATATATTATTGTACGAAGCATACTTAATGACTCAAACTTTTCAATTATAATTTTTGTACTCCAGAAATACAAAAAAATAAATGATAGTTGCTTGGTTGATGGAATCACGGCATCTACTACCAGGGGCGTCATTTCAGTTTTTTTTCTGGGTGTGCAAAACTTATAGGCAGGCCAATTTTTACATTTCACCAGGCCATTAAAAAAAAAAAGTACATACTACATGTAGGTAACCTATGCAAACCTATGTAAATATTTTTCCTGTCCTTTAATGATTCTAATTGAAATTAATCATAACGGTTAATACAAATTTTAAGTAGCTAGCAATTCAAATAATTAAAATCTTCTAAGCAATAAAAGCAAGTAGCTAAAGCTATTTCACTATTATTTGAAAAAAGGCAAATAAGGTATAATGAAATACACTTTAATTCCAAAATTAAACATCGTATTTATACAAAACATCAAAATATTAATTATTTTTAAATTTAAATCAGCGGATATCTGCGGGTTTTAATGTGTGCAAAAGCATTTACAGCCTCTTGCAAATAAATATTACTTGCTTCTTCCTTCTCAACTACAATAATCATTAGATTATTTAATCTATTGTCGCCCATGGTGGTTCGTAAATATGTTTTTACTCTTTTGAGAGATGAAAAAAACTGGTAAAAAATTGGTAGTATTTTAATAATAGAAATAATTTTTAAGTTTCGTTGAATGCTTCGGGATAATCTTTAAGACATAATGTTTTAGTGTCTAAATCTATAATGTTTTTATTAGTTAATAACGTCTTAGCGAACATTTGATAAGACAGCTGATAAACCAAAAATAAACAAAAACTTAAAATACCTATGTATATATTTTATTTTTATATTATACATGAAAACATAATTTATAAGTTACCTATTTTTAACGGCACATTGAAGTATTATTGGCGGGCCAATTAGTAACATTTTTTAAGTTGGTGGTGCCGCTGCACACCCTCCCCCCCCTAAATGACGCCCCTGTCTACTACATTTACAATCAAGATTTCTGTATATTTTTTTTGCATTGCACAAGGTTTCTTATATAGAACTGGCATAATTATTTATCTACATAATAGTGTATCTAATAAATTCGCATTAAAATTTTATTGATTATCAAATAAATTTAATTTTTACTAGGTATAACAAATAAAATAAAATAAAGTACAAATCATTAATTATTATTATACATTTTAATTAATTAATAGATTAAAACTATTTTAAATTTTTTTTTTAAAATTAGGTTTTTAAGAAATTGAAACTTTTTATATTGTGGATATTAAATATTCATACTTACCTCTTGTGCTGTCCTTGATCTTGTATAGGTTTTTTTTACATGTCATCTAATAATTGCCATTGTCCTCCTCTACGTTTACAATAAAAATAATCATTATAATGCGGCCAATCGATGTTCTTAATTGTCTATTACCATGTTGATGGTTAATAACTCCCCTCAATTCGTATGTATTATTATTTTTTATTAATATTTGAGGGAAGTCACACAGCTTATTTTCAACTAAACGGCCTACTTCTGTGCTATAAGTTGTTTTATCAAATGTTAAAATATAAATTAAATTTTCCTATTTTTATAATTTTAGAAAATAATATATAGGTTATGTACACTTACTATTCCAATATAAAATTTCTATTATTATATGGAGAGGTGATTTGACTGGAGTTATTGTTTTTATTCCACTGCAATTCTTATGCTAACATATTCAATCTTCTACAGTCAATTGATTGTATAAGAACTCTTGGAGGCCATCGAAGCTATCATTCGATGTTTGATAGTTAATAATATATACTGATGGTCGACTTTCGTTTATGTTACAATTAATATTTGTGCAAGATTTGTTTCAGTAAGTGTTGGATTCTCCACCAACAATGCTTTAATAACTCCTACTGCTGTCGAGACACAAATAGCAAGGGTCGTATTATACTGCATTTGTTACAGTTCTAGATTTAGCAATTTTGATGTTATTTTTGCTCTTTCTGAATATGTTGATGCCGTTATACCATTTTGAACAATATTCGAAATGAGTTGGAAAAATATGTTTTCGTTTTTCAATTCATCAATTCGTTGGTTGATAATTTTCGCTATCGCAATATGCTGTCATTAATATCGAAGCCAAAGTATCGAATGCACAGGTATTACTTAATACGACTTTACCCATATTTTTTATTGTACTGCACTTCAATTCTTTTGACCGAGAACCATTCTTTAATAATGGCAATGTCTGAATATTATTAATATTAAATAATATTAGAAATTCGTTTTGCAGTAATTTCCCAGTTTTGATTGTAAATATAATAGATGCCGTATTCCATCGACCAAACAACTATCATTTACTGTTTCGTATGAATAAGTATAACATTTTGTAAGTTTAGATTCTGATCACGAGTGATAGAATCTATTGATTTTACAATGTGTGTTTTTTTTTTTTTTGTGTGTGTGTCTGACGACACCTTTTTTTGTAGTAAAAATGCTTTGATTTGCTTAAACAGCAACTTTTCTGAAAGGAAAGTGAATGTAGATAGTACTTGGGCAAGTTAAAAATCCAACTTTTTTAATACTTTTTGAAAAAAACGAAAAAAACGATAAAAAAATTACGAAAAACCGCAAAAACTTGAAATTTTCACCGAATCTTTATAATGACGTTCTCTATACATGGTTAAGTTTTCAAAGTATTTTGACATATTTTGACTGGAAAAACCCATTAAAAATTGGGAAAAGTCTATTTTTTTAATAATGGGAGGGCTGGGGAAACGTTTCTCCAGCCTTTCCGTAAAAAAATTAGATTTTCCGGGAAAACCACAGTCGTACAAATTCTAATTATAGTCATACAAATTCATACTAATTATATTCTAAATACCTGTAAAAAAAAATTTAGGAAAATGTAAATGGGGTGAGCTGGGGAAACGTATATTCTTTATTGATACCAATTTTCCCAAATTTTAAAAATGTGTAATTCGTATTAGGTACTTAACAATAAGGTTAAAAGGTCTAGGAATGTCAAAGAAACTTTAATAAATTAATTGATTAAAAAACAAAAAATGATGTATGTTAGGGAATAGTAAATACTATACTATACCTAGTACTGTGTACCAACCGTCTAAATTTCTACTATAATTTACCTGAAGATGTAGTGGCTTTTTAATAAGAATTTTCATTACTTCTATACAAATATTGAATTGTATTGTTATATTATAATTTATAATTATTTTTGTTTTCTACCAATATTTTCTGTACAATATAAGTAGGCACTCTTGCTGATATTAAGTCCAAAAATGAGTCTTCAGTCTCCATATTTTAAAGAATTTTTTTTTTTTTTTTTTCAATCCGTACATTGATTAAATGATAAAATATCCTTCCATTCTTCTCTATTTATTGCAACTCTTTTTAGTTCTTTGTATGATTCTTTTCTTATATCCAACATGATTTGTTTCATATACGACTGTCTAGGTCTTCCTCTTCCTGGTTTTCCTTCAATTATAGTCGTTATCCATGTATTGTTCCTTATGAGATGTCCTATCCACTTCTTTCTTCGCCCCACGATTGTCGTCCATATTGACCATATTGTTCTTTTTTCGTTTATTCTTTTATACACTTCTTCATTAGTCTCTCGGTCTGTCCAAGGAATTTTTAGGACCCTTCTCCAGCACCATGTTTCAAAAGCCTCGATTTTTCTTCGGTCAGCTTTCAATATTATCCACGATTCAGCGCCATATAGCGCCACACTCCATACAAGTGTTTTTGCCAATGTTTTTCTAGTGTTTTTATTTATAGCATTTGTGGTTAGGAGTTTCTTTCTTTTAAAAAACGCTTGTTTAGCTTGTGCTAGTCTATATCTTATATCTGTAGCACTTTTCCCGTCACTAGTGACTCTGCTTCCGTGGTAGGTATGTATAACTGTTCACGTTTTCCAGCTTAGTGCCATCCATGATTATGTTGGTATCAAATTGTTGTCTACTACTAATTAGTATCTTTGTTTTCGTCTTATTTATATTCATATTGCATTCTTGTTTGAGAGTTTATTATTCATTTTTCGGAGCATTCTTTCTAGATTTTTTTCACTGTTTGCTATCATGGCAATATCATCTGCAAATCGAAGCATTTGAACTAGCATTTCAAAGAATGATAAGTACATAAAATTACATTTTCAAAATAATTATTAATTATAGAGCAAGTTGTTTTAGCTATTCAAAAACACATCATAGATTATTCGCCTATGAATTATCCAAGCATGTAGATGTTATTATTATCGACTAATGTGAACTAACAAAATTATTTACAATTATAATAATAGTTTACATTCCTTTACTTTTCATCCTGTTATTTATAGAGTATAATATGTATACTTTCTTGTCATATGATACTATATTGTGTAATTTATCATTAATACGAATACCTTATACTTTTTATCAATACTAATAGTATTTAGGTACTATTTATAATACAATAAGCCAATAATGATATGATATTGGACAAATTATTGATCTTAATGATTATTTATTTTATATTACATTTTGAAGTAAGTTAAATAACTTTAATTAATAAAATCAGAATACATGAATTACATTCTGTTACTAGTATTTTACAGCAGTTTTTTTTTTTTTTTCTAGTGATTATGTTGAATTTTTCAGGGCAAGTTTCCATGATGCTTTAATGGGATAACTAAAATTATATTTTATATTTATGTGTGAAAATTTTTTTGTTTTATTAATATAAATAAATCTTATAAATATAAAATATCTACCAATTTAATTACAATTTGTATAAACCTGTAACTAGACTATAACTAGATTGTGCATATAACAGAGTTAATTTAATTAATTAATAACTAGTCATGCACGTCGTAATTCCATAAGTATAATCTAGATCTATATCTTTATAGTCTGTTGCAGTGTACAGTTTAAATATTAATATAATAATATTAAAACTATTAGGGTTATCAAAAAATATATACAAAATTTTCTTTTTTTTTTTTATCATAAAAATATATTTTTCATACTATTTTTTCGCCTTGTTCAGTAATGTAAAAACACAAGATTTACAAAGTCATGATTTGAAAATAAAAAATAGGTACAAACGTTGCACAAAGTACAAAAATGTACACATAGTATACAATACAAATCAAATATAATGTAATTGAAGTTTCACAATGTTTAAATTCCTTCGTAATAGTAACTTAAAAAGTGTTACCATTATTCAAGATCACATCTAAATACATCGTACAATTTTAAGAGTACATATATTTATATATATATATATATATATATATATAAACTAAATTCAGTTATCAATAAAAATAGACATAAATAAAAAACATTTTAAGACTATAAATAGATCAGATTTTATACAGAATTGTGAAAATGGAAGATCAAAATGACAATGCTCTATGCCTACGTCTTTTTACAGTTGGGCTTTCACAATATTTACTATCAACACTATCATTATCTTTATTCTTTAACATTTCTATTAAATTGATAGATTTCTTACTATTAGTTTTCAATCTATTGTTAATTAAAAAAGAAGTATTGTTTGTCGTCTTCATACAATCATCCATAGACTGACTATGATGAAATAAATTGATATTGAAATTAACTGGTATTTGAGGCACACGAACAGCAGTGGATTGTTCTGAAGTTGAAAGATTGGTTTTGTTGTTGGTTCTATTATTAGTGTTATGCTGTTCATTAATCGTAGGCCCTGAACCAATAGATGTACCACCATATCCAAACACAGATTTCATACTCAAGCTTCTACCAACTAATAATGCAATTGCCAATAAAAATGATTTTATGACAACGGCAATAATGATAGGAACTACAATTAGTTGAGCCCAAAATGGGAAATCCTCTAAAAAACAAAGTAACAATTATTAATTAGGTAGGTAATATAAGATCAATAAAACTAAAAATAGTTCTACTGGACAAATAATGAATGTAAAAACTATACTTGAATATATTACTAATCGATATAATAAATCATTTAAAAACACTTAATACTGTGCACTTTTTAGTCCAATTTAAAATAAAAGTAAGAATGTTATTGAAAATTTCATTAATGTGATTTTAGCTTAAGCCTCTAGGTTTGATTTTAAATGTTGAGCATTACAAATAATGAAGTAGTTTTGTTGTTAACAACATTTCGGATTGCCTAAACCTCATAATACTAGTTTAATTAATCTATTACTAAAAAAAATATCTAAATACATTTTCACTTACTTAAAACTGATTTATTAAATGAATAAATAGATTCCCCTAAGGTTTCAATAGGTTTTATCATCATTTTACTAAACATTTCAGTGAACACTTCAGTTATAGCAATGGAATACTTAGGGTCCAAAAAAATGGCTTCTCTGTACCTTTTGCATTCATCTAAAGAATCAAGTCAAAATTTAAACATTATAACAGGTATAAAATATTTATAACTTTACCTATATCATTTCTTTTAAAACCAGACCAAAATGAAGATAGCCAACCACCTGTACGTTGTTGACAATGAGTAGGCATATATTCCAAGTGAACATTGCGATTGATAACAGCTTTCTAAAATTTCATAAAAATATCAATTAGATGTAATATTTGTATTCTATGCCTCTGAATATGTTTTACAGGCAATATTACATGATCAATAATTAGGTATGGCGACAAGGTTAAAATCAGAATTTAAATAATGAACATATATCGTTAAATCTTAAGAAAATATATTTAGGGTATCCCAAGGATATGATAAATATAGTCAAACAATTTAAGTTATTGAAATACATAAAAATAACTTTAGCAATGTTATTTCTTTATTGGATAATAATTTATAAAATGATCATACATAATATTTCAATAAAATAAAAATATTCCACTTAAATTTAGTTAATAGAAATATTTTTACATTCATTTTAATCTTGAAACCACAAAGTTTAGATTTTATTCTAATACCTAGAAGATTTACATGCAAACAGAAAATTCCAGTATAAATTTTTATTAAGCCGATGGTCTACAGCTATTGAAGTGTAAATGCAATCTAAGTTCAAGTAAAACAATATTAAATTAGTAAAAGTTCTTACCATGTACATAGAATACCAGGTTGAAGCAAATGCAAGAATAAATATAATGCAAATAATAAATGTTATGCTGAATACAAAGTGAATTTGTTTATATACAACATATAGTGTAACCAGTGACACAGAACCAACTGAAATCCAAAATAACAATTCCTTAATCTGAAACATAAATATTTATAGACAGTTTGCTATGTGATGGACATTTATTCATGTAAAATTTTATGAATTTAAATATTTTTAGATTTTTAACATTTTTTTTTTTTTAATAACCCTCATTTTGTTGTTGGTTATTAATTACTTGATTAAGTGATGTTCCTCTGAGGTAGTAAGTTTCTTGAAATCCTGATGCACTTCCTTCCATGGGAGTGAACATTTTATTTAATATTCGATCAATTTCAATATAATCAATATTATTGTTACTAGCCATATTTTTCAACAACTGAAGATCCTGAACACCGATTTTTACCGAAGTGTAAGATTCCAGCTTTTCCTGGTTCTTCTCCTTGGACTAAATATCAATTTAAGATTAAATATTTTTACCAAATCATTAATAGACACATTTAATGTGGATGCCAAGAATAGGAACAAACCAGAGTGCAGAAAATACTAATGAGCGTAATAACACTTTTCATATAGCTTATTAGTCATTGTAGATTAACAAATTTAAAATTTGGCCAAAGTACTCATAAGATTTAGTAAACTTATGTTTAGAATGCCTACCAATAAAATTGGAGTGTAAAACTATTTAGAATATTTTTATAATAGTCAAATGATTCAAATGACATTCATTAAATAAATAAGTAGGTACTTTAATCAAAACCATATTTTCTTTTGTCTATGGGTAACTACTTAATTAGGTATAGATTTTTGTTAGTTACATCAATAATTATAAAATCCAAAAAGAGGAAATGTGTTTAAAGTCAAAGTATAAAATGGGTTAACAATATTGTTCTTTTCAAGAATTATTTAAAATAAAAATTTTTTTTAAATTTACTATCAAAATGTAATGAACTTTCCCATCCAAATTTACAATATTCTTTTATGAACAATTAATAAAAAGTTAAATGACATTTGTAAATCAAATATAATATTATATTGATCCTAAAACGACTCGTGCTTAAAATATCAGACCATATTATGTCAAAAATGTTCCTAAACAAACAAGATAATTTGCTCTCTGTCAATGTGAAACCAGACTAGGAGTTAACAGAATGTTATTATAACTTTATTAGTTATTAGTTATTAGTTTATTATTTAGTATTATAACTTTTCACGCATTTCATCAACTAGATAAAACATCTAATAAAACACAGAATATCTCGAAAATACTCATTTGTGACAGAGAAAAGTTCTAAAACTTGGTGCGCCAGCAAATTGTAAGACATAAACAAGCACACTTACAGATAATCCAGTATTTTTGAGTAAAATGTTAATGAATCTTGAAATGAACACCGTACAACGGTCATTGTGAACAGGCTCACCGTTGCTGCTGGTCACTGGCATTCGAGGTCTTCTCATCGAAACGGTTGATGGGTCGTAGTTGAGCATGTCCAGTGGGTCGATGAATTCATCATCGTTGTCGGAACACTGGACCAGTCCACTGGACAAGCACAAGACCAGCAAACAAATGGAAAACACCCTCATGGTACTCCGTAACTGCACTAAACGCGATTGATCATTGCTATCTGATAGCGTTTAGGAAAAGTGTGCGCTGTCCGGCCACGTGAGTTAGACAGACATTGAGACAGCAATAACCATATGACGAAATTACCGTTATTGATATAATGTAGAAATGATGTACTAGCAAATTACGTTATTATAATATTATGTAAAATAAACACTAAACAGTGAAGTAAACGTCAGTAGGTAAATTATTATTACCACAAAACTTTTATAAACATAGTAAAAAAATGTATTATATTTTAATTTTTATAACAGGAACGTCGTAGTCTCGCAGATTGTTAGATTATTTGAACATTTCATATAATCATTATAATCTGTGATATGTCCGATAACACGAAATAGTTTTATTCTGTGATAACGCTACCAACCATAGATTACTATGTATTATTATAGTTAATAATACTATATACATATTATGTATAGTTATAGTATATACTATAAAAAATAGTTCAATGTACCTACCAGTGTTTGATTTAGGGGGGAGGGAGAGTCACACTTTTTTTTTTTTTTTTTTTAACGTACCCCATCTATTTAATTGAAACGGAACAAGCAACATTTACGATTGAATTTGGAAATCATCAGTTTTTCTGATGCAAAATATATATAATAGCCATAATATTTGTTCAGTGTGAAAAGAAAAATTAATAACTAACTTACCTGCCAAAGAGACCGCTTTTTTGATATATAGTTTTTTAAAATACTTAAGTACGATAGTGGATGTCCTAAGGGTTGCAGCCATACCATTTTCAAAGGTTGGGATCATCATAAAACGAATGTTTTAAGAAAAATAAACAAGTGTATTTTTTTTTTTTAAATAAATTTAATATGAAATATGATTAATGGATGGCTGAAGGGGGATGTGGGGGGCAAAGCTAACGTGAAGGTTCATTTCGTATGGAATGCTCGTTTATCCAACATTTACTGAGTCCCCCTTCTATTTTTCTCCAATTCAAGCATTGATACTTGAAATCTACTTTTCATTTTACTAACAGTCATATTCTTACGGTACTTAGAGTAGGTACCAATTAGCGTAATGTGTACAGGTAATAACTAACGATTAACGATCAAGAACAATAAAAATGTTTGAAAATATACTCGAAGGCCGTGCACGTGTTCATGTATAAAGTCGGATCCAATACCGTGATATTCTGTTTCGTACTTATCACTATAGTACAGAAAAAAAAAAAAAATTTAATCAAAATATAATACATATAATTTGTTCACCAATGCACTTAGTGACCTGCACTGCAATAATGATTTTGAAAAAATTTGAATCGGTTAAAAACAGTGTTCCTCACTCTCACAAATTAAATCGTATTCCTCCAAAACCTCTTCGGAATTACATAGTTGAAAAAAAAACGATAATGAGGAGAAATTATTACAAGTACTTTTATTGTATTGGGCTTAAATACAAATAATTTAGGAACACTTTCTGTCTCCTTAAATTTAAGTAAAGAAATACATTTACATAAAACACCCGTAAAAGGTCTGGTACATTGTTATAATAAGGTTAAATTAATTGATACAGGTACTACAATAAAGATGTATTAAATATAATTTATATCATAGATACAATAAAAATACATTGATTTTTTTTTTTTTAACATTACTAACGTATAGCGTCTATAATGAGGATTATAGTATTTTAATTTATAATATATATTAATTATATTATTATTTATTATTTAATATAACTGGTATTTTGTGTTCGTGCTAAACAGGTAGCTGTATACAAAAATATTACAAGGACAAGGACATAGAAAAAAATTTAACACTTGTAAACGTTTTTTTTTCTACAGCTAAACAATTGATTACATATATAAATTAGTCATTAGTAATGACTCATTATTCAATATTATATTTTCAATTTTGTAATAAAAACGCTATGTAAAAACTATTAGAAATAATTAATAATTTATTGCAAAAAGTTATGATAGTTATAAACGTGTATATAAAGAATTGCAAATTATAAATATTTGATTGACATTGAAAGTTTAGAAAGAAATACATGATTTACTACCGGTCTATGTGAGTGTTTAGTTCCATATCATTTAACAATAACTGATTATTGATTAATTAGTTTTGCATAAGCTGAACTTTAAGAAGTTTACTAAAAATATAATATACATACTTGATGAGGTTTAAATTTAAGTATAAACATTTAAAAAATACTATAATATTTGTAAATTTGAATATTATTATTATAGTTAATAATATAATAAAAAATCAATAAAATTGAGATTTCATATATCAGTAAAAATATAAACAGGAGCCAAACTTTACTATGACACACACTGTAGTTTGGCTACCCCAGCTAAATACACTAGCTGAATATTCAATGGCCCTTTTGAACTACCATTTTTTGCTACAACAAGGTTTCCTTGTTCCATTTACTAGAATAAATAATGATATTTTTATTTAATAACCTTAAGTTGAATAGTTACATTTTTTTTTCATAAATTTTCTACATGAAAAAGTACATACTAAATCTTTTTATAGTTTAAATATTTTGTAGAAGCAATACAATTTTAATATTTTGTAAAGCTTAAACCACTGGACAAATAGAGCTGAAATTTTGCATTCAGTATACTGCAATGATGCGGGCATCTGCTGAGAAAGGATTTTTGGAAATTTAATTTCTAAGAGGATTAAAAGATGTAAAAAGTTTAGAAATATAAAAACTTGCTTAGCTGGAACCACTAAAGCTATGAGTATGAAATTTGATCAGTAGTTTTGTTTTATAATGTAGAGAACTAATACTATCTTGATTAATTAAACTTTCAACCTGGTGTTATTTACATTCATATATAGTCATAGTACTGGCAAATTAAATCTCAGGCAACAAAAGCTAATAAGTTAATAAAACTGAGATTCTTTACAATATATAAATAATAATTAATTTATCAACAGAGTAAGTACTAGAGAGGTTTTATAAAATATAAAAAATTTCTGTTTCTTGTTTGCTATTTATCTACCTATACTTTGTCATATACTATTTTTCACACCTGTATTTTTATCATAACAATTGTTATCTTTATTTTATCCAAAGACCGAAATAAAATGTATGAAAAAGACAAAAAAAGGCAAACACAAAAAATTATATTTACTTAAGGAATCTACTATACACTATACAATTGAAAAAAGTGCATCTACACTTGATCGGTTTTTCTTAATTCTTCCATTTTGTTCGCTATATTTCTTTCCATTTCAGCTTCATATCGCCATCTCCAATAAGCTGCCTACATAATTTATAAGTTCAAATAATTTATTTTACTGGTTAAAAATATTACAATAATAATATAGTAGTAAAATGTAAGATTCAAAATGACATTAAACAGAAAATAAAAATGTTCTATATACCTTTGTACGATCCCATAAAGATTCAAATGAATCCAAAGCTGGTCTTACATCCAAAGCGGCTACTTGATATTTATTAGGAGAGTTATCTGTGCTATAATAATCAATAATATAACGCACATCTTTACCACAACGATCTACAATCCAGTCATGTCTATCGAAAGGTAATTCATATCCCATTAAACTTCGTATTCTAGCTCTCGGAGAATAGTCTTTAGCTTTTCCACCAAAGCTTTTCAACTTTGGATTCATACACTCATTGGAATGGAATGCTTCCCATTTTAATACTTCACGCCAAGCAAGTTCATTATTAATGTTATGTATTTTAATAATAACATCCATATCCTTCGGTGATAAATCATCATCTTTCCAACGCCATCCTTTACGTAACATTGCATTCCAAAACATCTAAATATCAAAATGTTTCAAAACCAAAATATTTCATATTTTAATTTATTTATATTACTTGAGCGGATGGATAAACCCAAAAATCACCATCTGCCTTTGGAATAGTTGATACTTCACGTTCTATTGGTAATGCAAATGGTTGATCAGGTGCTGGTCTTTGATTAGGAGGTGGCATCTACAAGAGACAACATAATTAGAACCACTTGTGTCATACATTTTATAATTAATCATATATCATACTATGTAAGGGGATATCCTACATGAGCTTTTTAACGACTTTAACATAAAAATATTTAACTAAAAATAATAATATATTTAAATATATTATCAAAAATTAGACAGGTGTAATTAGTTAAATAATAGTTAATACTATTACTAAACCATAATTATACTTTAAATAACGATAACTTTCTTTTTCATGGAGCATTATGCAGGTAATTAACTCAATATTTTAAGTAATTTAATAAAAGTTTATTCTAGTATACTGGAAACAGTAGCGATTATAACAAGAGATAAGGGAGGGAGAGCAAAATTGATATACAATATACAAAAACGCCATGAAAAATTGAATAGGAGAGCCTATAACCATTCCTTAATATTTTGAACTTATAAAGTACATGCTTATAATAGAAAATATGTTTTTTTTATTGTTTATACTCATATAGTCACAGCCGTCTTAAGGTTTTATGGGGCCCCAGGCTCAACATATTTTAGGAGCCTCATAATATTTAATTAGAATGTATAAGAATTTATAAAATTATGAATTTATGTGAATTTGGGGCCCTTAAAATGTTGAGACTTATGCCTTTTAAGATGGTACTGTGTACAATATATTTTTCCATAAAGTGGTATTACTCATTAATTTACTAAAATTACCTATCATCCACCCTTTTTAAAACTGCTTTTGACTGGAATAGATTTTGTGATGTCGATAACAATTAAATATTGATCCAAAAACAAGTTACGATTGATTAAATTTTGTTATAACTATCTAGAGTTAATGATTTATTACAAAAATTATGATCAATAATAATATGTATTTATATTTTTATAATGAATAAAATGTTGTATAGTAGTTGATTCTTTAGCAAAATTAATTTATGTCTTACTTGGTAGATTGTACAATAATTATTTTAAAATATGCAAATGCAAAAAATACTGAACTCTTTTTACATCCAATGTACATCAAAATAAAAGTTCATCATTGATAATTTATAAATATCAATACACATTAAAATAATACTATTATTAATAGAATTTCTAATCAATGTTCAACAATAATACTTATAAATTAAAATCTTTTAATAGTATATTATAGAGTAAATATTTATTTAGTACACAGAAAAAGTTAACAAACCTAACCTAAATAAAAATTATTAGTTAGAAAAAAATAAAATGTACTAATATTTAGTTATGGATGGAATCGAAAAAAAAGTATTACAAACCCAATCCGATTGGGACTATTAAATTTTACTTACATTGTGTAAATATTTTCAATATCAAATTTCAAACATACTTAAATGGTATAAATAGTTCGGTCTGATTTTCTTTCATTTTAATTTCGGTTTGACATTCAAAAATGTTGATGCATCACTACTAATATTTTATTGTGTCATATTATGACATAGGTATTATTGTGCAATAAGTTAGATTGTACAAAACTTATTTAACTTTTTTAGGATATCTAAGTGTTATACCTACATAGTTTTAATTTAATTATTTATCATTTTACTATTTTATTTTAAATGAATTTAACAGGCATTTATTTAAATACAGAAAATACAATAAACAACTAAAGTAGAACAGAAAATTAAAAACTTAAGTTAAAGCATTAATAGCAAAATTAAAAATTAAGAAAAATCTGACTAGATATGTTGAGATGGCATAACATTCTATGCAGTCAGTTATTTTATCCAAAGTTTGTTGAGACAATTGTAAAAGAAAGCAATTACTTAATAATCGCAAGAGAATAAGGAAAGAGAAAGAGGGTAACATTGGGATCATCCACTGAATCATATTGAAGAGAGGTCAGCTTTAATTCTCATATAAAAGAAAATTAATGTGAGAAATCCCAAGGAGTAGGGAATAGAGTTATTTTAAGAATGTTAGATATTTTATGAAAGCAGCAAAAGAAATGTATTTTCAATAAACTTTGTGGGTACTTGATATAAACAATCTAAATGATTGTTGATACTTACCATATTCAGTGGATTTATATCATCTGCATTTCCTGCAACAGCGCATCCGACTGGTTTTTTTTCTTCTACTTTGACATGCATCGGGCATTCGGGAGGTGGACTCTTGCCCGCAGTGCTAAAATTGTGTGGATTTTTTGGTATTTCATTATTATTTGTTTCATTTTTTTGCACAAAAGTCTGTGCATTCTTCTGGGCTTCAGAAACTGTATTTCCCATGGTAAAAGGTAAAATTGTTCTGCAAAATTTAACTAGTATCAAACATGCATCAATTGCCAATCAATCAAAGGTTATTTTAGGGTGAAATTTTTTACTATTGTCACCTAATCACTTCAGAACAAAACTGCATTCTACACCATTCTCATTTTGTAGCCAAACAATACGATAAAGGTAGTAGCTTCCTCAACAGTAAAATATTCCAAAAAGCCCCTCTAAAGCCAACATCGTCTCGGCAGATTTTGTAATACGTTCAAATTCAAACGATTCGAGCACGAGAAGAAAATATTATGTTACGCAAAGATCCTGTGGGATGATCATGTGTCCGGGGTCCGTCTATATAAGGTACTTACTATAATATTGCAAACGAAATTCCAAGTCAATTCTAGCCGTCGAATCGGAGTCGATAATATTATTAACGCTTCTATATTATATTCCTTGACAATATTCTGCGGCGAACGGTTAAGTTAAAAATGAAAAACCCTAATTGTCGTTTAAGTCAATGTTTTCTCGGTCACTAATAGTCACTATCTTGAGAAAACATTTTTTTCAGTAAAACATTCTAACCTATACACAGTCGATAACACCACCACCACCGGGAGCCGCTGAACGTTTTCGACTGCTTTTCGTTCCGAGATTAATCATGGAAAAGTGATTGATACGTTATCACAACATATTGGTATAATGTTTTGTTTATTATCGTACGTACGACTGTACAAGTAAAACAACTCATTTTGTTCACTACTACTATTACCTCCGAACAATAATAATAATAATAATTATTACTATTATTATTATTACTTCGTCTGTGTGTGTCTTTCTTATTTTTTATTTTCAATTTTTTTTTTTGTTTCTCGCTTATCGTATTTTAAAATGTTGTTCCCGATTAATAATTCGTTCGCCGTCGCCGCAGTAGTCTTGTCCAATCCGTCTGTCCGTTCGATCATCATCGTTTCTCACCGATGCTGGTAGTCGGTTTGAACGACCGACGGCGTTCTTAGGCGTACCGTCGTGTTCGGACTGCGTATAAATACAATAAGATAAAATACGTACGTGTACCGGCCGCCGAGTCGCGCACTGCGATCGTTTCAAAATGTCCATCTCGTCAGGTTCCATTATTCACATGCTCCATAACCGGCAGGTAATGGAATAGGCGCTTGTGTTTGTCACTCTGACGGGTTTCTCGTCCTAGTATACACACATTGTTGGACGCGTAATATCGGCCAAATTCTCACCCCTCTGTTTTACCCCTGTAACTTTTTCGAAAATGTTATGCCAATTTTTACGTCTCGTATAAAACGGCTCTAGCAGTTGTTGTATTCGAGCATAAACTTGGGTGTATTAACCTGGCACTGGATCCCTCTGTAGTCCAAGGGTTGCACTGTACCGAAGCCTCAAGTTTTGAGGCTACTCCTCTATGTTACTCAAATTTCATTTTAAGAATACAATTTTTAACAATCATAACATGACGCTCCGATATGAATAAAAAACAATTGCGTCTTACTTTTCTCATAAGCGTTATAAACTAATTTCTATTCAATTTTAAACAATCAAATGAAGAAGAAGGTATATGAAATGTCTAGGTTTCTGATTTATTTTTAAATGTTTTGTTTGATTGTTATTATTAGGTACCATTGTATTCATTCACTTTTTTTATATATGTATTGAGTATTCAATATTTTAATATCTTAGCTTTTCAAGATTCAAATTTTCCTCTAGTCACTACCTGTATTTAAAAGAAAAATACAATGGTTTATAAGTACTTTTCTTAAATTATTTTATAATATTTGTTCTGTGATTGCTCATAGTATCATTCGGACAAATTGATTTTTATACATACATCCATATATATATTTAATTTAATAGGAATTAAAGTTTGTAGATAATATTATGTAATTAGAACAAATTATCATTAATTTCCTGACCATTCCATTAGGTATGAAATTCATTTGAATTAAATACACTCATTAATCGGTATAATATAACTAGTTTTACAGCTATGAAGTTTGTAGGTGAATGATATATATATATATTTATATGGTTTTATTTGATAAACAAATGTATTCATATTGTAAATGTATATACAATCATGATTATTTATATTTTCATGTTTTAATTTCATTGTATCTACAAATATTGTTTTGTTTTATTAACATATTTTTTTCTGAAATTAAAATAGATTGAAAATGAATTATTTTTTAAAATTATTCTTATTGTTATAATGTTATAAAGTAACTAATTGGTATTTTCACAACGAAAAATAATTGTTTCGACAGTTAAGTTTTAAAATTTGTTATCATTTTATAACTTTTTCAGGTCCACGGTACTTTTAGATACAAAGATCACTCTCAAAATAATGCATATTTATTCAAAAGGAACCCAGAGTATTCTAAATATTTTTTGCAGGACATTATAGAAGATATGTCTGAGTTAGTAAATTGATTAAAATTTATACTCTTTGTTTAAACATATATTTTAAATATTTTAATTTTTTTGTTTTAGTCATGTATTAATGGGCTTTACTCGCTGTGGTCGATTTCTATTGACTTACACTGTAACAGTTGCTGACACTGAAAATGTTGTCATTGTTGATAGTCCTATTATGTCTACATCAAACATGAAGTACAAGCTTCATTTTTGGGCCTTTCGACCAGGTCAAAAAGCTTTTAGGGTTACAGAAGTTTCATTATTTGAAAATGCTGAATTTGTTGATTTTTTAAATATTTACATTGTTCAATGGCCAAACCGGTCAGACAGACTTGTAGTTTTCGGTGAAAGGTAAATTATTTAACGTATAAATAATACTGTTAAAATAGATATGTTTTTACTAAATGTTTGATTTTAGTGTGACATCTGAAGATGATGATGGTGATACGCACAAAATTTACATTACAGTCACTACATTACCGTCTTTAAATAACTGTAAAGACTGTCGATCTGTAGCTTATGAACATAGACATGAAGGTAAGATTCTATATTATTTGATTTTACTGTAAGATTTGTTAAATAATATACCTTTGATTTTTATATAGATTTGTCCAAGTATTATTCAGGCAACACATGTCTTGTTCATGGTCTTACTGTGCACACATTATTTACAGTGTCACAAACTTTTCCAAGCCTAGAGCCTAGTTTGTTATTGAAATATGATGATCATATTGTGCTCAATACGTGTAATTTTATTCACGTTTTAAACATTGATTTAAATCAGAATCAAGGTATCGAATCTGATAAATCAGAAAACATTTATGTTCCATTAGCTCACAAGTATAAACTAAAAAATATAATATCTTGATAAAACACATATCATATGTATAATTATTTTAATTCATAGGCTTAGTAATGATTTGACTGAATTTGGTTATAAAATGGTAACTAAAAGTGATAATCAAGAAAGAGGTATCAAGAGAAGACACATTGATACGAGATGCTTTGTATGTATTCAAAACAAATGTATTACTTTTAAACCTTATGTTTAATTTTTATTACAGTTTGATAAAGAACAAGACTTAACTATGGCTACTCTGAATCCTATACCAGCTTATAACAATCATCGACTTTTGAGAATGAAAGATGCTGAAAAGGTAATTAAAGATAACAATTATTAATGTACTTTTAACCTTAACATAATGTTTTATGTCTGATAGATATATGATTTTGATGAAAACGATGATAGTTGTATGCTTAAGTTTAAATGGTTCAGGCGACGAAGAATAGCTGATAAAATGTATGAATTTTGTTCTGAAGAGGAAGATATGGAGAATGTACATCCCTCATCTAAAAAAAGTTTAGGTCAACGACGTGAATCACCAGGACCTTCTGCTGTAGATCAAACTCCTTTATATATACATACAGATTATGAAGATGATAGATTAAATGACTGTGATAGAAAAATGATAATTGCTCAAGAATTAAATGCAATCATTGCCGACTGGGATTGTTTATCATCACCGCGTTCAGTAACCTCTGAGGATAGAGACCTTAAGAGTCCTGATATTGCAAACAGGAAGATTACTAATGTGCTCAAGCCAAGAAATAAAACTCCGTTGACTAAGAATTCCAAAAATCCCTGTGATAAGAAAATCAGTGTTATGCTTGTACCTGAAAATAATACTCAAGGTAAGATTTTTATTATTAGATTAAATATGGCTTAAAAGGTTATATGTGAACCATACACTACTTTATACAACTTATGATTTTTACAACAGGAAGCCAATCTAATAATGTAATTCGATCTGTACCATTACAAGGATGTTCAGTGAAACTAGAGAGACAATACATAGAAGTAGATGAAGAAATTGTTTCAGTCACTACAGATTTAGATGGTTTGAATGCATTTTTATATTAATAATATTTTGCCATAAAAATATTAGTTACATTCTCTAATCACTAATAAGTCAAACAATTTAATTAAAATTATTAGCTTTGGAGGTCCAATTTCAATGTCAAAATATATTAGATTTAATTGAATATATCTCCAGTGTTAATTTCTAAATGTTTATAACTATTATATCTAAAAATATAACTCACAATTTTTACTTTTAATTAAATTCACTAGTTAGGAGTTATACCTGTTAATTATCATTGTCTAACTTCTAGTATGACAAAATAACTTTATTGTGAATAATTTTTATTTTCATTAATATATTATAGGCTATTAATATATTATTAGGCTATGCCAGTACTTCAAATATTGATACAGTTTATAATCCTTTATTTCATAATTTTATAATAATAAATAATTTGATGTATTTGAAATTTATTAAAAAAAAATTCGAATAATAGTAAATACAATATAAAGGGAAAAATTGCTAGTCCCAAATTGTTCTTACATACTTTTATGTAAACATGGTTTTTTTTTACAATCACACTAAATACGTGGACATTTAAAACAAAAGCATTACTTATTATAAATTTCTATATATCATGAACAGTATGAGCCTTTATCTATTGATTCTTCATTGGCTCTTTACATAATTAAATAATTCTTGTATGATAAATAATTGTTATTTTATCAGTACGTCAAATATAAAGTAATAATTAGGAAACAAGTGGCCTATATTATTTTTTATGAAACATATTAGTACCTATCTCAAATTATTAAAGAATTAAATGTACATTCAAATTAATCATTCTATTTCTAAATACAGTTAAACCCTCATAAAAAATATTTTCATTAACATGATATTATTATAAACATTTTAAATGATTAACTATCAATTTTTTTTTTAATTTTAGAAGAAGATGGTTTAACAGGGTCTTTATGCGCACTTCCTTTGTCTGTGCATGGGTCTGCTTCTGCTCAAATGCAAATGGTCAATTCTTCTAAAATTGGGAAACAGGTGTGTACTATTATCAAAGACATAAATATCAATATAATATTAGAACAATTACAATTAATGATGGAAATTTATTATATAATAGGTTATCAGCTATTAATCAACATGTTCAAGAAAATAGTACAGCTTTTTTTAGATACATTAATTTAGGACACATTTACTTATAGAGCTATTAAATATTTTTGATTTACATGAATTATTTAAGTTTTTTTTTCAGGAGAAAAATGTTTGTGTTGTCAAGCAATCAAGTTTAGATTTTGAACATGTTAGTTATAAAGTAGCTGAAATTATTTGTAATTTAGAAGGACACAAATTTTGGTGCTACAACGACTATGATTCAGCAATTATTGATGTAAATACTAGTTTATTGTTTTAGTTAATCACACTGATTGTAGCGATAATATTGGTCTATTTTGCTTAGATTTGTCCTATGAATGGTGACATTTTAATTGTACTGTGTATAAGACTGAACACCGAGGAAGAAAAAAGACCAATACCCTTGTGCCAACCTGAGAGTAGCAGGTACATATTTATTTAAAATATAAGATAAATGGAATAAGTACCTACACAGTTCAGCATTTTTATTTTCATTGTTAGGGTCACATTGTTTTGTTATGAATGTCTTTAATATCTGTCAATTTCCTTTTTTTTTTATTTATTTATAAAAGCTATATTTATTTACAATCTGTGCAGAAAAGTCTCCTTGAAGGGTTGCTGAGGATGGTTAAGAGGACTTACAGTAAATGAGAGGGTTTTGGTTTGATTGAGTTAGGAGTGGACATTTTTGTAATGTCGAGTTGCTATTTCATTGACTGGTGAAATTTTTAAATCCTTATATAGTGTGTCGTTTGTCATATACCATGGGGCTCCAGTTATGTGTTTAAGGCATATAGACTGGAGGGTTTGTAAAGGGTCTTAGATTGGTCTTAGACGGTTTGGCTTGACCCCAGATTTTAATACCATATGACCACAAAGGGGTAATGATCGTCTTTGGTATTTTGATCTAGGTATTTTTCAATTTCCTAAAAAAATTATTATTAACTTTATAATAACTAAATACTTTTCTATAACAGAAAAAAACATTATTTGTAAATGACAACATACTCATTTAGTATTTAGGTACCTCATGTAAAATAAAACATTTACATCACTTGATGTATAATTAATTTATAACATACTATATATGTCAATTTAGGGGCTTTGAGACAAAGTGTGTGATTTTGTGGAACCCCAAGACTGAAACTTGTTACCTAGAGGCTTACTGGCCCTTGGAAGCCATTACAGAAGATCCAAGTACAAGTTGGGATCCAGCACGTTATGAAGTCAATGCACTGCGCCAAGTATCCCTGGGTTTCTTTGATGTACCCACTGCTAGACAAGTGAAATGTTTGGGACATGAAGTCTGGTCTAGAAATGCTGCGCATCTATGTGAGTGTGCTAGTGATGTTTAATACTTAATGCTTTTTATCTATGCTATTTTATGCTAATTATTATTTATTAGTACCGTCTTTACTTGAAATCAGAGATGAAGAAAATATGATCACTATTCTGCGTAATAGAACAGTGACAACGGATGAAAACAACGTAATGGTGTTCCATCGTCATAGAATGCCAACATAACTGCAAGATATAGGAGAGTAGTTTAAGATAGTCTTAAGGTTTTAATATTTAAAATATACTATGTTTATAAGAACTGTGTGTGATAGTTATTAATTATTTTTTAACAATGTACTGCTATAATTTAATGAGTAAGTCGTAAATCTCAACAAAGTATATTATATTCATTTGTTTTACTTGCCTGAAGGAATCCTCCAAATTTATTGGTTTCTTGGTATTTTTTAAATTTTTCGTAAAGACTAGTTTAAGACACAACAAATAATTATATTGTGTTTGCTTAAAATCAGGAGAACCCATTCGGTTACTTTGCTTTTTTATGAATTCATATTTTAATTACTACAATTCAGTATAATTTTAGTGTGATTTCAATTCCATTATCGTCTTTTATAATTTATTAAATGTTTGCTTTGAAATTTTTTTTTCAAAATTACTGTAAATTTATTAATGTATGTGTAAATCAAACTTACCATTTATCTCTCTAAGTTTTTAATTAGATTACATAATCTATCTGTAATAATAATAATAACTATTTAATATGGTAAACTTTAAATCAATAACCTTTGTTTTGGTTTTTTTTTTATATATTTTGTTTTACTCTTGCAAACATATATTTATTGTAGTTATTATTAATTTAAAGTACAAAATTAACATTAAAAGGATATTATATTTTTTATTTTGTTATTATTTTTCACCTCCAACATAATTTTTACTATGTCATTAATTATAAATCAAAGTACTTATAGTGAAATGTGTGAACATTATCAGCACATATACCATGTAGGCATTAATTGCGGTCGCGCATAAAACGTTCAAAATAATCAAAATAATATGTATAATTCAATATTGGACAATGAAACCGGTTGTAATAATAATAATACGCTCATAATTCGTACTTGATGTGTATTATATATAATATACGTATATAGAATATAATTATAATAATTTAGTATTAACATAATTTATATACAATTATATAAAATAAAATTACGCTTTTTATCGATGTACGAAATACTTCTACTAAATACCCGGAAATGTTTATGTTATTAATTTTAATTATATTGTCAATTCTTTTTGTACAACCTGCCGACGGGAACAAAGATGTTCCTTCCACCACGTTTAATTTACATTACATTAATTTTACAATACTATTGTACAACCATTCGGTTATTTTGTATTATGGACGTGATATGAACGTCGGTATTCTTCTCTGTTGGTGTAAAGCTCATCAACACTTTGGCCGTTTTATCAATTGTCTACTTGGGTTCACTAGTTCATAATAATAACAATTATTATTATTGTATTTATTGTATGTTATTATTTTTATTGTAATGCATAGGTACCATATGTCCATATCTATATTGTACTGAGAAATAGCCACCGGGCTCGATCAGTAGCTGGGCTATGTACCGTCGCGTCGTCGTCGCAAACTCGTTATAGAACGGCAAACAGTACAAAAAAAAAAAAAAAAACACTAATTTATACGTCTAACAATTTTTTTTTTTTCTATACGTTCAATACCGTCGTTGTATCGCGTACCTACATTTTATAAGCAGCACATCGCATTCGCCTACTAGTTTATTATATTGTAATATGTATTTTGTATAAAAACACTGTATTGTAACGTTCCATAAGTACCTCGAGATAATAATTTATAATAACTAATATTAAACGTTTGTTTTTACTATCTATACGTGTTTAATATGTATGTTGTTTTTTTTTCTTTCAAACCTCATTTATTTTCATTTTGCACCGTGTGTAGTAATATTTTACCCGGAATAACACCTGTACCTACCCACCTTAATTATTACTTAATAGTTAATAACCATGTCAAAACGTGTTTTTGTCACTTCGCCCGCGAACAATTAATATAATAACGTTGTCGAATGTGAAAACCCGTGCGTCTACGCACAAAATTGTTGTCCTTAATTTAATATTATTATTATATATTTTAGTTTTTAAACGATCACTGTGTCATAGTATGTCATAGCGCAGACAATTAATCAATATGTACCATGTCCGTGCCGCTCAAACTCGAGTCCTCCACACTCCTCCCCCCTTCACACCGCGCATGTTATAAAAACAGTAATAATTTTAAGGGGATTGTAATCCATGATCTTCTGTCTGTGTCTATCACACGCGCAACATAGGAATTTAGACGTTTTCTATTTCCAACGTACCGATCGAATAATTAATGCGATAAGAATTTTGAAAACTGATTTGAATTCGTCGTTAAGTCTACTTTACATCGACTTGTTCACTTTTTTTAATTTTTGTACTTAACATCCTCAAAAATTAACTTTCGTGGATTTTCATGTTTCCAATTCGTTTAATTCTATTTTGTGAAATTTTGGGGGACAAAATCAAATAAGTGGGAAAGTCGATCTAAAGTAGGCTTAACGACGAATCCAAATCAGTTTTCAAAATTCTTATCGCATTAATTGATCGATCGGTACGTTGGAAATAGAAAACGTCTTAATTCCTATGTTTCGCGTGTGGATAGACAGAGACGGAAAATCATGGCTTACAATCCCCTTAACGTACCCAATAATAATATTATGTACTTAAGCATTCGTACGTTTGCACGACACGTTTCCGTTTTTCAATGTGTTTAGAAGGTGCTGAATATTGTTTAGTGTAAGAACGATTATTAAACATATATTTTTAATTATTATAATTATTTCGTCGCGAGGCGGTGAAATGTGTAATGTATAATATAATATTGTGTATTATGTTCATTGAAAACGAAAGTAAAAAAAAAAAGTTTTATAATTTTTGCTTGTTTTGTCTCGTGCGAGAATGTTCAATATTATTGTAAGTTCCTTTTCGCGGATTGTTTGTTTTTTGTAATAAGAGTCCTGAAAATAGTTTACCTTTATTGTCAAAATAATATAATAAAAATAATAGTTAAATGTTATTGTGAGAATAATATATATATATATATATATATATATATATATACATATACCTATATCGAAACATGCGTAATAATGTGTTATATATTATATTTAATGTTTTGTCGTTTATTTGATGATGGTAAAAAAACATATAGTATACAATATGATAATATTTTAAATATGTATAAATATGATGGGAAAAAATCTTAACAGATAAATTAATACAATATGTATTTTGTCTTAAGAGCTAAGATGAAAAAAAAATTAAAATAATAATAATAAAAATAAAAAAATTCGCATTTTGAATAATGACACTCTTATAAAAATCGTAGTAAATAATAATAATAGAAAAAAAAAAAATCGACTAAACTGTACAGATTTGGTTTACGAGCCAATAAAGTCTCTAATTATTCCTATACGCTTATGTCTGGGCATTAGGACTTGTTAAAACATAATAATAACAATTACTACATAATATAATATTTATATCTATTTACACACAATGCATATACAAATTCGTTCGCGTACATAGTATTATTATGACACTAAATTTCTATATTATATATATATATATATATATAAATTATAAATAAAATTAGGTTCGCGTGTTTTCGTGTTGAGGAAAAGTCGGGCCGCGTACCTCCTCCCCACGTGTCGTTCGCATTTCGTAATATTAATCGTCGGCCGTATAACATAAAACTATATCGCTCGGAGGTGCGAACGGCCGAGTAGTCGAACAGGGAGAATAAATTGTATACGTATTACGTATGCGCTGTTTTGCTGCCGCGTTGGTATTGATTTCTCCGCAGCAGTGAATTCCCGTAGGCACTTACTGCTGCTGTCCGTTTAGACTCTTTTGTTGGAATATTACGTTCGCGACCGACCCGTACGAATCATTTTTGTGTTTTCTTAATTTTCTATTTATTTTTATCCTATGTTTTTCCATATTATTTATTTACTTTTGAGCAACTATAATATTATTACTATTATTATCATTACATTCGTAGTCTATTCACTGGCATTCGCTTTCGGTATCACTTTTATCTGCAACACACCAAGAACGAATTAATATAGGTAAACGCGCTTTTCGGACATGACGATGACACTATAATGTATTATGTTATTTCATGATTTGAAAACCGCATCACAAAGCGGGGAAATTGCCCTCAAAATTATAATAAATAGCCATCTGCTATCAGCACCGTTAAGCGGAGCTCCACTTTTGTGATTTATAACGTCCTGCAGCGTCGACAACTGATTAATTGTAAATAATGTCACTAACTTATAGGACAAACAAAATCTGTTTTGCAAAAAAGAAAAAACTATCTTAGTTTTGTCGAAAAATATGCGAAAAAAATTAGAGACGATAAATGCGAAATAATCAATTATATTCGAATGTAATATTGTAATATATTCTTCGTCTATAACGTATTCAGAAAAAAACGAAAATAAAAGTTATAAAAATTACTTATAATGGAAGTTAAGTTCTGAATTTCAAGAACGTGTTAAGTTTAGACAACGAGTCTTATGATCTTTAGGTAAATTCAAAATAATGTTACGTCTGCGGTCACTAGGTACTGTTCTTACCTTTCTTGCCGTTGTAAGCGTGCCTCTTGAGTCTGTCGTATAAGTCTTCTTTGTTCCCGTAAATGCTGGCGTTCGATCTAGCCAAGCTGTTCATCTTGCCGTTATGCAGACTCTCTGCAAATGATTACGAATCACGTTAGTTTGATAAATTATAGTTATTCCCTTTTGCGCGGCCGCCGTACCAGCAACAGTAACTGATAGTCGGATAGGGTGCGGTCGAGGGCCATGGCGCAATGTGAATATATAATATGTTACACGAAAACAATAGGTGGTCGACCGAAATATGGTGGTGGAAAAAAAAAGGAAAAGAGACACACGCAAGGGCGCCCGCAAGATAAAATCCCACCAGGGACAAGATAAAAATTACTTAAAATATAATATACTCACTAATTAAATAATAGTAAAATCAAATTAATAGTAATATTTAATAATAAAATAATAATATTAAGATGTTTAATAATTTGACTTAAACAATATTCTTATATTTATTAAAGTTTGTAGGTACATTTAAACATTATAATATATTCACTACTATATATTCCCAGGGGGGGGGGGCAATGGCCCCGTTGCCCCCCCCCGTGGGAGCCCTTGGACACACAAGTGGATTTCGTTTGGAACGCGGTTATTCGCGGAAAGAGCAAGACGAACGTATATTATAGACATTGAGCAGAGCTTTAGAAACTTTTTACGGCATGACCCACAATAATATTAATGATCCTATTTTTTTAATTTTTTTTTTTTTTTGCTGTTTCGTGGATCAGTTTGAACATTCATAAACACATTTTCAGAAAAATATAACGCGAACCACTAAAAATATAATCGCGACCCACAGTTCGGGAACATAGATAATTCTCATTAATAGCACATAAAACATGATACACCGTGTGTTCCTCAATACACTTGATGGTTAATCAAATTGGTCATCTGATGGTTTTCGATGTTTCTTGAAAATTCTAAAAATCGGGTAGACAATCTGATTGCTGCTCGATGAATCCGATAGCACACTATTGAACAGGATGGTGCGCGATGCGATGACATGATAAGGTTTAACAATCCGATGCTTCATCAGATGAGTTATCGTAATTATTGAGGAACACACGGATTGTATATATGTAAGGTAGTGTCGGTCGGTTGTTACCTTTCATGTACGTCTCATTGTAGAAGTTCGGCATCTCCCAGCCGTCCTCCTCGTCGTCGTAGTAATGCGCGTACGTGGAATGATGCGACGGCGCTATGGACTCGGCGTACGGCGCCGCGCCGTAGTAGAAGTTCACCTGCGAACCCGTCTGGTCGTTGGTCTGAGCCATCAGCTTCTTGGGCTCCTTGACGCGTTCCGACCGGGCGCATATCATCCACACGAACAGCGCGATGACGATGAGGAATATGACGGTGGCTGCGATGCCGCCGGCGATGTACGCGAAGTCCGACTTGTCCTCGCAGTGCGGCCCGATGAACGAGCCGACGCACCGGCAGGACGGTTGGCCGCGCAGGTCCTTGACGCACGTGCCCTTGTTCTCGCAGTAGTTCTCGCACACGTCCTTGCACGTCTTCCCGGTGCCGTTGAAGCCGGGCCTGCACTCGCACTTGAAGTCCGACGTTTCCGGTATCAGCAGACAGTCAGCGTTTATGTCGCAGTGTTTGCCGGCCACGTTGGCCTCGCACGGGTTCCAGCACTCGGACTTGCTGGTCTGTCGGGGGGAAACAAGAGCAAAAGCAAACCGTCAGTACAATATGTAAGTAAAATACACCCGGTATACATTGTTAGTATATCGCGTATGTGCACTTACAGCCGCTACAGTTTTGGTGCTCATGTTCGGTGGGCACGGCAGACAAATGGTCTGCTGCGTGGCCGGTTGATAAGTTCCCTTCTTGCAGGATATACAGCTGTTCTGGGTCGTGTTCAAATATGTACCTGAAAAAAACGTCGGAGATTTATTGTATTGTAGTTATACGGCCGCGACGCTCGTATATAATATGCACTAGGATTTCGTGATATTATTCCCAAGTACTCATATAATATGCTGTTTAATTGGTACCTGGCACGCAGATTGGCAACGAGCACTCCTCGATGCTAGAAGCACCGGATTGCTTGGTGGTTCTGCCCGTGGGACATTGCTGGCAAGCCGGTTCAACGCCTTGGGTTCTGTACGTTCCCCTTGGACATGGTTCGCATTCGCCTTCGATGCCCAAGTGCATACCGTCGGCACACTCGTCTCTACATTCCTGCGAATAGAACGGGACAAATGTGTTAAATAATTGAGCCAGCAGACCGATATAGTTGATGTCAATAACAATAACTGTTCTTACCTCTTGGGACACTGCTTCCGTAGTCCTCGTCGTCTTGCCAAGACCACACAATAGACATTTGAAACTGCCTTCAGACGGTTGGTAGAAACCGTAACCACAGCTTCTGCACAAACCGGCTTCGTCATCGTAGTACTTGCCAGCCGGACACCTCTCTTTACATTGAGACGCCGATCGGGCTCCTGTGGACACGGTAACACCTTGTCGACCAGCGATTGCTGGGCACACCGAACACTGCATCTGACCGGATTCGCTTTGATACGAGCCCACTGCACAGGGTACACATATTTTCGTTTCTTTGTCAAAGTAACTTCCCACGGAACATGGCACTACAAAGAAACAACAAATAGTCGTCAGAACCACTGTAGGAGTAATGCGAGCGAAAAACGCAATGCAAATAGTTAATGTTGAGCTGTCTTACCGCAGTCGGGTGCCATGACCACTTCACCGATGGGACAAGCGTAATCGGATTCCAAGTGCAGAGAAGCTGGATCCGGTACGGTGTTTGGCAATATGTCGTGCACGTCGAATTGATCTTCTTCCAATATAAGTTTTTCCAATAACCTTTGAATATTGGCTCTTTGGTTCGAGTTACTATTGACCACGGGATCGCTGTAAATAGTAAAGCGTAAATGAGTACTCATGTCTTTTTCACACGTCAAGCTCAGCAAAAACTTACTTGATGGCCGGGAACGAAATCTGTACAGAATATGTATCGCTAGCTTGTCTCTTTTGTCTATAATTTCAACCAAACACATTTTAAGTCAGTGAAAAATCATTAAAAAAATCTTATATTAGAGTTATATTAAAAACTAGAAATATTACCTGATCACAAGAGCCGAGTCTTCTGCATCGTTGTTGTCTACGTTTCTCGTTGGTCTTGAAGCACGATGATCACATTTTACGTCGATGTTTAAATCTTTGCACTCGCGTGTTCCTTTAATAGAGTACGAACACAGGTTCCATTCTCTGTTCAACGTGTTGATTGCATTTCTGACTTTCTGTCTTAGAACTCCTTGTCCTGCCTCGTTACACAGCACTGACGTGGGGAATTTCATATCAACCTTGAACACTCGCTGAGCTGGTTTAGATGCTGAGCACGCGGGATAGATAGTTGGGTACGCCGGATCGGTTGTCGGTCTCCAAAAACCTTCGGCTCCACATGTGTAGAATTTTGGGACTTCTTGAGAGAACCTTAGTCCCGGATTGCAACTGATTTCGCACACCTTGAACTGGCCGCCGGAACCCCAGTCTTTACATTGTTGCTTACCTCCAATCGGATCTGCCAATGTTGGGCAAAACTCAGCTGAAATGGAATTAAACACAAATAAAGTTAGTCGTTTAAAACGGTTTTTAGTTGAAAACGCAATTTAAAACTTTACTTACACAGAACATACACTCTGAAGGTGCACACTGCAGCGTTACCAATTTCGTCAAAACCAACATATGCAATACGATAAGTTCCCCATAGTAACGTTTGACCTGGTTTATGACCGTTCTTTTCCTCAACTCTTACTACGCCTACGTTGTCGGTAAATCTCGGTTCGTCCCAGTTGACAACTGCCGATCCATTCTTAGCGATGACCCAAAGATCACCAGGACAATACTCAACTTGCGGTGGTTTTTTGTCGACTTGAAGTTGTTCGCAGTTCGGCCCAGTGTATCCAGCTGGACAAGAGTGTTGACTGCATTTAGAAGGAACAATTCTTTCAACGCCGCCTTGGATGTCGTCAAATCCTGCCCACGTAAGCACTAATCCTTGGTAGAGAACAGGCTCGGTTCTGCAATCTCGTACTTGCTTCTGCACTTCGTTAGTCACATCAAGTGCGCGTCCCCAAATCTGTACTTTGTTCAACTGACCCTTGAAACCGGCCTCAGTAAACGTCTTTCTGACAGTCCTTGGCTTGCCTAATACAGCCCAACCACTGAAAAAACAAAACATAGTTTTAATTACGTTAATCTTATAAATGTTTATCTTATTAAAATCTAATCCAACTCACAATTCGGGCAGTTTCCTTCCGGCTCCGTAACCTTCCATTTTACTAGCGATCAATCCTTCGGTAATCAAAGTTAGTGTACCTTGGTTCCACACTATAGCTATGTGATGCCATTGACCGTCGTTAATAGTAGTGTACTCGTGGAAAGCCAAGAAAACGTCTTGGAGTTCTGGGAATATCGACACTTCTATACCACTAGAATGAGCTTGTATAATCACCCGTTGGCCTTGCACAACATGAGGGGACCTATAAATAAATTTCAAATTAATTACGTTTGTTACTCATAAGTATCTATGATTAACTATGATAGAATGTTGTAACTAACGTGACACTGTAGAGCGTAAAGAATATTCCCGGTTCATCTTTTTGTGCGTATTGAACCCACATGGCGATCGTGAAACTGTCTCTACCACCCGTGAATTGGAACGGTACTGTTAGAGCCGCGCTACTCAATGTCTCTTCGGGGAAACTAAAGTCATAATCCACTTGGATGGCTGATATATAAAAATTTTAATTAATACCCGATCGTGGTATCGATTAAACATAAAGTACGTATAGTTTAAGTATTAAGAATAAAGTTTACTTTTTCTGCAATCGTCTCCGGTCAAATTAAACGGACATTGACAGTAGAACTTATTGGTGAGATCAATACAAGTGGCTGTAGGTGGACATGAGTTTTCTTTGCAGTCGACTATATCTTCATCACAATTCGTACCCGTAAATCCAGGAGGACACATACACTTGTACCCAGGACCGTTGTCAACACACGTTGCTCCGTTTTTACACGTGTTCGCTTGACAGGCATCGAACTCGTATTGACAACCAATGCCGTCGTAGTCACTTGGACACGTGCAATTTAGTCCTGAGCCAAAGTCTTGGCACCTACCACCATGCATACACGGATTACCGATACAACGTTCTGGAGCAGTTTCGCATTGTTTTCCGTCCGTTCCAGATGGACATCTAAAATGAAAAAACCGGTATTAAACGTTACGAGCGATAATCATTTTACATTTTCATCGTCACAATACTTACACACAGAAATAGTCTTGGAACAAGTTGATGCACATCGCGTCGTTGTAACAAGGTTTGCTTTGACACGAGCTTATGTCGATTTCACAACGTTTTCCGGTCCAACCGGGAGGGCATTGACACGAGAATGTGTTAACACCATCGTAGCATTTTCCGTTGTTCATACACGGAGAAGAAGCGCAGTCATCGATGTTCTTTTCGCACATCTGTCCGGTGTATCCGTTGTGACACACACACTTGTAATTATTATCTAAGTCTAAACATTGTTCTGTGCCTTCAGGACTGCAAGGGTCACTAAGACATTCGTCGATTCCAGCTTCGCACTGAATGCCTAAGAAACCCGGCCTACAGCGGCATACGAATCCGTCCAACATATCGATGCACGACCCTCCGTTTTGACACGGTCCAGAAGCACAATCATCGATCAAGTGTTGACACCTCTTACCGGTGTAACCCACGTCACAAGTACAAGAATAACCATTTACCATGTCCGTGCACTCTCCGTCGCTTCCGCATGGGTTGCTCGCGCAATCGTCGATGTTAATCTCACAAGCAGCACCAGTCCAACCTGGATGACAAACGCACTGGTGGCTGAACAACCTATCGACGCATACACCATTTTGACACGGATTAGCCGAGCATATTTCGATTTTCGTTTCACAACGTTTGCCCGTAAAGCCCGGGGGACAAGCGCATTTGAAGTCGTTGACGAGATCGGTGCAAGCCGCTCCCAAAAGGCAAGGTCGTTCAGCGCAATCGTCAATGTTTTCATCGCAATGTTCACCTTCCCAGCCGGGTTTACATTCACATTTGTATCGGCCTTGTTTCAATGCTGTGCAAGTAGCTGAATTCTTGCATGGGTTCAAAGTTTCCATACATGGATCGATCTGAAAATGTCAAACAAAATACACACGATATAGTTAATAATGTTTATCTTGCGAGTTTATTCAATTGTTCGTTATAGCTTACCGTCATATCACAATTTTTTCCGGTGTATCCACTTCGGCAGAGACACGTGAAGTTACCTAGACCGGGTTCATCTTTACACATTGCTCTTTCGGGACAGGTATCATTTCTGCAGTCAGATTTTTCTTCTTGACAGTTTATTCCACTAAACCCGTTCTTGCACTGACAACGATAACCTTGCGGAAGGTCTATACATGAACCATCGTTGAAACAGGGTTGGGAAGCACATTCGTCAATGTCGATGTCACATCGTTTTCCTGAAAATCCAGCTGGACAGAAACATTGAACGCCGTGTCCAAGCGGCACACAAAGTCCACCGTGTAAACATGAGCTCTCAGTACACACGATAGATTGGCATTCATCTCGTCCCGCTGCTCCAGCACCTTTGGTTCTTGTGTTTGTGGGACATTCCATACACACGGTCTGCCCACTTGCCGCTTGATAGAAGTTTGCTGGACATGGCGAGCATGGCGCTAAACCAGTTTCAGAATACTGACCCGGAGGACATTTAGCTGTAAAACCATCATTGATTAGTTTGAGCAAGTGATTTTTTCCTACAGTTGCGAAAATAATAATAATTATAATCATAGTTACTTCTGCAAAAATCTTTGTTTGGTGCTGAAGGTTGGTATGTAAACATACTAGGTGGACATGACACGCATTCTTTAAAACCGGAAGTCGGTGGCTCAGAAGTATAACTATTTCTAGGACACTCAAGACAAGGAACAAGACCAGTGGGCGAATAAGTTCCATAACCGCAAACTGGAATACAGTCTTTCAAGCTCTTGGATCCCAATTCCTTGGTGTAAGTTCCATTGGGACATTTCATACAAGCGCCTTGTCTAGCCGTATCTTGATAGTATCCACGAGCACATGGCATGCACGACGTTTGCTTGACTCCAGCATAAGTTCCAGCAGGACAATGCACTAAAAAATAAAGAATTTATATTAGTACCTATAATTGGATTCATTATATGTATAGCATGTATTTATGTCTTACAGCATCGAGGCACTTGGTTAGTGTCCATGTTGAGTACTTCGCCTATGTTGCAAGCGAATCCTTTCGATACTGACGACCTGAGGGCCTTCAAGGGAGGACATTGATTAGCCACTGCTGATATGTTTAACAATGGTTCTATAGCAGCGCTGGCGTAAGAAACGCTAAGGTCGAAAACTAAATTTAAAGTCGAACCACAGAAATCATATAACTGAGGCTGTCTGACTTCTGGCAAAACTCCTAACACAAAATCGACCTGAAATAAAATGTAAACGATAATTTTTTCGAAAGCCGCATGAATAGTTCGTTGATTATTAAATCATTTTGGGTTAGTTACATACCTGGACTAAGTTTTCGTCCAACAATTGCGGTTTAGTATCGATAAACGAGACGTTCATGTTGACTTTAACAGCGGAACATCTCTCGGTTAAGATATCGTTAAGAAGAGCATAGTGTTGACTTAAAATATCAGCATATTGTCTCAAACATAAAGATGGAACGGCTCCGTTGGCACGATATGTCACAGATGGTATTACATGATAGTCGGCTTGGTGTGTGTCTTCGGACACACAATCTGGTACGACCGATGATGGTGACCACAAACTTCTTTGTTCACATGTGAACGATTTTGTCGGTTGACCGTCAGTGAATCTAAACCCAGCTTTACACGTGGCTATGCACTCTAAACCGTCGTCATCAGAAGGTAGACAATTCAATGCTCCGTTTGACGGTGGTTTAAGGTCCCAATCAACACAAGGTGTTGCCTGTACTGAAACCTATAAGTAATAATAATTACACATAAGTATTTACTTAAAGTAAACCCATATTTCATTTTCATTGTGTTAAAACTCAATTGCGCATTGTCAGTACCTGGAAGTAACAAGTAGCCTTGTTTCCAAATTTATCGGTCGCCGTGACTGTGACGTTTTCGAAATCTCCGATAGCGATAGAAGCTCGATCCGGATTGAATGCAAGTGTGACCTCGCCAGAAGCATCCGACACGTTGATACGTCTACGTGTTTCGTTAAAGTTCACAACGTAATTGTCTTGTTTGTTTACCAATTCGATGACATAGCTCTGAGGGCAACTCAACTGTGGTGGAGTTTCGTCTAATACGCGTAGTACATAATAATATTATTATTGATTAACTAAAGTATTTCGTGGTGGTTGCTTAACCAGCTTATAAAAAAATTTACCTGTGACAGTGATGTTTATTTCGCAGATTGCTACGTTTCCATCGAAATCGAACGCTACGTATTTCACTGCAGTGTCTTGGAACGTGTAGAATGGTAATTTAAAGCTTTGTGGTTTTATTTCGAGTCTAGCAATGCTACCACTATTATCTACTGGAACGGGTTCCGTCATGTTTACTGGTTCTATTCCGTTTGGCCCTCGACGTACTACGATCGGTTGCGTTGGACAATTTTGGAAGACTGGTGGTTCGTTGTCTAAATTTTTTTTTTATTATTGTAGTTATTTTTCGATAAAACATAATCACAACAGTTTTAATTACTCACCAACACATGGAGAATGACCATAGTCGAAACCTAATAAAGGTTCGACCTTGGGTTCTTCACAGCCCATCAATTCGAATTTCAAACAAGCGTTATCCATATAACTGACGATTCCTAAAATTACAAATCGTGCTTGTACATATTTCGGTAAAGTAATCATAGCCAGTTCGCCAAAGTTTCCAGGATCTCTCATCGTTAGATTGAAATTGGGGAAGTATACAACGAAATTTTCCTTTTCTTCTTGTTTGTAGAAGAAACGTATTTCGGTTGGACGTCCGACGATGTCGTTGGTGACAACGCCTTTCACAAGAATTGCCTGCGGAACACAATATTTATGTTATTGATTTTCATTGTTTATTTATTTACTCTTAATGAATTACATACCTTGACTCTGTAAACTTGTCCTAGGTCTACACTGACGTAAGTAAATGCTTCTTGTTTACCACACCAACCAGTGACCGAATTCAAACGAATATTACGAGCTTCATAATTAGGCCTAAATTGATATTGCAATAGATTAAATACCTTGAAAATGTTGAAAAAAGAAATGTTTACCTTTCGGATGTAGCATTAATAGCCGAATCTGGGATTCTACCAGAGGTCAGACCCAATGGTTTAATGATTTTACATTCTGGTTCTCTTATACATGAAATTGGGCGAGGATTGATTAGTATGTAGCCCGGTTTGTTACAACCGAACTGTACTTCAGAACCTTGTTCATAACTTGTGGCCAGTTGATAACCATCCGTGGGTCTACCAGGATCTTGACACACTGGGCCTTCACACCTCAAATCTCCGAAATCCCAAACACCATTTGCTTGACAACGCACCACGTTGTCATTTTTATCAGTCTGTCCCGCAAGCTTGAACGTATCTTGACATCCAAAGAAGAAAGACGATTGATACCTCGTATCTTTGAAATTGCCATATTCAGCACCGGCAGTAGGCATCGGTACACCGCAATCAACTCTCGGACACGATGGAGTTACTCCAGATAACCAATAGTCAGGAAAACCCTGTACAAATTTAAAAATGAAATCAAATATTCGTGTTATTATTAATTATCATTTAATAATCATACTAACCGGTTTTGGATCATAAACACACTGTCTAAATCCTGACGTTGTAGTTCCTCGAAGCTTTCGTCCTGGATTCTCGCATGTTAACGTTACATTTTCTTTAAACGGTACGAGTACTGCATCTTTTTCAAATCGACTCACTTTAAGACCTTCAACTTTGTCGTCAGGAAGAGATACACATTTTGCAACTATAAAAGTATAATTATTTTATTAGAAACTGATGATTTTTAGCAAAAATACAAAATGCGTTAGATGTTTGGTATAAATTACATTGGCATTGAGGTACTGTTCCGTTCCATGCTCCAGCAGATGTACATAAAAGAGAAGCAGATCCACCCATTACGTACCCAAACTTGCACTGGAAGTTTACTAAATCTCCGAAATGATAGGATTCTTTCGTCGAAAGAATCATGCCATTTTCTGGAGCTTGTAGAGTGGGACACATAACTGGAACACAGGTCTTATTTCTCTGATAGATGTCACCGTCTCTTTCACCAGATTCGAATTCATTGATCATGAACCCAGCCGTTCCATTCTTAACGTACAGTTCATAGCCTATATTACATGAACAAGCGTAGCTTCCGGGGCTGTTAATACACTTTTGTTGACATCCGCCATTGTTGACTGAACATTCGTTAATGTCGACACAGTCTAATCTCGAACAACCGATTAATTCGAGTTTTAAACAAGGTGCAACAGCGTAATCTTGTATCTTGAGCTTAATGTATTGAGCTTCAATGGGCATTGGGAAATTGAGTACAGATAAACTGGGTTCTAGAATGCGGAATTCCACTGGTGTTCCATCGGGATTAGTGTAGTCCCTGAACACATCCGTCAGATTATTCGAATATTGGATCCTTATAGCAGAAGAGAATGCTACTTTGTTAGAACCTCTCATCACACCTTGTGATCTGAAACCTCTTATTATGGTTGGTGCTTTCAGGTCAATTAAGACCCAGTTGTCACCAGGCTCAACATGTGTGCCACACCATCCTCGCATCGTATTCAATCTTATCATCTAAACATCCATTAAGTAATTTTAATTAAATGACTGATTAGACGAACAACAATAATTCGATACGTACCTCTTTGGTAAATGATGGTTCTGATCCCGATACAGTTATTGAGTTGTCAGAAATTCCTCCGCTTATCAAACCAAGATCTCCGACTGGCCTACATTCCATAGTGGGTGCGAACCCAGTTTTGCAACGACAATGAAAACCACCTAAGCTGTTAACACATTCTGTCGATGCCAAATCACATTGACTAGCAGCACATTCGTTCACATCTAATTAAAATAAAATACAATACGTTATTTGACTATCAAAAAAAGTTTCACTTGTAAAAAATAAAATTGTTGACTATTACCTTCACATTTCGGTACGTTAGAAAATGTTTGATTAGCTCCACACTTAATTATCGATGGACCTCCAGTGAGTTTAAATCCTCGGTGACATTGTACTCGAGCTTCGTCTCCGTAAAAATATTTACGAGTTTGATCAATAACAAATCCGTTATTGATTTCTGGCAGTATTGGACACTCAGCACCTATACAGCAAGACGATTATTTAATACCATATTATTATTGCGTGTTTTTAATAACATTCATAACTTACGAGAACAAACTGGAACACCGCTAGACCAAGTTCCATTACTCATGCAAAGAACTACAGGATGTCCCGACCGAACGTATCCTGACTCACACATGAACCGAACAATGGTTCCGTAACTACGTCCGCCGCCGTTTAAAACCGTAACATTAGCGTGTGGTGTTTCAGGAAGTGGTGGACATTGTGAAGCTAAAGGAAATTCGATAAAAATAAAATATCTCTAAAAGTACCAAATCAATTCAATGCACTTACCGAGACATGTTGGCAATCTTTCCCATCGCCCATCTGCAAGACACGATACTTTTTCAATCGGCTCGTTAGACGGGAAAGCAAATCCTGCATAACACTGATACATAGCTTGACCCCGATAAGTCACGTTAGTTGAACCGGTTGAGAAACCATTGTCGATTTGAGGAACAGGACCGCAGTACACCTCTAAATCGTAAAAGTAATATATGAGTAAAGTATCTCTCGTTTTATTTGTTAATTGTTTTCTTTACCTTGGCATTTTGGAATGTACGAAACCGACCAATTGCCACTAATCAAACATTCTGTAGTAATTTTAGATTTTCCAGTGGCAAATTCTTGTCCAACAGGACATGAGAAAGTAACGGTCGTTCCAAAAGCAGTATCTCTATTCGATTCTAACGCTCCTTCGCCCGGTTTTAATGTTGGGCAATCTAAAAACATTAAAGTTTAAGTATGAAAACGAAATCAAAATTTGAAATTTAATATTAAATCTTACCAGCTGAGAATGTCGCGTGCCATCCCTTTTGATTGTGTAACGCGTCCGTAACGAATCTTACCAACATCTCTCCACTAGCCGCCGTAAGTGTTATCTTGGGGGGTGTACTTCCAGTAAAGCCATTATTGGGGTGGAGCCTTAGTCCACTAGTACTTGCACCGTCATACACTTGTACAAAATCAGATTGATGTAAAACAAAAGAATCGAATTTCAACGATAATGGACTCAAAGTAGGATTTTTGATCTTAATGAGGCATTCCAAATTGCTTGGGTAATTTGATAGACCGAAAGTAGGCGAGTAAATTGTTCCGTTGGCTGCAGTTATAGTTGCCTTACAACCTTGTGAATATTTAATTTTAAATCCCTTTTTGCTATCCCCTAAACCTGTTTTGAAGTACAAGTACATTTGGTTTCCAGTCGACATTATTAATCTAGGATTGCTTTCCAATGAGCCTGTTAAACGTCCAATCGGTTGACTCTTCGGCGTATCTCCATCTCTGATCAATACGAAGTCTCTGTTTTGTTGTAATTCTAAATCTTCAATCTAAAATTTAATATTTAATTTAAATAAAAACATTTAATCGTTATAAGACGGACGTAAGTATAAAAATAATATCATACCTCCAGAGTAATTATTCTCCCAGATTGAGCAGTAATGGTATACAAGCATTCTAAACCACCGGGATAATTATTAGGGAATCCTGGTGAAGTCAGTGTTTGTGGTTGTGAGGTTGCTCTTAGATTACCACCACATACTTGAGGTTCAGTTTTCCATGAAGCCCTTTAAAACGATACCAATAAATTCATTTTTTGTAAGTAAAAAACGTATGTTTATAATTTCGATATTTACCTGAAACCTTTGCGTTCCACTGAAGCGTCTGAACTGAATTTAATTATCATAAAATTTGAAGCAGACACAAACATTTTATTGCTTAGGTCCATTTTTCCAGAAAGCGTGGCTAAATTCACAGCTTTGTCTTCGGTACGACCTCCGACAAGAATTTGAACGGTATCGAATGACTTTTCCGTTTCAAATTCTTGGAACTAAAAAAAAAATCATAATCGAATAAAAATGGTGTTCCAACAATTTGTCGGTTTTCTTAATTTTGGCAAACCTGTAACAATATATTATGTCCCTGCGGACCTTCCAGCGTCCATTTGCAGTTGGACAAGGCTTCATATTTGTGAGGATAATTCGGAGATTCGACTACATCACCGCTGTTGGCCATATAATAGTGACAGTTAGATGAACAATCCAGTTCGTCCGACCAGTCACCACAATCATTCTGCTTGTCACATTTGAACGCTGAATTGATACAACGGCCATTTGAGCAGTGGAACGAGCCTAAAAACAAAAGCGATTGCGTAAAAATAAAAATAATTCTTATAAATGAACTGTACTGCCGTTGTATCTAACCTGTTGGACAAGCGTTGGCACGGCACAAAAACGGCAATAGAGATTCGCACGTTTGCAACTCCCACGACTGTTGTTCATCAGTCACAGTCACATCAACGCATTCACCGGACGATGTATCGGGTTGAGACAATGACCAAAATCCTAGAGCGGCGGAGAAGAAAAAAAAGAATCGTTTTAGAACTTTAATTTACAAGTGTTATTATACGTGTAATAGAAATATTATATATGACGTGGTCTTTGGTTTCGGAAATTTACCGGAATATTGTGACACCAAAATACCGCCGGCGTATTCCAAAGTATTTGTCCGGAGATCGTCCGAAGAGGCCAAACCCAACCAATATTTCTGATTGTTTCTGTCCACCGGCCCTAGGCTTCTCCTGGCCAACGATGCGGTGTAATTGTTTTCCGTATACGATTCGATCAATACCAAGTCGCTGCCGTACCTGTGTCAAACGAAAACAGAATATCGTATAGTACATGAAATCACGGAATCCACGAGAATTGTAGCGTCCGGCTTGTTCGTACCTGTTACACAGGTGAGCTGCGTTTTCCCACGAATGCTTTATGCTGAAAAACTTGTAACAATGAAGTCCTTTGAGTTCCCATCCTGTACAACAAACGAACAAAAGGAATCATTAATAATATGCTCTGCGAATAACGTACAATTATATAGGTACAAGCGCGTGCCCAATATAATATTATTATAATCCGTACATTATATCCTAATCGCGTTTATAGTACATATATACTTATACGCATATATTATTCTATTATATTGATTTGTAAAAGTCAAACCAACGAGATCGTAGCCACAGCGATATAATGAATATTCTAATTCTATTCACTGATGCAGCGTAATATTGTAATATATACATCAGTTATTGCCCGAAACCATCCATCGGTACCTATATTATATTGATGTGGTACATAATTTTTTCAACCTCCATAGCATAGAATATTCTATTAACTGCAACAGCGCCTGTTTGCCCTATCTGAAACTATTGAGACTATACTACGTGACATAGACAAGTTTTGATCGCGAAATGAGCAGGCGTATAATGCATAGGTATAGCAGAGGCCAAGGGGATACATGCGGTTTGCATATACATTTGTGCCGGTCTATTGAAACCGAAACCCCCCGCGGTTCTGCGGAACAGAGTCGAAAAACGATACAGTTTCCATCATGACGGAACGCGATTGATATTCCATGTGACATACATTCGTCGTGAAAGAGTTGCACCGCGGCACGTATGTAGGACTACTACCACTACTATAATATACTATACTAATAATATTACTACTACTACAGACTACTACTAAGACGGACGACGATCGTATACACTTCCACAAAACAGGAATTACCGTGCGTATTCCTTTCCATTTATTATTATTTTTTATTTTTTTTTCCTCGGTATTTTTTTTTTTCTCCTCTACGCTATACATTGTTCGTTTTCGTTCGGTGAAACTTTATGAATCACGTATACGTTTGCTGCAATAGAAATTGAAACTATAGTCATCGCTCGTCTTGATACTGAATTTTAGGTCAGATCCTCGGTGACGTTTTCCAAAAGTATAATATAGTAGGTATACATTATACGCACGGCACTACATACACTAGCGTACACGCACGTCGCTCTTTGCGCTAAATACACGGCGGCGAATACAATAAAGTATTGTCGAAATACCAATGCGGTGACAATTCGGCGATAGGGTTATTATAATGATCGTGATACGTGCGCGACACTCTCGCGTATTATAACTTATAACACACCCTCTCTTATCACTGTATACAAATAAATTCGTGTTTTTGTTCAATCTTGGTTTTTAGAAGACCGTTAGAAAGTGATAATGGTCGACGGAAATCACATCGCTGCGGTAAGGAAACAATAAAAAATAATAATAATTATGATCCTTGCCTATAGGATTAGAAAACCGGCAGAGATAGTTTCTGACATATTACGCGGTGTTTTGATCGAATGTCAAAATCTTAGTCAATATAGAGGTGTTTTGTTATAGGCTTATAGTGGTATTTCCTAATATATACACTATGATTGCCCAGTAATTTGCATTCGCGTTTGTACGCACACGATTGTGAGTGAACGTAGTCAAATAAATGATTCATTACAACAACCACCTGTGATGTTATGTAAGCGAATAAAACCAGAGACAAAATCTACGGTTGAAAAAAATTATTGTTTTTATTATTATTATTATTATTGGTTATTAATGTTGTTATTATTATCAACTTTCAGGAAGTAGAGTGTGAAATCTTACTTGAAGGAATCAAGAGTGACATTAATACATATTATACATACTTTTAATCAAAAAATCGGGTTTCTAACGATAAGATTTGCTCGCTTTCGTCGAGCGAAAAAAAAATAAGACACAAAATTTAATTGGTATTGTAAATGATAAAACAAAATTAAATTAATTAGATTGATCATGGCCTAATTGTTTTTTTCCGCTTACAAACTACGTATAATAATTTTTATATATATATATATAGTCTGTTGAAACCTAATCATACGAATAATTTCTCTTACACTTTATTCGGTTGGCAATTAAAATGTTATAGTAATATACGACCTATGGGCTCTATGACAAATGGCTCGAAACACTACAGTGGCAGTTTAACGGAGTCATACAACCTAAATACGAGCTCATACCGTCGCTCTGCAGGATTATCTATACCTGTATATTATACGTATCAAACTCCGACCGTGATGGAGCAATTTCATTGAAAAAATTAAAAACCCCGTCACGCTGCACACCGCACGTACCTATATATTGTTTTGGTGTTATACTAATAATGCATTAAATAGCCGCAAGCTTGTACTGTTGTATTACCTGTACGATATATAATTGCAGAGACAATAATATTCACCTGTATTACGGGGATTTGCCAACAAATATTTTGAAAATGGTAATAATATTTAAAACAGGACCAATGCATTATGCAATAGGGAAGGTAGGTACGTAACAGTAAACGTCACTGATTTTTGAAAATTAAAATTATATTGTTTGTATTAATGCTGTGAATGCTTTGAATTATTCGATCATTAATATCATAATTAGAAATCAAACGTGATTGCGACACATAACGCAAACGTGTATATTATGCAGGTACCTACTTGCACCGTTACTCGTATATTCACATTATTACTACAAATTTGTATTAATCGCACGCGCAATAAAGATAGTTTAACGATTCGGATAACCTCAAAAGCAAAGGGAGCCGTGTTTGCCCTACTGCAACTATATACATTATTACTGATCATAATATATTAAGAAATCGTCTTTGCGGACGAAAAACAATATAAGATTTGATTACGATTTACGGACAAGCGGCAGACGTGTGTATAAGAATAATAATAATAATTATTGAAATGACCTGAAGGTGCGATTTGGCCACAAACCAGGAAGACGGGATCGGCAATAGATAATACATGACGTACTATTTTATTCCTGTATACTTCTCGTCTTATACAGCAGCGTTTCTCTCTCTCTCTCATACACACCGTCTCACTGCGTCATCTCGTGGTAAGTATAAACGCTTTTATATATATATATATATAAGGTCGGTCGCAGCACTCGTTTTACGCGCGTGCAATACGGCTTTCTCTTGCAAAACAGTTTTGGCGGTGTGGATAAATATCAATAAGAGCTGAGGCCGAGACCCCGTCGGCGGTGGTTCCCAAGTCGCAGAGTTGTTGTGGCTGCAGAGCAGTTATTCACCGGCTAGGGCACGTCACGACCCAAAGCGCGCATCTCCGTCGACGATCGACAACGTTACACAACAACGATAATAATAATGTTATACCTATAACCGCGAGATACCAGTGAATTTTTTAAAAGATTTTTGCTCACGGGTCTAAGTATACTCTATTGCCTTTCCTCCTACCCATTAAAAAAAAAAAACACGCAAAATTCACAAATTCAGTTTCCCAGTTTTCTTATACCTGAAAACATACTAAATCGGAAAATGACTTTGTTAAAGCACAGATTTAACCGGTATATTTAGTACAATACCACTGGCAAATTAACCTAACACGAGAAAATTTAAAGAGAAAAATCAACGAGTCGCTCATTGTTCCGAACAAAATAATGTGTATAAGCTCTTTATATAAATATAAAACTATAAAAGAAGATAGCTGCAGTAAAAAAAAAAAAACATCCTATAATAAGCCATGTATAGTTTTTTAATACGCAATTGAGTTTTTCTCAGTGTCGAAAAATCGGCATTTCTTCTTTCTGTTCCGGTCTTTCGGGAAAATTCGAAAGTCGGTTACATTTTATAGTACAAGTGTACCGTTGCCGATGACGGTTATATTTAGGTATATGCAGATGTAAAGGGAAAAATTAAAAAAAAAAAATCATTCATTCGCGCGTTATTAGATATATTATACCATGTACTCGGCGGATGCATGTGATGGCTGTTTTATACGTCGAGCCGTTCAGTATACGCTCGAGGAAGGCGAGGCGGGCACGGATAAATTATACACACATCGATTCGCCGTCCAAAAATAAGATGGTTAATTACTGACGATTACACGGTGTGTGTGTGCGCGCGCGCGCGTATATTTAAATATAATATGTACAGCAGACGAGTGAATTGCGAACGTTTACCTAGCGGTTTTCCGGCGTTTCGCGCAGACGTTACATTAAAATAATCATAATTATTATAAACATATTATTACTCCCTCCCTCTGCCTTCTCGAACAATCGTACACATTTTAATTCGATAACTGTACACGTGTATATAGTGATATTATAATACTATCGTGACGTATATACTCGTATATTATATTATATACATGCACCATATAATATTGCTGCCATCCAATTGGTCTTGCGATATTTTTACATGCATAAATATTAAAATGAATGCCGGCTATCGCCAGGTTATAATTGTATACCGCCGCCGTCCGGATCGTCGGTTTGCGAATCGATTTTATCCGCAATGTGTGATAATTTGCCCAATTAGAACGTTTAGATGATGTAAAATAATACGCGCACGAGGAAGTATCTGTGTCGCAATACAGCAATAATAATAATAATAATATTATGTACGCACCGCGCGAGAAGCGTTCATTTATACCGTTTCTCCACCCGCCTCAGCTGACCGTAGTTATGTTGTATTATATTATATACGCAGTAGAAACCGTTTATAACAACGTCGAAGGGACCAGTAAAAAAATGGTTGTTTTATGCGGTATGCGCCGTACTAAAACAGTGTCATTTTAATATGCCTACTTATACACGGTTTCTACACGTCGAATTCCCGGACAAGTTTGTTTTCGTGTACACAGCTGAATTTCAGATTTAGGCGAGTCCGGACGTTCGTTTATTCCTGCAGACAGACGTCTATCATAATACGTATTATAATACGTCATGATAATATATACGCGCCGAAAAGAACTGAAGAAAATATGTGTTTGTAAATGCGAACTATAAGTTGGGAAGGGGCAAATGATTGATACAGCCGCATGGCTATAAATTATAGCGTTATAATTAATGAGCATCGATTTTTTTTTTTCGTAACTCGATTATAATATATTATTTTATGCGTCTGACGAGTACAGTTTTCGCAGAGTGATAAATACCGTTATGTTCTTAATAATATAGTATGTGCATAAGCTACTACGACGCGTACCTATATACATTTATTCAATTTAACAATTTCACTTCAGGTCATCGTTAAGCGTTATATAAACCGTATATAAGAGACATTTAAAAATATTAACATGTAGATATAGTGCGCGTATAAAAATTTATTTGACACGTGACTTCCGATTGACTTTTCTTCGGCGTCGGATTTTTATCTCAGAGTTTTTACACACTCGATTATATATTGGGTATATAATATATATTACAATAGGTATTAAAAACATATCGTTTTTGGAACTTATTTTTTTGGGTTCACGAGAAAAAATATGAAGTAAACATATATGCATTTATAATAGCATTAATAAAACAACAAGTAGGTCGGATTAGTGTGGGTGGTGATTGCAAGTATACACAAGTAAATAAAAGTACGTTTATATTAATTAGTTTTTTCTGTATCATTCGACACAAAAAAAAAAAAAAATGCGATTGAGATCGAACATCAATGAGAAGATGTAGTGAAGTATTATATTATTATAGTATGTTACTTGCGCGTTTTCTCTGAAGTATTTTTTAACGTCTGAAATTAATGATATATGTATGGGTGCACTCTGAGCGTGCGATTTCATTTGGAAAATATTTCGCGTTATTCGTATACGTACATATGAATATTATATATTATTGCACATTTATATTTACGTATAAAGCCAGCTAAAAATTATTCATTTAATCCGTTTGAGTATATGATTTGAAAACATAAACTTACTTTCTTCTGTATTATTATAATTTATAATATAATTGTAATAACAGCACTGCAGGTCGAGGTATCGTTCACAGCAACGCAATATTTGAATATATACGACCGCAATTCGCTATATTATATCTGCGTACTATAGTATTCTCGCAACTGCTACGGCATATATTATTCATATATATATATATATATAGGTACCTATAGTTGGAACATTCATTTTGGAAATTGCCCTTAACCTAGAAATAACGTCGTGCTAAACGATTGATCCCGTGAAAATGTAATACGTGCTTGGCAAATTACCCGAATTAAAAAAAAAAAATCAAATGTAGGTACATATAGAAATTGTATTTGGAAGTTTTTTTTGTATATATTTCAGAGAAATTTATGGGGTTATGAATTGTAATGTTTATTATGATTTATTCTAAATAATGTATGCACATAGTGATCAAAGTAAGTATTTATGTTTATTATAATGCAGTAGTGATTTACGTTTTGGCTTTTGATTTGAAAACCTATTACCTTTATTAGTAGTCGTTAAAACCCATCGCGAGAGGTAGAATAGTTTAGAAATCAATCATAATCGAAAAAATAAAACCAAAAATTTTCAAAATAGAGAATTGCTATTGAAAAATTTAAAATTGTTGATTACACCCGGTGCACGAACATTTTTTACCCAATTATTTAAATATTGTAATCAAATATCTTATTATAGTTTATTATTGGAAATTTAACGGCAAAAGTATTTCAAATTTAAATAATAAAGCTGTGTAACATTATACATTTGTCAGCGGATTTATTGAGAGGGACACTAAGGGGATCACTTACGTTCCTTGGATTTTTATTAAAGCCCGCTCGAAGCTAAATTTTTTGTATTTATACTTATATATTTTTTTATTTAGCTCGCTTATTTTTACCCGTTATCACGTTTAATGGTTAACTTTGTAATTGTATTTAGCATTTAGTATTATATGGTTTTTCGATTACGCCATATGATATGCATATACTTATGTACATACCACTATGAATTTTATTTTTAATACGATTTAAGTACGGTGTCTACGAAGTATAATATTAACAGCTGTGAAAATTATAAATCGTCAAACAGAAATTGTATAAAAGTATTATTAGCATTTAATAACAATAATCACATACAGCATATACGTAGGTGAATATCGATAGCCGCGTTCAAAATGTATCCTGATTAAAAACATATTACTTATAAATACACACATCTGAAATGCGAACAGCATAGGTGTATAATTATTTCTGTGTACGGTTTCATCATAATACATAATATGCAATATGCATTCTATATAGGTATAATCCATTATTATAATAATGATATTATTTCCAAGTTTTGCGTACCTACGTATATCGATATGTCTACCTACATAATAATGTAACGGGTCTCATCAATCGTTATAAATAATAATATATATATACGTATGCGTGCGTGTATCATATTATAACGAGGACTTGAGGTGTATCGATAATATACCTAACTTAACCTACATATTATACTCATAACGTCCCGCCAAATATATACGGTATTCGCTTATACACTTATTATGTAATCGTATTAGAATACACACCAAACAATCGACTGCGGTCACGTTTTAAGTTGCGTTTCGCAGGACCACGCGATCAGTCAACTATAATGAATAATAAATTAATATATATATATATACACATTAATATATATATTATTACACACACACATATATATGCATATTAACATATCTTGATATCCCATTCCAATCTATAAACAAGCGAGAACCTCCACGGTTCCACTTACGCATAGCACAACAAATAATACACACTATCCTACATAATATGTATATAATGTATATGTTATCTGTACATTTGAATTATGGCCAGCGGCGAAATAGAGATCATCGCCGAGATGATGTAGAGCTCGACAATACACGTGGGAAAATTAGTAAGTAAGCAATATTGGAAATACATGCAGATGTTAAGTTTCGTCAACCGGCCGTTTATATACTATAGCCATTAGCCATATATAAATCTGAAGGGGGGTTCGGAATGACACTGATACAGTCTTCCTGCAGGATAATGGGAAAATTTGAGTCTTTACAGAAGTAAAAAAAAAGAGCTATTATATAATTGTATTACTGAACACTGCAGAACCTATTTTATGTGCCATTGGGAGTTCAAAATAATAACAATAGGACATTCCTCAATTTCTGAAATCGAACTTTGACATTATACATGGCTCCTTCTATAATTTCTCATCTAAATGCAAATTGAGCTGGAGCTCATCAGACTACCGATCGTGGCTATTCGGTTTAATAAAAAATAAAGACAATTGCAGACGACACCATTTTGTTGTCAAACTTTGTCGGATGAGGTACATTATTCCATTTCAGGAATATTTAAATTAATACATACAAGTACAAAACAAATACTCTGAAACAGACATTCATTTTAAGACATGATGTTCTTAATCTTAGGACTCTCGATATGGAATCTAATGTAGATTCTATTCTCAAAGAAAAATTTAGTAAACACAGTTTTTTTTTTACTTCTGTGAGAGTTATTTCAAATTTGAAAAACTGTGTATATGCCATTTGTAATCAACTGTGTACAACAGACGCGTAGTAATGTAACGGATTAACCGCGAATTGACTGTAGGTCCGTATAGTACCTGCACATAGGGTTTGCGGTTTTTTGCGCGGGACCGATGCGCGCGGCTTCACGCACAGGCGGCGATGAGCCAAGAAGAAAAAAGCAATGAGAATAATAAGTACACACACGATCGTTGGTTACACCCATACTACAGTACATAATATACTATACATAACACGATCCTTGTGGCTTTAGCGACGACGAGTTGGTCACGTATGAGAGGGGAACACAAAAAAAAAACTACAGTCACGGCGATCATCTGCGCATGTGGCCCCAGTATAATGTATACAACGTGTTTATAATAGTACTATTATATCTTCCCATGAACCTGGTGTATACCGTAAACCAGCAGGTATATTATTATTTTTTTTCAAGTCGAGGACGCGTGGTCGTTGTGTGACGATGAGCACATGACGATATATACGAGTATATAATATATTTTGTAACTAGTTCTCGTGGGAACGCACCTTTAGCCCACATTAGAGGGTGCTAGGTGTTACCGATGAGCAATCCCAAAACATAATAAATATTAGCATCCCAGGTTTACTTTGAGCTAAAATAGCAAAGTATTTCAATTATTTTTCAATCGACATAAGATTATAATTTGTGCTTCGAATTCCTAATAATTACAACAATCGGTTGCTGCATAAAAGAAGAAAATTCATAATAACGAGACAATCAATTGATTTAGTACCTAAAAGACCTAGGTATATAGATGACTAGGACCAAGAAAAGCAGAAAAGAAAGAAAGTTGGTTGCGTAGTACGCCTGAATTGGTGGAATATATTATGTGTAACTAGTTGTAAACTCAGGGTGTTGGTGCGTGAGTGATTAAAAATATATTTAGTTTAAAACACGTGTTTGGAAATAAAAAAAGAACAACAATAATAATAATAATAAATAAAACACGAGTTTGTACTCGATACGCGCGACGTGTACATAATGCGTGCGTTGGTTTAGTTTGGGTTGCTACTTGCTACTATGCCGGACGGGAAAAAGTGTATTAAGCAGGGGTTCTTAACTTTTTTTCAGGGCCACAGTTGATAGGTATATTCTATATAGCTGTGCATTTTTTGTTTCCAATTCGTTTCGACGGTAAAATACAACGAGCGCATGAAACATAATTAATAATACTGATTTTCCAAGCTTTTGATAATATTCAATAAATGATGCAGAGCAGCCTTTTGAATCCATTCACAAAGATATATACATATGTACGCGGACCAGGACGAATAACTCTCTTACAGTCATTGTTTTCGTTTCACAAAAGATGCATAATGAGAATAGAGCAAAGAAAATACAAATGGCATATGATGTTTCGCGTACGATCAAACAATATACGGACGTAGAAAAGAAAAAAAAATCAGCTGCGAAACGTCTCGGAGTACTACATTTATATCCTAGTATAACACTACATAAAATTATATTGTTAACCAACTACGCGTTATCTAAGCGATTCGCAATCGCGATCTTCTTAAATGTTTTTACGCATCGTTAAGTACTCGTATTATTACAATAATAGAGGGTGATTGTGAGAAGGAATTATCCGATCTTTACTTATTATATATAAATCCGTAAATCGAATATATTGGTAAACATCAAAAAGTAATTGCCAGTCACGGATCTTAACGAACTGTCTCCTGTGTTTGGGCACTGAAGTCTCCATGCTTCTGCAGTGGTTCGGTTTCAAATAATACTGCAGTAAACGATTGGCAAGGATGAATGAACGGATTATTTTCGTCGTAAACGCAGCGGGATATGACGGCTAGAGAAGATGACAGAGGTCGAGACCAAGACCGTTATAAATATGTTATAGAAACAAAATCCAATATTTTAGTTGTAGTAAAACCGTCGAGAAAGCTCATCAATGCCAGACTGCTGTGAGAAATCGTTCGACTATGTATATATATATATAGGTATACCAAGTCCCCGTACGAAAACCATGTACATACGAAAATCTACGATGACCATTAATTATTATTAATTCGTATAATATATACGCACGATAAACCGCGAAGGCATCTCGCGGCATCAAGCATTTTTGGATCACCCTGTATGTAAGCACTCTATGCCTGGTGTACGCATCGTCGTGTTAACGGCGTTACACAACCGGCGGCGGCGCGAGTATATATTTTATCGTTAGAGACGAACGGAGGATGGACATTGTTTCATTGTGTGCGTTCACACGTTCGCGTCGCGTATCCGGCCATTGTGCGCGGTGAGCGCGACCGCGTATTTTCTAAGGGGGCCCGGGATAAGGCGGCTCAAGACGGCGGTGACGTTGCGCTTTGAACCCCGTGCAACAACCCTTATTTTCTCGTGTATCTTTGTCGTTCGTCTTCCGCGAACAAGTGCGTTTTCCTCAACGGTTCACACGATATATAATAATAATATCATTACTGCATATGCGCACCGTACCTATCTATACAACTTTTCTTCACACACACACACACACACACACACACACACACACACACACACACACACACACACTCGCACACACAAACGCGCATCGTTTGATACAGGATTGTAAGCCATGATTTTCCGCCTCAGTCAATCACACGCGAAACATAGGAATTTAGACGTTTTCTACTTCCAACGTACCGATCGATAAGAATTTGAAAACTGATTTAAATTCGTCGTAAAGTCTACTTTAGATCGACTTTCCCACTTTTATGATTTTGTCCCTCGACATTTCACAAAATAGAATTAAACGAATTGGAAACATAAAAATCAACAAAAGTTAATTTTTGGGAATGTTAAGTGCAAAATTTAAAAAAAAGTGGAAAAGCCGATCTAAAGTAGACTTAACGACGAATTCAAATCAGTTTTCAAAATTCTTATCGCATTAAAAAATCGATCGGTACGTTGGAAATAGAAAACGTCTAAATTCCTATGTTGCACGTGTGATAGACAGAGACAGAAGATCATGGATTACAATTCCCTTAATGTGGTTCCCCTACCTCCCTGCCTCCACTCACCCACAGGTCACTGCTCGTATAGATAATATTATAATTACCACCGTCTATTAAAAAAAAATATTATAATATTAATCTGCGGGGGACGCTAACGCGGTGTCCGTCGTATAACCGCGGTAACCGTATATTCTAATAAACTATTATTATATTAAGCTATAGGTATACATATTATATTATATAAAAAATGTGGTGTGTTGTTGCATCAAAACCGGTGCATTATACTCGTTTTATTGTTTATACTATAATACTATATTATAGTTCCATTCCATTAACCTGGTATAATATAATATTGTATAGGTATAAATAGTAAAGCTTATGGTTAGATTGTGTATACGCGCCACCGCCGCCGCCAAGAGGTAAACAAATGATTAACACGCGGTATACGTTAGAAAGACGGAGCGGGTGGTGGTGATGGTGGGGGCGGTGGGAGTTATGGTGAGTGAAAGAATGAAGTAAATTAAAAAAAAAAAAAACTGTATTTTTAACACGGGCCCCGGTTGGTTATTAAAATCGGAAACGTTCTTGGAAATAATTGATCAAAACAAATACCTGCTATACGCCGGCGTACGAGGCTGCAGAAGAGTGATCTGTCCGATCGAGTATACTTACGAACACACACACACAGCAATATACAGATGTGCAGTATAAATACACGCGGACGTATAGTTGGTTCGTTTGAAAACAATAACCTGACGCCGGAGGCAAATGTTCATAGTTCACTTTAAGTGAAAAAATATAATGATATATTACGGAATCATAAGTCATAAACGTAATACTCGTAACGTACCGCGGCATTCTTACAGTACACGCAGCTTCGGAGAAACAAATATAAAATATCAACTTTTATCCTGCAGCTTTCCTCTTTTTTCCCGCCCATGTGTTAAAATTATGAAATTTCCAACAAAATAAAACCAACGGTCTACTCTTTCTGAGCGAGTTTCGATTTTACCGGGAGAAATTATGTCATTTGGAAATATTCATCAGAATGTATAATATACATCTATATAAACTATATATACATAGTATGTATACTACGCGTATCAGTACATGCACGTCCGATGTTATAATATATTTTATTATATACTACAATATGCACATAAGTACGTGTGCGGGTGAAGTATTTTGCTGAACACGAGGCTATTGAAATCATTACGCGTATAATTATTTCAATTGAATAAAACGTGTATTATACAACGTGAAGAAATTATATGGTATATAGTACCTGAACAGAACTGCGCGTGAAATGATGAAATTTAAAACCGATTAAAATGTTAGTTTTTTTGGACAAGATGAAAACTGGAAAAGACGCAATAATTGCCACATTTCATAATAATGTTGTCAAAACTATCGTAAACCCGATGCTGTGATTATATTATGGCAATTTTAAACATTATAAATATTAGGTATACTTGTACCTATTTATACAAGAGAAAATATTAAGTAAAATATACCTACCAACCACGGAAATAGTAATTATTTACATAATGACCTGAGTCCTTTATAAAACAGTTTAAAATGATTTCGCAACTTTGCGGCAAAAGAACATTATAGACAATCGGTAGTTTTACTATTCTTATTATATTAATATAAATAACTTGTATAATATACCTATCATTATGTATACGTACTACGTGAATCAGTTACAATTTATTTAAATAAAATGTAATGAAAAGCTTACCTGATGGACAAGAAAACAATCCAGTTCCGGGAGTTTGGATCTAGAAACAACAAAATACAGAATATAAGTAAATAAAATAATAATTAATATAAAATATAAATAGGTAATAATAAAAAAAATTATCGTTGCGGGGAAAAAATTTTATTCCGGTACCGGGAATCGAACCCGAGCCTCCTGGGTGAAAGCCAGGTATCCTAGCCACTAGACCATACCGGATCGATGTAAAGGCAGGGAAAAATCATATTAAATAAATTAAAAATGTTTATCTTAATCCAATTAAATATTAATATTTTTTTGTATAAAATAAATAATGATTACATTAATTTAAATTATAAATAAACAATTATATAGTTAAATTATTACCATGTATTGAACATTATTCTAAATAACACATTGGTAATAATGGGTATAGGATGGTAAGAACTAGGAACTATAGGAATACGTTGTAGGTACTAATAAAACTTATAAATTCGAATATATAGGTTGATAGCCGATAGGTATCTATTTGAATTTAATCCAATTGATTTCATTTTTAAGACCGTACTTATCGGTACGAGGCGCCTACCACGGCACCATCTAATATCCTAAATCCTAATTTCTAATACACAAACTATGTTTTACCCAATGAGTCATGAGACATATATTGTAGGTATAATGCGACACAACAAGTAATTATGGTAATTGGTGCTTATGGTTGACTTAATAAGTTAATATGTATATATGTATTATATATATTTATAGATTTTAGAGCTTTGTTACTTGTCAGTGTTCGTTTCATTATTCATTATACGTCTTATATTAAAAGATCATTTAGGTACCACAGTATTACTATTGGTAGTACCTACCTATATAGTATATTACCTACTATACAGTCTTATAAGTTATAACACTGTTATAAGTGTACAATATTATAATTTATAATTATAATAAGGATATAGCCGATACAGGTAGGTATGAATCAATTTGTTGATGTACTGTGCATGTATTATACTATACTACCTATCCTCCGAGTAGAACGCGCGTTCCTAATACCTATTAAACAACAATTCTTAATTACAAATTTAAAAGTCATAAATCGTTTGGATAAAACACTTCTGGGATAATTAATCTTGTCTTCGGCTATAGGAATACTTACCGACATAATATTATTCACCAATAATGTAGCGTCTACTGCCTATTGCCTACCAGGCTATACCTATATATAGTTAATAGTGCGTAGTGTTTTCGGGATAATCCTGTGTATGATTGATTGCGTACAAATGAAATCTAAATCCCAATTATATACGTAGTAATTACGTAGCAATTAAATATTAATACAGGAACCTATACTAGGTGTCTATATTGTAGGATGAATGGATATTGGATTTTTCGAAGGCCTATTGTGAGATCAATAAATATAAATTAGGTGCCAACACTACTTGAGATGGGTGATAAAAATTTGTAATTATTATTCCTACCTATACAACCTATATACCAACTATACACCTACTACCTATATATAACCACAGAGGGAGTATAAGTATATAAGTACCTACAATAACAACAACAATAATAATAATAATAATAATAATAATGATAATAAAGATTTATATAAATAGTATGTACTGTTTCAGTATATATGTATCAATGTATGTGTGGGCGTGTATTGTGTATATGTGTGTAGGTATTATAAGTTATCAGAATTCGTATTTTAGATTTTTAAGTATCAAGCTCTTGTACATATTTTAAATAATGACAGGGTACAGCACTACAACAGTATATCGCAAACTGTTATTACAATGTATAATTCGTTACAATGTCATTATAATAATATAATATTGCTTCCTAGTTCCTATTATATATGACGTATAATACTATAACATTACTTTGTAGTTCATACATCGAAATGAGCCTTAATAGATAATAATGTAAACATTTATACAAATAAAATATACATATAATATAATATATTTATGTGTATATAAGTAGGTTATATTTATATAATATTTATAAATTGCTGATCAGTCTTATTTTCGATTTGACCCAAGTATTATTAGTTACTACTACGGATTGTTGACGCGATCAGTAACGCTTCTTGTTCTGGCGACACATTTTCACTTGGCCAATTCGCTTTATACATATATACTATATATATATATACATGGGTAGCTGGTATAGTCTGGTACAGGGTCAGATACGCTAGTGAAACCACGATATCACACTATAATGGGCGCAGGCCACCAATCTATAGTCATATAGGTGTACGCTGTACGTATATATTATTATTATTATATACCATCAACCATTTCGTGATATATTTTTATTGTTATACCTTACACTATGTCATCGAAATAGTTTTCGAATTATAGGTATATTATATATATTTATATACAATCAAATATTAAGTAGGTTAAATTGTGCGCTTGGGCCGAGGATGATGTTTTATGAAACTCTTTAATTCTCCATAACTGACCGCTTTATAGCCATACGTACCTACGTATACCCGAGATTGGTGTAGTGGCCTAAATAGTGCGTAAATATTATCAATGGAACCACCATAGAATTAGTTGGCAGGCGCGCATTATAATATATATATATACGAATGTATACCTATATACGCATTATGCACAACGGGCTATATCTAATTTGAAATGCGGGCATTCGCAAGTTTATATGGTTTTAATTGATTGTAACCGCCCTAATATAAAAACGTATAACAAATAATTTTAGAATATATTAATATGCAGGTATGATCAATGAAATACCGAAAAATGAGACAGCTCTGATACATTAATACATATGAATATTATGTAGGTATAAAGTATACTTATGAAGTTATGAACATTATAGTATATGCATTATGCATACTTTATTAGATGGAATTTAAACGTTTCCGTCAAGTCAAACTATTCACATGAGGTAGTATTAAAAATATAATTCTAACAATAATCATTTGTTGGTTATACAAGTGATTAGGACTACGAAGTGGAGATGAAAAATATAATACTTAAAAGCACCAGAAAAAAAAAACAATAAATAAAAAGTAAAGTTATTATAATATAGCGTATAGCCATAGTGTACATCATAAATAAATATATGAAAATAAATCTAGTAACAACATTAAAAAACAGACGTACGTACGAGTATATATTTTATTATTCCTGCGTATGGTGAACCCTCTTAACCCTCGAAAAAGTTGATTTATGAACTTATAGGTACCTACTTAATAATATTTATAAATTACCGTGTTCAAACTGATAAAAATTATAATGATAGATTTTCAATAGTAAAAAATGAAATTTTGTTTGATTTTAAATTATTAAATGTCATAAATATGTGTTTGTGTGTGTTATTATTGCTACAAATGAATATAAACCGAGTTAAACTGTATCCGTATCTCAATAAGAAGTATTCAATTTAAATTACGAATTAAATCCATATAATATAAATATGTATAGTTTTAAGTTGCATACGAATTATTAAGTAGATAGTCATGTAGGAATAAATAAACCTTAATTAAGTTGGGAAATATTTTTATTTTTCAAGTGAGTTAAACAATTATGTTGAAGTAAAGTTGTAAAAAAAAAGTATGCAGGTACTGTATATATTTATTTATGTTTTTTCTTAATTGTAAGTAATCATAAATCTATTAAATTTGTCTGCCTTGTACTTTTTATTTTATTTTATAAAATCATTAAAACCATTAGAAACTCGAAAATTCACGCGCCATATACGGTCTTACGGAAACGTACAATTATTATTTTATATATTCTATATGCACAAACACTATGTACAAAAGAAAAATAAATTTAACACGATTAATATTAAACAAAAAATTAGAGAAAAAATTATGATGTGTAATAATGAGTCCAAAACTTTTTTTACATTATGTATCAAATATCAAAAATTAAAAAAAAAAAAATAATAGATAGATGCCTAATAGTAAATTGGTTTAGACAATTGTAGGTGTATATAGAATATAGATAGATCATTATCATATATGTACACAGTAAATATTATATTGTTTAAACTTTGATACAACATATATAAGATAAACACTAAACATGATGTCTTAACAACAGAGATTAATTTTTTTACACTATAGATTACCAATCATATATGCGAATACGATATGTGAATTGAAATTAGATGAGTAATAATTTTATATCTATAAATATAAATAATGATAACTTTCTACAGTATAATACTCCTGTATTGTTTGAAGGATAGTTTGAAGCTCAACTTTCAAGATACAGTTTAAATAAATTTAAAAACTATTTGACTGCATAATACAGTATAATTTGAATTGCTGGACTTGAGAGCTCGGAATCGTACCATTAAGTATCAGCTAATATATAGGTAACGTAGTCTACAAAAGTGTAATAAATAAACATAATATTATGCAGCTCACTCTATTCCCTTCGCGGTACGAGTATTTATTTGAAAATCCAAGAACACGATAATATTATTAAAATATAACTGCATAACATTCGTCGACCAGGTCAAAGAGTCAAGGACAATACAAAAGAGGTGGTTCACAATGTTCACATGTAAGAAAAATACCATTGTGATCTGTGAATAATATTATTATGTATAGGTATATATTATATGTAAAACGTTGCAAAATTAGTTATGGGAGTCTACACGTAACACAACTTTAATGCCATTCATTGTCAAGTCACTGCGATTGTTTATATATTATTACTGCAATTTAATATTTATTACTATATTTTTATTCAAAATAATAATATAATATCATGTATATGCCTATTTATAAAAAAATGAAGATAGGTTCTACGCTTTAATACATTTTATTCGTAACTATTTTCATGTCGTTGCACATATTATTTGTATTGATCAAGCAGGCAGTTTGTTTATAGCCATTAACTTTAGCGCGGGTAAAACGAAAAATTCAATGAGCGTTGATAATTAACAAGTCGCCCGTGTATTGTCAGCATTATATTATTATCAATATCATTATCTATTATAGAAGTTACTTGTTACATTATATTATTATGTATTATCGTGTTCGTCGGTTTTTTTTTTTTTTTTTTTGACAAACATTCAGTATATTCAAAGGGTAGAGATTTACAAAACAAATTTAATTATAATTCAACACTCGAGTACAATGTGATGGAAAGAAAAAATCTAATCATCGAATTTCCACATAATAATAATAATAATCAATTTTAGCTTCGAAGAACAATTTTTATTTAGGTATGTATTTTAGTTAAAAGTTACGTGAATAATGGGATAAAGAAAATAATAATAATAATCAATAGATCTAGTGATCAGGGAAAAACATGTACTGTGTATTTTAACGAAGTATCATTTCATGTCTATAGACTGTGTAGGGTATTTGAGTATTATACTAATGTTTTAAGAAATTTAGATTTAAAACAATAATTAGATGGTTGGCCTTCGCATGGGTATACTAGTAAACCGAAAACCGATTGTCCGTAATATGCATGCTTTTAGTTATAATAATTTTGAAAAATAAGAACGCGTTATACTACCTTGCTTATGGGGTTTAAATATTAATAGCAATAATTAATGAACAGAATTAATTTATTACATTAAAAAAAATAAAACTAGTGCATTACATTCGTAGAAAATTAACGTAGTTAATGTAGCAACTATAATGGCGTAATACCGTAATTAGAAACATGTTTACCGGTTGCTAAAAATTGTCAATAATACGAAAGTTGCAATAATATTTATGTTAAAAATGAATAGTTAACGTCTTGTCAATACACATACCTATATATAAGCATATGCGGCTATGTGGAATGAAAAATATTTAAAATATGATACTGTGCTGAGAAATAAAAGAAGGAACATAACTAGGATCCATCCTTATATCCTTTTTTACTTAACTCCTCAACATATTACGCCACTACGACGTAGGTATATGTATGTAAATTAAAACTAGGCGTAAAGGAAAATCGTTAAATCATAATATTCACGCAACACGTCATAATAATGTTTAATCGTTTATTATAGCACAACGGGATGTGAAATGAGCGCGATTTGCCGAGAAGTGCATAATGTATTATTACATTATTACCTATACATGCATTTGTGATTAATTGAATTTATTTTATTATTATTATTATTATTCATGGTTACCCAAAACCAATATATACTAATATACCCGAGTACATAATATGTAAACGTACACATAATATATTTATTATACATAAATCGTATATTATATATTACTCAACGTCGTCGCAAAGTTATAACGATCGTAATATTGTTGTACATATATTATAATATTCCACCCCGCGTTTGCGTTTAGTTTGTATTGGTTTCGTCGGATCAACCATTTAAAATGCTTAAAGGGTCCTTATGACTAATACAACAATAATGACGTAACTTTACTAAACGCATGTGTGCATGTGTGACGTGGACAGTATGCATGTATATAGAGGAAAAAAATTAATCGCATACGACCGTGGTCGCAGTTGCATCGATTATGCAGATAACCGGAGGGCGTATATATACAAATAAATCCATATATGTGTGTGTAAGCTAACTTCACACACACACAAACACTACAGTATTAATTCCGTCGAGAAACATATTATAAAGGTGTTCGCTTGTAGACATTATTCCGTCGTGATATAGTCGTGCCACTTTCACTGTGGGTATATATAGGTACGAGAGTATAATATTATTATATAGGTGGTAGATACTATACGTGATTATAAAGGTAACTGCTGAAGACTGATTAATGGTATACGGAAATATGTACGTATTTCTGCGACTTGCGAGTGTACACCTATATCCCGCGTGAGTCATGTGATGTCACATGTTACCCCATTGATATATTGTATATATACGTCGACTTATGTTAACTAAGTATCGAAATTCTTATTGCTGTTGTTGTTGTTTTTTTTTTCTTTTTGGGTTAAGGATATTAAAATAAATTGTATTCCGTTTTTCTCAAGGTAAAGGTTCTTGAAATTACAATCGAAATCAGAGGCGCCCAACAATTTTTAACACGATCAATTTACAAGGTTGTTATACCCCTGTATTATAATATGCCCTGTGTCTTAATAAATGCATGAAAAATATGTTGATATGACGCGATTACACGTGACTATGCAAAATATTTCAAATATTGAAACCTTTATAGTTAATAAACTTGAGAGATTGTATTACGATACTTCCTACTTTTTATGCGATGCTATTTGATGCAAAATAATTCAGTATGTTATATAGTGATTATAATACCACATCAATATTATAAATTTAAAATTTAAGTACGAATTAATAGGTACTGCAGAATGAATTACATTTCCATATTTCATTTTATTATAAAGTGTATGTAAAATTATTTTTAGCTGCATGCAGTATTGGCTGTTTTTCAATTTAGCTATAATGTTGGACAATAATAAATTATTGTTTTATTCTTAAAAGGTCTTTAAAAAAGCTTAAGGAGACAACTCATAATATTGAAAACCAATCACAATAGTGGTGGGCTAAAAATCTAAAATAATATTGCTTATAATGTATGTAAGTATTTTAGTTTTTAAATTTATTTTCTTGGAAGTGTTAATGGCCAGGAAGTTTATGCTAAAGGTAAATTGGTAATTGATTCGTCAATTAGAAGTTTGGGCGAATTTTAAATCCTACAAACACATTCCTGTTTTAGGAAGGTGGAGAGTCATTAAGAATCCTACAAACACTTTCCCCTGGAATCTTTTGATTCATTTTGACATCATTTATAGTCTTATTATAGTCTTATTATAATAAAAAGATAAGAATAAAGAATACGAAAAAGTGTTACATCATTACGCTTAATTTGAAGTGAACGTCTTAACGTAACTGCGAGCGGCAGTGGAGACTGCAGATTATTTTATACATAATATTGAATAGGCTGAATAATAAAATTGTCACCGGAGTGATTATTATATATTTATTGCATACGTATCCTTAGGTAACCGGAACAATAATGTTCGTTTACATAACGTAATAAAAATTTGTCCCCAGTTGATAATAATATTATAATATAACGTGTTTATTATGATAAATAATACATAATGACTAATGAGTATGCATATAACTAGTTAGTACGGTTAATGTACCTGAGACAACACGTATGGAAGAGTGACGACCAGCAAAATGGCCGCATATATTTTTATCCTCATGCCAGCAGGATGAATCTGTAAAAAAAAAAATAAAACAATGTTTAAAGTCGTATAAATCACATAATCAAATAAAAGTTGGTTATTTTATTTTTGAGGTTTTTATGATTGAAACTGTGAAGTAACAGACTTGGTGGGGTATTATTTTATGAGCTCATTTAAAGTAATCAGACACACCACCATATTATAACGATATTACACAATAGCATCGACCAACAAATTATAATTTAGTTATTTCAACATTTTTAAAATCATTTTTTCTGAAATAGAAATTGATTTTTTGAAACACAGTGCCAGAACTAATGCTTTACATGGTTCATATATTTTCAATCCTATATTTATCACGATATTATAAAATAAATGTTTATTAAATTCTATTAAATTCGATGTAAAATTAACCATGTTTACTGTGAATCCATCATAATCTCTATCAGTACACGAAATAACATATTTTCCTTTTCTTCTATTATCAGGCACTTACATAGATAGTATAAAAAAAAATCTGTTAAAAAGTTACAACAGCACCGTGAGAGGCATAAACCTCAAGACCATGAATTGTTTTATTACATACAATTATTATTACATTAATCACAGTATTCATATGATTTTAACAATGACTTGGTATCATGTTATTGAGGTTAGTTATATTATTTTTTATATTTTTTAATGAACTTATTATTATTATTATATATATATATAAATATAAGAATAACATTTTAATTGTCTACAAATAGTAAAAACAAAAATTGAAAACGTACAAATGTTATCATAGCTAATTTGATCATTTAAAATGTATTTTAAAATATTGTAATACAAGCTATATAGGATAGCTATGTATATAATATATAGCATGTATGCAATTCCAAATTTTGCCGTGTAATATAGTGTGTTTAATATACCTACGTTTAACATCGAAGATACGCCCTTTTCCCACGCTCAATGATACATAATAATGAATACTGTATACATATTCTATGGTTTTATACGCTTAATAAAAGTGTTTTGATTTAAGAATATTCGTTTTGACCATTACTACGGTTGGTACGTTTCCTTCAAATGGTGCCAATGATTATTGTTACAATAAATCTGCAGCCGAAACCACATTCGAAAAATGTTGAATGATTTGGGTCAAACACTATATATTATTGCGATCTAAAGAATATATATATATATATCAGACACTAATAGTACAATATGATTTAGCCTTTTAAACACTTTCGTTACCTAACCCATTTTCGTAGTTTTCGCCTAGCCCGTACCCGTAAAATAAGAACGATGTTAAATAATCACGTTACCATTTAAAGGTCACTAGGGTGTGACATTTTACTCGTCTACAGAACGCTATTGACCAACATTGTGCACTTGTATATACGTTACAGAATGATATTATCAACACAATAATAATATAGTATAACAGCGTGTGGCCGGACAGTGTGGTACGCACCTTGTGATTCGATGTGGGATATAAAGTCGTTCGTTATGCTTCTGTTTTATGTAACACGGTTAATGCGTGTACACTGTACATACGCTTTGATATTTATCGTATAATTTTTTCGGGCTCCAAACATTTGTTGCAGGTATACATGGAGGGGGAGAGGGTACTTTCCAACGATATGAAGGGAAATATTATATTATTTCAAAAGATTCTACGTGAGTATACTGTATTTACATACATTGTTTCACCGTTTCAAGGAACATTTTTTGTAGAATATAGCTATACGGTAGAGAGCTCGAAGAGGCGAAAAATAGACGCGAATAAAACGCGAAAATCAATTGATTATCGTATTACAAACGCACTCATGCTATTTATATATTTTTTATGAATAATATTTTACTGAGGAGTCAAAAATTTAAAAAATGTATAACATACATAATTAAGTATACCTGTATTTTCCGTACCTAACTAGGTACAAGCGTATTGCAAAACATGGTAAATTGCTGTAAAACTGGCTCACAGTTATGGAAACATGTTTATGAGCCGCCCTCTATTAAAATGTGCGCATAATTTAATATATTTAACATAAATGTATGTAATATACATATATCAATATATTTTATATTTAAAATATCAATGACGCAATGAAGGAGTTCTTAGTTTAAAAATATTGTATTTTTAAATCACAAGAAATACCAATAGAAATTTTTTTTACAAATTTACTATAAAATCGATTTTTTTTTTATACTTTACATTATTATTATCTAATATAGACCATAAATAATGATAAACAAAATTAAATCAATAGGAGAAGCAAATATTTTGTCAGCAAATCTTATGCTGAGTAGAATTTCTGGTCTTAAACCACTTATGCGATTTTGTTGTTTTAGTTTTATACAGTTCTTTGGAAATATATTAAGAAGTTTGAAATGTTTTGAAAAAATGACCTATTTAACGCACAGTATTACATTTACAAATGATTGAGTCGATAGAGTTCCAATATGAAAATGTCTTGAACGTTTTTATTGCTAAAGTATCATTATTAAGCCATTATCACCCACGCAACTGGGAATTTTAAATATGCTTATGTACATATATAGGTACAACCGCTAAAGAAGTATAATTTATTTCGTCAAAGAGTGTGACGAAAAGTCGACTAGAGCCTATACGAAGATGAGCATTTAACTCGCCGTGAAATCATCGGTGGAATACTTGGATTAATTTTTTATTGCCTATAGTGAAAGATTAGACGTATTTATTTCAGGCAATCATTTCAATAACAATACAGACATCAAACACGCACTTGTAACCTGCTCGATTACGGTGAGAGTAATTTGAGTGCGAACGAGAATGAAAAAATTATATCAAGGTTCGATACTAATATATTAATTTGAGTAATTAACATAAAGTCTGGGAAGGTCACTAATGAGCGAGGCTTATGTCAAGTAAACTATGTCAAGTAATTTTCTTCATACTTCACGGTATAAGATTCCAAAATGTACATTATCTATAAGAAAGGATTCACTATCTCAGTAAAAAGTCTATTATTATCTAATTATTTATGATATAAGTTTAGGTACAGCGAGTGACTGCCCCCTTAATGTATAGGCAGTAGTTCTAACGAAAGGATTATTAAATTTCTCGTTTCTTCTACAATAATAGCTGAAACGAATAACTTTAGAATGGTTCTGACTTATTGGATTTTTATTATCCGGTTTATCATCTAACTTAAGTTTACATTGACCTAAATCTGAAACTATATTATTTTATATTTTACGAATATTTGTTATAAAATAAGAATTATTACAAGTCTCCAAAATCATTTAGTTACCTTAACTATACCAATATTGTGTTGTATTCTTATTGAATTCTTATTTATGTATAATAATGTATACGAATAATAACTTAATACAATATACTTGTAAGGTTGTGAAACTAAGACCGAAATAAAATTGACTATAAACAATTGTTCGTAAATATATTACTAGTCATTAGACATTCTTATTTAATTAGTATTTTCTAAATACCTTCAGACTTACCTATATATATATATTATATGCGTGAGTAAAATGAACTACACATTGTATTCTTGTATACGTGTGTATTATTACTATTATATTTTACCTACTTAAATTAAAAAAAAAAATAAAAAACGAGTCCAAACAGTCCATAAAATAACGCGGTACCTACTGCCGAACAGAAAAAAAATCGGACATTTATTACGACCGACAGGCGTGTAAACCACAAAAATATTTATAATATATATTACCTACACTTAAGTATCGTAATTATGAGATGTAAGTCGGAAAATTGTCCTAGATGTGTACAGGAACAAACGTCCTGTTGCCAGTGGGCTATGACGATTATATTATATCGATTGAATTGGCCTTTACATGGATTGTAGTGCGCTGGCTGGTGGGGTAGAGGTATACGCGCGTGTTCACTTGTCCGGTAGGTAATAAAATGCATATAGCGTGCGATCGCATGAAAGATGGGCGAAAGAATGTAGGACGAACAACGGTGCATGGTCGCAACTTAATAAACAACATTCCAAAACCGGGTGGGGTTCTCTATTTTTTATTTTAAACACACGGAAATTAAGTGCTTATATTCGTATACGGAAACGAGATTTTCGTCCACTCTGCCGCCCATATACAACGGCGTTGTCGCGTTTCGTATGCATAATATTTCTGATATGCGGATCAACCGAACATTTTCATAGATCTATTACACGACTGATTACATCAAAATGTGATCCGTAATTATATTATGTATAGACCTATAGTATATAATATTACACGTTATGTCTCGCGGCCGCGTTCTAGCTATATATAGTATAGACAAACCACACAAATCGTTCTAAACGTGTTCAAAAACTATGGAAAAACCATGGAAACTCGCGTGCTCATGTAACGTCTCGAAAATTCCGCGCCGCGGGTTAACCGCAGTAGGGCAAGGGATTAGATAACACTTTAGAGAAATAGAGATCTCAGATTTCATTGTCAATACTTTTCAGACGCATCACTACATAATATTTTAATTCATTTTGATCATTTTAATAAACGATTTTCGTCAGTTTTATAATAATATGTATAAAGGCATTTTGAAACACTTCGAAATGAGTGTGAAAGTTGACAGTTCCTAGTCCTAATTGAGCTCACATTTTTCATAATGCAATGATTCTACAAATTCGCAAATTTAGATCCTACGTCTGTTTTACATTATATATTAAATAGATGTAACTGCATCGTTTTAATTTTCTGGCATACCTAGATTACCGAAACATTTATTGCAAAACCATTGTAGCTTGATAATAATATCAATCTATCATGAGAAAATTAAATATATACACATTGACGGATTTCTTATACAAGCACCTAGATCATCACTAATTTATTATTAAAATCCTTGGGTATCAAGACTTTGAGTATTAGGATAAACCTCAAAAACTAACAGCATTTTAAAAGCCAACAGGTTCTGCAGAAAAACGTACATATTGTATACCATCTCGCTGCTGAACTAAAACGGTTCCCCCGTGCGTACTGCGTGCTATACACATCGGGCGTATTCGGATTTACCCGGGGAAAATCATGGTCCCGACAATTAGCAGTTTACTATGGATTTAAAAGAGAAAGGTTTCTTTTATAACACGGTCACAAGTCGTGGGCTGGTTTAAGTATACCTCGGCTGTTCGACGTTAATCCGCGCGCCAACGAGCATCGTAAACACATAACAATATAATAAAAATAGGTTCTGCACGTGTACAACAGTCATGTGAAAAACGAAAGGAAATATAAGGCATATACTACAGCAGTCTCGTCATTGACATAATAACGTGACTAGTTTTTACGCACTTGAACTTCATCCGAAAACTGAACAGTGCGCCCCTCACACACGCGCAGCTTGCCTATACGATACGGATTATGACGCAACTATGTTATAGTGCTGCTGCTCTATGCTATAATATTGTAAATAATACATAAAAGATGACACGATATATTTCAATGGTTTACCCCTATAACATCGCATACCCATGCGATGATCCGGCTGTGCTGTCGATACATCTTCGTGATTGAACTTTATGTTTTACACGAGAAATTATTATATAATATGATATCATAAAATGCGATATCGTTGAATGGAGGGTACTATTAGAGCTGCATAACAACAGAAAACTACAACGGTATATTCTAATTTATAAAGATAATTTTCAGAAGCATTCTCCTCCGCTCTCCACGTTTCATTCACAAAAGATGCACGGTATAATATTATTTATATTCCCAATCGTTTAATACAACACGCATAACATCTTCCGTTATTCTAATAGAAATTCGAAATAATGTTTTGCTATAATACGCTCAAGTTGATTAAGTACGATAGTAATTATTTTAATGATGAAGAATCGTAATGTTGAAAGAAAAAAAATATTAAAAACCAATACAATACAAAATTATATCAATTTTTTTTTTTTTTTTTTGTCGATGCAAGAAAATATAAAATTACTCGGATAATAGCTAGTAATTTGATATATAAAATTCAACGTCACCTGCGTTACGCTATTCCCGACCAAACGATAGTTCTAATTTTAGAACCTAAATGTCAAAACTAATTATTTTTAGCACTCATCAATCTATACTCTATGGTTTTGATAAATATATAGCATTATGATTATAGATTGTTTTAGATACAATGTTTTAGAAAAATGCCAATGCATAAAGTTTTCCAGTTCTAGCTGTTGAATAAAAACTGGTTTCAAAAATAAAATCTCGTATCTTGGTAGGTACAACTCAATAACGAGTTTTTTGGAATTTCAATTTTCCATTGTGAATCAGATATCGATTTATTAAGAATGTTTACGGGTTAAGCCATACATAAGTACGAAAAGATGTAACTATGTATATCATCGATAGACCTTCTAGTTTTATGAATAATACAACAATAATGGTAACACAATTGTATTACTCATTTTTATGATAAATTCCCTGTTACAAGCAAAAAACAATTAGTATACACTTGTTCTTATAATAATTTTAATAGTAATTTACACAGCTGTAGACCAACACTATACAAGTAATAATTAGCGGAAAATGAAAAAGTGTTTTTTTAAATGAATGAAAATTGTTTAAATTTGATCATTTTAAGAAAGTATGAGATTTTAAACACACCATTTGTAAACGTGTATAGTGTATAATTATTTTCAGAATTAAATTCAAATTTAATCGTCTTTATTATTGCTTTCTATAAATTCAAATCCATAATTACTTACATAATAGGTACCAACAATAAATTATGATAAAACAACAATTTTTGTTCATTCATTTCACTTGATATTTTAACAGGTGAAATTTAATACTAAATTGTTAATAATATAAGTAATAATTCTAGATCATTGAGTTTCAATAAATAATTAAAAATAATTTTAATATCTACTGGTCTACAAACAACTAAACAAAATTAATTGTAAATAAACGTATCAGAATTTATATTTTTAAAAAGGTCAACAACGTAGTTAGGATATATAAACATTGAAATAGAGGCACAACCAGGTTAGATCGGGTTAAGTTATTGTTAAAAGTAAACTCTAAACAATTTTTAGATGGGAAGGGTGGTATCAATAGTCTTGTCACCCCTCATGTACCGCGAGTCACCTTATTTTACATTATAGTACACCGTTAAGGTAGTGTATATGACAATATGCATTATATACCTATGATTTATACGGCTACTGCGGTGTATACAATCGTTTTTGTTCGAGTGGATATAGTATTATATACGAACGCATTGTACGCATTTAAGTAACGTCTCTTTGACAATGCATACCTTACAAAGTCCAGTGTATATTATTGTACACTGTGTACAGCACTGCTTGTAAAGGTACCTCGTGAACTTCGTTATCCAACAACAAAAACACATAATATTTTACCATTGAAAAGGTGGCGTATATACATACTACATACGTATAAGCGTATATACATTATATCATGTACATAACAGTCAACGCAGTTACTGATTCCTTTTCACCCCAATATCAGTATAACTGATAGTCTTATAATCACAATGCCTATACTATATACAAATATTATAAGGTACAGGGGTGTGTATAAAATAAGAGTGCGTGGAAGTCGACCCCAACCCGAAATTCTACCAGAAATTGGCATCACTGAGCCCACAAATACCTGTTGTCTAGATATTTCATATTTACCAACCTTCGCCTTCGATTTAAAAGTCATATCTACGCCGGTGATAAGCAACAGGTGTTTATTTTTCGTTAAATAAAATGTATGCATTTTCCTCCGAACTACATAATATAAAATAATACCCAAAGCGTCATCTCCGAAACGTGTAAAATATAGGTAATAACTAATAATAAGAGTACCTATATATATATATATATATAACTTATTGTTGTCGGTATATTAAATACCACGGTTACAAACGGCCAAAAGAATGTGCCATGTTACAGGTTTGCACAACACTTCGGCCTACCCAAGCCCAACCCCGCCAGGCCATTATTATTTTTTATTATTATTGTCCACACGATGGCGGTGTTATTAAGAGACCAATTATTTGACGCAGGCGACACAAAGCCATGACCACTTTCTCACGAAATTATACACACACAACGAATGGGTAAATACTAAATATCATATAAGTGTACTATTGTGTACGTATATATATATATATATATATATATACAGTGTACGCATACATCGCACTGCAATTTTTACAACAATAAAAAAACTGAAACACACACTCGCGAGCCCTATATTATTATGATAATACAGTGTAATTCGTTTCCACGCGCCAAGCCGGCTACAAGGGAAAAAAATCTAGGTTAATTTCGTGGAACGTTTAGTCACAGATCAAACCAAATAGCAGCAGTTTTGATCAGTACTGCGAGCGGGATTATGCGTTTTTATACCATCCCGTTCGTTCGTCAAAGGGTCACGATTAATAAAAATCATTCATTAATTATAATGACGCGTGTATAAATCAGTGTTATAATTTTTTATACACTATTATATTATTAGAGGCGGTTTTCTGCCCCGAAATCATTGGACGAAACTTGGCGCGACAGTTACAGGTGTGTTCGTGCGCACGCGCGTTATGGATTGATGAACTCATGCCGAATATGTTGACTGTACACCTATAAGTAAGTCGGGAAGGAGACTACTACGTTATGATTTTTTTTTTAGTTATTTATCGTTTTTAATTTATGCGCGTGGCGGGCTCGGTTGCCAGCCGAATACTAAAAGCGCATATTATGTATATACCGCGTTGGTAACGGCGAAAGGAGGAGCGAGGAGGACGCGGGTATAGAAAAAAGCGCATCGGAAAATCAACACGGGTCAAAAACCCAACAGACCGTACCTATACATATATATATATATATATATATATATACATCATCATCGTGTATAAGTATTCTCCGCATCATTGCAAATCGACGATATTATTTCAGTCACACCTATCATTCAAATGTCAAACCATTCGTCTTGAATATTAAACTGCACTCGGAGTACCACGTACTTGCGGGTGCGAGCAACACGCGTGTGTGTATCTGACAAATCTTCTTATACACATAGTAAAACGTATTTCCGCTCTTCCTAAACGGGAATAGTAATACTAATAATACACTATACAGGTACAACTGTGTCGCCGCCAACGATTATAATACTATCGCATTGTTGTTGTTATTTCTTTTCGGAAGAAAACACAATGACCGAAAGCAAGTATGTATAATATTATTCAGTTTAGACTTTAGGTATATGCGATATAAATTGTCGTCCCGTCCCCTAGATGACGTCATAATAATAATAATAATAATAACAATAATGTCTTCAAAACAAAATAGCTCCACGTCTCTCGGCACGCCTGGCGCACCCAGATGTGTACTCGATGAATATCACGCAGGACTAAGTGACCAACCCTAGAAACGTGTGCCCTCGCGTATACCAACGTATCCGTACCTGTGCCCGGGGTGTAAATTTTTACGATAAATCCATTGAACCGTTGCCAATGTCTTGTGATGTAATAATATTTTATACATGTTCCGTGAATACCACCTGCTGCACGTTCAAATATTTGTACAACGTACAGGGTATAATATTCAGGCACATTGGTTGTGGTTTACGTGTAAGGAACTCACCCATACGTTCTACGCATGCAATAATAATAAGTGTATCCAACCAAAATAGGTACTTCTACGTACGTTGATCATCCTGTATTATATAGAGGTGTATACCTGCGTTGTCGGGAATATTCAGTAACATCTGCAGCAGCTGCTGCAGTCGAGCCTACACTCTTGTATGGCTTTCGTACCTACACATCGGCCAACCGTGACCAATATATTACATGCCTAATGCGTACAACGACATACGAAGCTATATGTATACATAATATAATTATATACACTGTGACAACAGAAAAAAAAAAAAAAAAACGGTTTTTCGGTATTTCGTGTAGGTACAATAATTTTCTAATTAGTTCACTTTTTGACGGAAAAAGATTTTCTTTCGCGTTTCACTATAATATATGCGTATACATTTACTAAATACTTATACGCGTCTATTGTTTGATGTGAAATGAAAATACGCATGTACCTATATCAATAAGAAACTAGATATATAAATACTACAAAATAATGTACTATAAGGTAGTATATATATATATATATATATTATGCGATAATCAATGTACGAACTACGTGTAATGTACTTGGTAAAAGTGTTTGGATATTACATTTTTTTTTTCTTCTGCGGTATTGCGGTGAATTTCAACTATCTTTGACAATACATATGGTATAGGTATATTTAGTGTTATTAGTTATGCGGAGGTGGAGAGTTAATTTATAATTACGGATTATAAGACTGTATAGTAAGACGTGCGTTCTAATCGGTCGCCTGACGTGTTAAATCCGCGAGTCAGTTTTCACCGTGAAACAATATAAAAAAATACATATATAAAGTGCCGCAGAGACGCGTGAGAGGACAAATTATTAGTAAGAGCATTTAAAACAATAAAAACCCTTTTGTTCTTGTATATAAAGAAAGCAAAACGTTTAGGTGTTTTTTTTTTCAAAATCTTCAATTTCGAATACTCGCACAATAATCTAAAACTGTAAATATAACATGCTTTAGAACATTTCGGAAAAAGTTGAATTTCAAAAATACTTGAATTTTCAAAATGCAAAAATATGAATACAAATTCTCCTTAGAAGGGAAAAAAAGCAAAACTTACTTGTGCAAACGCACGCGTTCAATCTTCTGAAAAAATGTAAAGCATAAGAAAAAAAAATGTTACGATTCTCTACAAATTCACAGCTCTATCTATATATTATTATATTCCAATACTTTGGCCGGTCTATTGCCACTGCAATAAATAAAAAAATTATTACTCCCAATTGACTCGGTATAGGTATACAATATGAACTATAGTATATATGTGTATATAGTGTATTAAAATAGGTAGTGACCAACGACGCATTCTTGTTAGTCATAAATTCACCAACTACACATATCACGTATTCATACATGCACACACAAACATATTATTATGTGTACGAAAACCGAACAGTGGACCTGCGGGCTATGATTTGCCTGGGGGGAGGGGATAGGCATGATTCTCAATTCGACATAATATACAAGACCGAAGATTTAGCAAAACTCGTCCCGAACTGATGAAATTAAAAATAGTATACGCGTATTACATTTAATTAATATGCGCGCGGGCTCACTGAATTCTAAGGTTTTTAACTCAACTATATATATGTGTGTGTGTCTATATCTAGCAAAGCTACTGCTGCGGTACGGAATAACTGGTCTTATTTTTTTTTTTTTTTATTATTATCATTATTATTATTTTTTTTTATAATTACGATAACAATTAACAATTGTTGTACTACACTGAAGCAGGTAGCTGCTGCTACTATGCAGAATAATATGCGCGCGACGGATACGACGACGGTGGATTTGAATTTAATTGATAGGGCCCGGCTACAGCGGCTGGCCGACAATTTCACGAGGGAGCCTACTAAATTATATCTTGTTTGTTAATTATAAAACCGTTTTGGAAAAAAATGATCGTCAAAATAATAAATATTGTAGACGTCTAATGGTCGGCAATAATTATCTAATAATAATCGTAGGAAAATAGGTATCCAGAACATTTTTCGCGTCGTCACGCAGCCGCATCTCACGAGTGGGGAGAGCGAGAGATGTAACCGTGGTGGCGTATAAAATATATACACTACTACGGGGATAATACAAAATGTTATAATATGTACGTGAAATTATATTATTATTATTAAATTATTGTAAAAACGACGTCATCGCCGTATTATTAAATGCGCATATAACGTGTACGGGAATCGTAATACCGCGAATACATCGCGTAATGATAATACATGTGAAAAGAACACGTCGAAGAACGGAACATAATATGTTGAATATATTATATTCAGGACCATATACTTACGAATTTAATGTACAAGAGACGGTGACGGGACGTGTGCGCGGATAAACATCACAAAACGATTTTTTACAATGTCCATACGCTGCAGTGATTAAAGCAACATAGCTATGGGGGGTCCGCGGGGGTCTGTGCCTCCCAAATGGTTATAAAATCACATATCCTATAGTAATTCCAGCAACGTCGGCACCAAATTGTTTTCTTTTTGATGTATCTTCGTAGCGTTACGTATATATTCATTTGAAAATATGTAGATAGTTTGTACGTTGATTACCTTTGAAATTATCTATATATTATTTGTTTTTCGCGGTAAAACATATACCGCGAATTCGTATACGTTTTCCAATATTGTATTATTGTATAACTTGTAAACAGATTTTGAACGGCCGTTTTATGCTTTGTCCAGCCTCAACTGAAGATCATTTGGACATGGCCGGATAAACCCGCGGGAACTCGTTTTCAGAATTAAATATTTTATTGCGTCCCGTGCGTTATTGTATCGTAGTCTTGGGTCTATGGAAGAGGGTTTTACTCGTTGGACGAGTAGAAAATTCAAAATAAAATTCGAGTGCAACGAACGTGATAAAATCATCAACAGGGTAAAAGGACGTGTAATTCAATTGAACATTATTATAACAAAATTTCGCCGAAATAATTATTACTTAACAAACCAAAACGTTAGAAACATAATAGTCATATTTGATAACAATTATATACTGTGTAACTGAAATGTTTTGAAAACAACAGAATGCGCATGTTCACCGGCCCTCGTCCGATTTCAAAGCCACGACTGCAGTGACTACCTACGGTTCGTGTTGTCCGCGACACGTAAAATGACGCGTTCCGATCGCAGCGAGTTGGTTGTCCGGTCAATATTGAGTATTGGCGGGTATTGGCATCACGTTGTCGTCGCCGTCGTGTTGACCACGGACGGATACCACGACGATGACGGTGCCAACTCATCTCGGCTTCGGTGGCGCGCGGGTGACCGGGAGGCGAGTTCGATGCTCCCGACTTCCTCTCTCATACGTACACAGCGCGCTCGCGGCATCACACAAGTTATTATCATTATTATTATTATTATTATTATTATTATTATTATTATCATTATCATCGTACGTCACTGGGCCAACAACCGGTTTGAGTGTATAGCGTAAAATAAGTATAGTGCGTGTGTGTACTTTTTTGCCGGACAACACCGCGGCGGCGGCGGTGGTGACGACGTGTCTATCGAATTACCAAGTGCACAAATATAATATTATAATATACGTATACATAATGAGAGGACGACGTAATTAAAATGTAGGTAACAATTAATGCTCTCCGATCTTCTTCGCTCTGCCAATAATAATCATGTACGCTTATAAATTAATAATACAATTATTATTATTCGCGGTGATCAACTCTATATATTTGAACAAGACGTGACTGCAGAATATATATATATATATATATATATATGAATATATATATATATACATACATATATATACATATATAAAATATGTATACGAATACGTGTGCGAATATTATTATTATGCAGTGGTCATCGAACGCCAGGAATTTCCGCATACCTATATATGGACATACGGTATATTATACATGCATGTTCGTAACAAGGGCGGATCTAGCATGTATTTACTGTTGGGGCACTTTATAGGAAAAATATTATAATATAGTTATAGCCCCCATCAAAAAAAAAAAAAAGTAAACTAGTCGTATGGTCACATTCGTAGTGTTTACAAATATTTTATTTTAAGACATTTCGATACTATAATTTTTTATTTATTTTTTCCAACGGGGGTGGCACCCCCACCCCCACCCCCCGAATCCACCCTTGGTCCGTAAGCATATATTATACACAGAGTGCGAGACGGCCCACGAGAGGCCAACAGTTTACAAAAGTCCCCACATAGGTGTTATATGCTATTATGGGCACATTTCATCACAATCAATTACGCTTTATCATGTAAGTATTCATACAACGCATGTTATACATCGTGACACTACGTCGTAATGTTAAACCGCAAAAGTTTTTGGTATATGATGTGCATATGCAATGGATTTTATTTTATATTAAAGCGTAAACGAATGAGTGATTTTAATTTTTTTTTTTTTTTTGGTTCTGATTGTATAGGTAGTTATCAATTATTAAACGATATTTTTTCTGCAATTAAAAATTTAGACAATTAAAAACAAACTAAAATATAAAAAACAAATCCAAAATAATGGCTGTTAATATATATATATATATATACTTGGCAGAACGTTAAAATCAACCCATGATGTACCCGGTGAACTTGTGGATACACAAACGATTTCGGAAAAATATGGGCGTATTTCTTTTGGCCCCTTGGCCATCAGTATGCATGAAATCTTCACGTTACTGCCTGCAGTACTTATACGACTACGTATATGGTTATATTATATTATATCACGTGGTCTACCTGCCATCATGCACCATATTATTTTATTCGACGGCGAGCGTATCTCATTTAATCGAGATGAAAAAAGAAGAAAAAAAAAAGACATAGATATTAACGGTATCCGACGACGACGACTCGATATATGTAATATGAAAAAGAAAAAAAAATACTTTATATACATATATAATGTTTATACATGTACATAATAACCGTATGTACCCGAAATCTCGTTTCTCCGACACAATATTGTCGGACTTCACGTCGTTGTCATGAGTCATGACTACAGGGGCCACATGTATTAATTCTTCTCCTTATTTTATTTTTATATTCTATTAAAGTGACAACTCTACGTATATAATATATATATATATAAATTTACAGCCGTACAGGTTTTTATATGGTATATATGATTAAAGAATAGGTCGCGTTGATATGTGTGGAGGGATGTTACCAGTTTTAACACGCGTAATGATGTGCATAAGGAGAATATTTATTATACATGTATATAAAAACTACTTTTCTCCAAATTGATTTTATATACATGGAATCGCGCATAAAAAACACACCCTTCTTAAGACGTGTCTGGGTAAGATACATTAAAATAATAAATATCTCTTGAATTTTGAGGGGCGAACAAACAATGAATAATTCCATCGTCATATGTATATATATAATTGTATGGTATATACCTGTATATGTTGGTAATATGATGTGTACACACGAGTGGTTTGTATGAGTTTGGAATTCGAATTCCAAGAATCCACCACTGCAGTTGGTCGAATTCCGGAGCGTCACACCCGGGTAAAAATTATCTACATCTACAACATCATGATACACAGTACAATTATTACTGTCTGAACTGCGGCCGGTTTTAAATCGTAATGTTAAGGTGTATATTTTATTTAATATATAATATTATCGTAGCGTATTATATGTATACATTGTGGTGCGACCGATTCGCTAGACACCGCAGTAGACCGAGAAACAAAACGAATAATGCAAGACAATACAATATTGCAAATAACACGCAAACGTTTCACGGTCCACGGCTGCAATCATGAAGTATATAGACGATATCTGTGCAATCGTGGAAGTGTTGAGAAAAATTAGCGCGTCTGTAACACGGATTTTGGAAGGAAAAGAAGAAAAACTCTGCGATCGAAGACATGAAACTATATAATATATGTCAATAATCGTACTGCAGTACTACAGTGAAATGTTCGTGTGTATCTACATGATGAAAAATTAAAATGTATATTTAAAATACGATATCGATAAATAATTATTATTATAACACCGTAATTGCAACCAGCTCACAATAACAGAATAACTACGGCACGACATGTGGGTGCGTAAATCAGTAAGAATTACGATGTATGTGTACTATAATAAATGAGAGTGCGATCGCTACGTAAGAGGTTATAGGCAGTGATTTGCAGAACGATGCTACGTATTATAATAATAAATATAATGCACATAAATGCATATACCATATATATATATATGTATATTTATAGTAGGTGCACGTGTAGCATCATCGTCGGTTCGACTTGAAAAAGATTCTCGTATTAATACGAGACGGCTGCTTTGTCGTTGGCATTAATATATATATATACATATGGTATACGTAGTATATACCTGTGTGTAGGTATACTATGTAACTGGAGCATATCCGTGGGCTTTTAAATCGTGTACACGGTTCGTGATTTTCCAGCAGTGTTTCTACGTTGTGTGCGCGCGCACAAATGTTGGCAGGTATAGATATATTATAATATGCAACGACGGAATAATATATAACGGCGAGAACTTCTTCGAGTATTATTATTATTATCATTATTACGTGTGTACATATAACACATAAATATATATATATATATATATATATATATATTATAAAGTAAAGAGACTAGAACTATACGATTTTGCGCGGCATCCCGCGGCGCCGAACGCGAACGAGCGCTCCATTATTTACGGTGTACGCGCGCTTCCATCCGTTATCAATTAATCGTATTAATTAGATTTGCCACCGAATCGTATATGCGCCACCGTCCATATTATTTTATAGCTATATACATGTATAATCCTTACTGCTTGTGTACACGCGTATAATATTATAATACATGATTTATACACTCTGCCGCCACCGTTATTTACAGACGCATTATACCTATAAATATATATAGGTATTTGACGTACACCGATAGCCGTATTATATAGGTATATATATAAATATTATAGTACACTCTGATAATAATAATGATAATAAACAATAATAGCTCCAGGTAGCCGCAGCTCATTATACAGCTATGGTATACGATAAATTATATTATATATGCACCAAAAAGGAGAGCCACAACGTGGTCCCTCGGGGCCCCGGACACAAATGAAAAAAGAGGCCCTACATACTATAATATTATAGCAGAACAGACTGTATTGGGTTTTTCCTAAACTAATTTTAGTAAGAATGCATCATACAAACAGTGGAAGTAAATAGTAATAATCGTAACTTAATTAATTAACTAATTTAACGTACATTATTACGATAAACTTAAGTATAATATTAATTAGAGAAAATTCATTCTTCTTGCTTTTAAATTTGTAAAATCATGGATGACTTTGTTAATAAGAAATTAATCATTTTATATAAGATACTATTATTAATTATTATTATTATTATTATTATTATTATCATTATTACTTAAGCTAATATTTACATTTGCGTATGCTTACATGCTGTAAGTTCAATAATTTCCCTAAATAGCGGTTAAAACTATTATTATTGTTGTTATTTATTTCAGGTATACACTATATTAACTGCTGTTCTACATATTTAGTGTAGCAATTGGCAATAAATACCAGTTAATCGGTCTTTAGCTTTGTAATTTTTTTTAATTCATTTCTGATTAAAATATCGTCGTTTAACTGTAGAAATTGTCCCTTACAGTACTAAAAATAAATTACAAGCTCCTAGTATTTCAAAATAATAGATTGAGATAAAAAAGGAAGAATCAATTTATACCTACCTAGCTAATTGAAGTAATTTACAGAAGTTGTATAATAGGCACATATTTAACTACCGAGTATCGAGTATGTTCCATGTAGAACTTAGACTATATAGACGTATGTTTCAATTATATATTACCTATACATAGTGTGGAGAACGCAAACTTGAAAATTTTGGATTCAGCCATAACAGATGTGTATATATAATGTATACACTTATAGATCAGGTAGGAATATAATATAGAATTATAGACGGATTTTCAGTATAAATATTCAGGCGAGTGACCAAAAATACATTTCAATTTGTTAAGACGACATATCACCTATATACAATATATCAGTGTTTAACACATTCCACTTAGAATAGAATTCGTTCTGTTCGTCATTCTTAAAAAAAAAAAGTTAAAAATAATTAATTTATGGCTTTTATGAAAATTATGTAATACACCTTTACATGCAATTTGTATCGTCCATATTATCTACATACTATATTGATTATTGTAGGTACAATGTGCATATTATAGTTATGAGTATTTCCAATTCCCAAGTTCTAACCGGCATTATAAACGATTTTATTATTCAATCTTAATGCAAATTTCCGTCGACGTGACGACAACCATTTATATATATTATAAGTTTTAACAAAACATAACTTAGGTTTAAGAAATATTAATACAGTAATTATATAAGTTATAACGATTAACATAAATACCAATATAATGTGTACTAAGAACATTTATATTTTAATTACAATTATTGACAAAACTGTGAAATAAATTGAAACCTGAAAGGAACAGAAAATGTCGTTTGTTAATCCTTTTTCTTTTTTTATAAAAAGGAATTAGTTCAACAGGTTGTTCTTTAAAAAAGAATTCGTTCCATGAATCCGTTCCTTTTGGAACTCGTTCCTTCCTAACACTGCAGTATATACATGCAGACATGTAGTATACATACGTATACTTGGACGACCGTGAAAATCGTAACCACTCGGCAACAACAGAAACGGACGACGACACCATTACGATGACTGTCAAAAATCGCGATCATCGCCGTATGTCTATAATATAATAACCGGACAATGACTTAACGATCGAGTGTGCATATTATATCGTTATACGTACCTACAATGACGTGTCGACGACGTCGCATAACGCGAATAATATTATACAAATAATACTATACTGCTGCTGCCATACAAATAGGTTGAGCAAAATCGAACCATCCATCCACGGTATTTACACAATGCAATTTTATATTTATATTATATTATCGTATAGACACCCGTTCAAAAAGCAACCACCATGCGCACATGTATACATACATAAACACAACGATAATATATTATATTCGATAATAATAATATAATAATTGAAGAATGTACGTATTACGCTTCGTAAGGTAGGGAGGTGTCTACTAGCTATAGCCCAGACAATGTCGCTGTCGAATATGCGTGATACGATCGACATCGCTGTATAATAATATGCGCTATGTGTTTATCGCCAGACCCGTCAAGAAACCATAACATATTATAATATATCATAGTTGTGTCTACACTAGATTTTTTCTCCTTTTTTTCATATAATTATCACCGACTCAAATACTGCGCACGATTATTACATCGAACAATGCGTTTTTTGACAGACACGCGCACATGGCTTCGTATATTGTCTAGGTAGGTAGTAGATACTACAGCTACTACACGTCTACGTTTTTATTCAGTTCCGAAATAAAAATCTTACTATACGCAGTCTCGCAGGATTGTGATTTCCGTTAATGTACGACGACGTATACATACGTATATATACGAATTTCATACTATAAACAGTTATATTAAAAAAACAGATACTCAAAACGTTTAACGTTAATTATATTTCATTCATGTACTGCCATTTAAGTCTCTGCAGCAGTCGTATATTTCCCGAATCCGCTATGTGAATTTTGGCGTGTCTCGTTCATATATTGTATATATTATATTTTTATTACACTTCAAAGCAATACCTCCTAATGAATATAGGAATGTGTGTGTATAATTATCTACTCTCCAACACTATTATAATATTATTCTCTCTTCACACAGCTCTAATACCGAAAACACATCACGCGAACAGGTCAAGTTCATGTTTTAATCGACGTGTGCATATAATAACACATATCGTATACACGCTCTGCCCGGCGAATAGTCAAATCAAAGTTATCATATATTATTGACGGTTTAGGTATCAAACATACATGATAAAATGAGTATTTTTTTCTTATTAAATTCCATCAATATTTCGAATACCAATCCGATTTACAATCGGTTGAAACATCACAATAAAATTACTCTTTCAATAATATATTGTATTTAAATTTTGAATATTTTTCGCGTGATGTTGAAATGATATTAAATGATGAAATCTATTAAAGGCAAACCTTGAATAAGCTGGAGACCTAACGAAAATAAAAATTGTATTTATTCCCATAATATATTATACATAAATTGTACCAAGATAACCCAGAAAATGGTCAAAAACCGAATATTTCACTATAAGTCCCATGTGATTCCGTATTATTCAAACTGCAGTTTTCTACAATTTACTCGTACGAATGAAGTAAAAGTATCGAAATACATTTCAAATGCAATAGTATCCATGTATAGTAATCTTCGATTTGAATGAAATTAATTATTTCAATAAGAACTTAACGATTTATAAACGACTTTTCAAGAAAATGCTTATAACATTTTATAGAGTACCATATTATAGTATAAATTATTAAATGTATAAACATAGATATTTCTATAATAGGTATTAGACAATTACGGGCATACCTACTACATCAATGTACCTGTATATATATAAAGAATTTCACTATAAGAAAGTACAAAACCGAGAACGGTTTTAACGATTCAACATTTTTTTCGAAACGTATAGATAGTCAATTAACTAGAATATATTACAATCACATAGTGTTGACATTTATTAGAATCTCAAATAGACATTTAAAAATATACAGTATATAATATGCATATTATATGACGCATTCGTATATATTTATATAAATTAAAAATATATTCCATCACTCCGTTCAGAATCTAATACATTTTATGTGTATGCGTTTTTTACGTAAAGAAGAATTTTATAAAATTAAGCAAAAGAAGTAATAATGATTTCATTTATTAATGATTTTGTCGCTTATAGTATACCTATACTATACGCATTACGAACTCTGATTTATTGTAATATACGGAATAGGGTTAGAAACAACTTTTTACTGTAGGAGTTTTCAATGTATCTATTAGAGTTCAAATAAAATAGGACACGTCATTACACATCAGTATATATTATCAGCAAACCATTTTGCCATGCATTTTTATGCATGTGGGCATGAAGTGTTCATTATATATACATCTACATATTATGTGGATGACGATTTACCGTTCAAGTGTTCTCGTCAGTAATTCGACGTAAAATATATTTTTTTAATTCCATCTATTCTATACAAAAATATCACATATGTAGGTATCATATGGTGGTTTAAAAAATACCTATTATCGTAATTGATTCGTGTATAGTATAGAAAATTTCATAAAAATATAAAAACCTAGACATATGGTGTTTTGTTTGAGGGGTGCAATTTGCACATATCATATCATTTCTAAACGTTTAAAATATATTTCATCAATAAAACAAAAACAAAATATTAAACAATAAAAATAAATTATAAAATATAGTCACGATGCGGATATCCGACAGTAGCAAATTTTATGAAGTGGTACCACGCCAGCACATCGATTTTAATCACGAATAATAATTTATTAATAAATAGTAATTGTCATCGCTACGAAAATGATTGAGCATTTTTAATATACTTATATATATAGTATTTTTTGGTAAAACTATTATTAATAACTTAAAAATATCACTTTCACAATCATAATAACATAGCTTTATTATAAATCAATGATTAGCAATTATAAATCAAAACGTAATAATGTTTTTTACTCGAAAAATTGAAAGTGGCATTGTTTTACATCCTGAAACATTGGAAGTTTTAAGTAGTTTTTCATCTCCCCATGATGACAAATATTCCCCTATGTTAATAATATATAATAAATAGATACATGGCTGAACAAACAATAAAATTTCGAAGATAATTATTGCCGGTTAATCACTCATTTCCATCCCATGACTAATAAGAAATCATATACAACATACAGTCTTTAAGGGTTAGGCGAGACGCAAGTTAAACTCACTTGAGACAGTTGTATTATTTTTAATCCCCGTCATAAAGGGGAACATTTTTTCGATAAAAATATGATCGCAGATACAAACTAAACTGCAGGTACAGGTGCAGTTAGTAACAACCTCATAGGAGTACAATGTGCATTTGAAATTTTGAACAGTGATTGATGAGTGATAACAATAATATTATTTATAGGTATACCGCAATATTTGGCGATTCAAAGATATATTGTTTCTTCTTTAACGCGTTTAAACTCTAAGGGATATGGATGGTATTTTCTGAGTAAAACATACGATAGACACACTAATACCATATCTCATAATGTACCATGTAATTAGATACCATAACTTTGGTGCCGTCGACCTACATTTAAGCACAAAAGACTATTATCCACGGTAAGATTGACTTCAGATGTACACAATGAATATTACAATTCTATGTGTAACTATTACTATAAAGAGATTAATAATAACCGTATCCTAAGATTTTTAGAACTGCATAGTGCATACACATATATCTTCTATATACAGACATGGTAGCGTACATTGGGCTTATAATAACATCAATAACCGTCTGAACGCGAGTTAATTATTGGGATCCACTTATGTTGAAATTATTAACAAAACCAGTCATTTAACTGTGGGCTGATCGATTTGTATAACATCAAAATGTTATAAATGGTTTCAAAAAAAAAAAAAAAACGATTTAATATTTATATAATAAAAATGTAAACGTATATTATATTGGTGTATTTTTGAATAGATTATAAATACATATGATATGATATTTTGTATCAGTGCGTAAATAAATTGAATGTTTCCTTTAAAAAATACCATCAATTGACTGTGTCCCTTAAAGTTTAAACACATTGATAAAGAAATAATATTTTTGTAAGTAGGTAATGTCATGAAATTAAAAAAATTAAGAACCATAATATTTCTACTAATGTTTTGATAAAAAATAATTAAGTGTTGGAGTAAAAATTATAATATTAGATTTTAGTTTACCTGAACGCTTTTTGAGTGACTAATTAATCCATCAAATCACCATATTCCTGCAGGAAAATGTGCAGCTAAATTAACACTATCACCGGCCCGAAGGTACACTTAACTATTGGGTATTGCACAAAAATTAAAAGAAAAACCGAAAAACACTAGCAAATAATAAAATATGAGTAGTATGTTTAGTATAAACGATTTCGGTATATTGCGACACCTTTACTCGGAGCCGTCCAACCGACACGGGTTATTGTACCTAACTACCTAGAAAGAAGAAACCTGTTAGCCAAGACAGGCAGGTGCGCCCCTACCACCGAGCGCAGCTACAACACGACGCTGCAGGTAAAACGGACAAATTGTTGTGTTCCTGAATAGTGAAAATCGAGTCAATGATGATAATAATAATAATAATAATACACATCATTAGAACACATCGTTCGCGTCTAATTATTGTTTTTTTTTAATTTTTCAATAATAACCACGGTGCAATCATCGCACTGACCTGTCCATAATAATACAACAATATGCATAGTATATTATTTAATATATATACATGCAATTTTCATAAATAATTATATATATAATTTATAATATATTACACGGTATATGCGTTGAAATGTGCAAACAATGCAAACCTTTTCACTGTATCTAATACCTACGCATAATATAATATAATTTACTTGTAGGTATATAATATCCTTCACTGCGACAATAATAATAATCACAAATCAAAGATATTATAATTTCTTCCAGTCTCGAGGTTAAATTATGACAATTTATTACCAACGGTATAATAATGTCCATGTTCAATAATATACGTATCATGTAGTATTTCGGACAAATAAAAATAATGACTAAAACAAATATATATATATATATATATGTACACAATATATGTCATTTATTCGTTCGTATGTGGTATGGTGTGGACTATGGTGACTACTATACGTCAGCGTTGCAGGACTATTCCACCTTAATTTCGTCAAGAAGATTATGTACGATCTCAATAGTGTTCGTAATTTTTTCCGCAATTGTCTGGGATTTCTGAATCGAAATTTTATTGTTGTGATGTTGGGAAATATAATATTTTATTAAATAAGTTAAATGAATACAGTATAAAATTGACCAATTTCCTTACAATTATTGATTAGTTATCTATGTTTTCTACAATAAATCCCCTTAATAGGTATTCCTTTCCCAGCCTTCAACCTTGACCATGCATTATTATTTCATTCATCTATTTTATTGTTTGAAAATAAGAATGTATTAATACGATATACGTATTAATAAGTGCATCATATCCATTACCCATATTAATTGAATACTTTTAAATGGTTTTTTTTTATAGTTCTTTTAATTTTTCAAATATATATAGCCATCAAAATAATAAATAAGAACAAACTAAATATTATTATGTCTATAAAATATACCTATGTTTGTAAGACTGAAGATTATTAATTATTCGTATACCTTCTAGACTCTTTTTATATACATTTCATCATATTGTGTATTATAAACTATTTTATCGAATAATTTGTATTAAACATTAAACTTTATTATTAAGTAACTTTAGACAATTATATTTAGTTTAATATTAATAATTCTGTAATCTACACTCAAAAATAAATTTAATCAATTATAATAATATGAATTAATAAAAATAATCTTAAGACACATCGAAATGTTAAAAATTTAAGTATGACTCACCGACATTTAATCCCACGTACGTTTGTATTATTATTCTCAGCGTGTTTTCTACATGTAAAAATAAATATGCACAAAATGGAGGTGCATGATGCTCAATAAAAATTCTAGAGGCTTAACTAATAGAATATAACTTGCAATAAGTTCTTAAAATTGATCACAATATACCTACTCATATCAATTTGTTTAAAAAAATATATGAAATAATTAGATATATGAGCAATAAGGTTTTCGTATATTATAAAAATATATAAGTTGCAAGTGCATTATCTGGTAAGTGGTAGCATAAAAATACCATACCTTTACCGTCGGTAAATTTGTTTTTATATTTTTAGTCCTTGTTATAAATGATATCTAACTTAAACCTTAACTATAATATGTAATATGTATGCATTTTATTTTTGTCTAATATTTTGGCAATCATATTGACATTCTATACTTCTATAGTTAAATGAGCCGCTAAGACTAAGCCACAATCATAATAGTTTGCATGAAAAATATTTTGATTTTATTAAGCATTATAAAAATGAATTATATTGAAATATTTAAATGTAACAAAAATAAGATAGATAAATATATGATAGTTTATAAATTATGTATTTTATAAGTATTATAAGTATATAAGTATTAATAATATAATAATTTAAAAAAAAAGTCAAAATTAACAATATACCTAATGAATAAATCTAAGAATGATTAATGCAATAAATAATTGTTAAGCCATTATACCTTGTGAGTTATAATAATTAAATAATACAGGAATTGCCAACCTTTTCAAACATAATCTACATTCAACATTATTAGTCCCTGGTGATCGACATCCAGGATAATTTTGATTTTTGATAATTTAAAGATTTGTTTTGATAAGCAAAAATTAAAAAAGGTCATCCCAGCTCTATAAAGAATGATAATTTATTATTTCTTCATACTAATATCCGCACTATACGATTATTTATTACACGATCGACTGATAATGGTAAAATAAATTTTTATAACAATCGACCTATATGGTTAGAAGGATCGATTGGTTGGCGACCATTAAAATAATGCATGCAATATCCAAAACGTAAATTAAAATGATTTGTTTACTTGTACAATTTTATTTTACACCCCAACATAAGTTTAAAATGTTGATACTCTTTACAAATTTCTTACTTTTAAATATCCCGTGTTAAAGTAGAGCTTGAGTAAAATTCGATATTTAATATGCAACACTGAAATAGAATAGAAGTCTCGTCGAGTATAGGTACTAAATAATTTTAAAAATCATACATATTTCAACCACCAAAATTGTATTAAAATGAAAATTTATCATGATAAATAGATAATAAAAATAATTGAACTAAAATTATACACGAAAAACTTAATTGATTAAAGTAATATTAAATAGAATATTATACTGTTAGTAAGTGAGTATTTAAATATTAAGATCGATAATTAAGGAAATGTGGATATAAAAAAAATCATCTAAAAAATGGTACTACCAAGCCTTATATATTATATTATGATGTTAGAACCCGAGTTATATATGTTAACAAATACCTACAAAAAATACAATTTTTAACAATCATGAGTTTTTATCAAACTTATTATCTAGGTGGTTCGTAGTATAACATAGTACATTCATCATTACGTATTTTCTACTTTCTTCGAATTGATTTTAAATGTATTCGCATGCCAGTGAGATTACGCATACGTTCTTAAATGAATGTGCTGTTTAACATTCCGTGTCATACACTTTAATAGAATTTAAACTTAATTACTCATTAAATTCATAATAATACATTTATTTTTATTATTTGATAGATTATGATAGTGTGTCGACATTCAAATAGTCCTTGGGAAAATAATCTGTTAATTAATTTATCGATTGTTTTCAGCTATACTCAACGAATAACGACTTGTTTTAATTCTTAAGACGATTAATATCACCTATTACCGTTACATCCTGTTTCAAACTGGGGTAAAATCATACGATCATAATAATTATTCAATAAAAATTATAAACAATTAATATTTCAAGTCAACAAAGACATATTCCAAATGGGGTTACGCGTTAATTGTTTTCGTTAGACTTGAAAATGCATCGACAATTCTCTCTTTCATCATCACACGGCACACAATATACTCGTATAATCAGAAAAGACGAAATCCCATTCCATTTTGAAACACAACGTATATATTCTATTATACGTCTACAATTCTCTACATATTTTACTGGTCATCGGTCCACCGCTCCAACTGGCAACTTGAAAGATTTATAATTGCGTGTGAAAAATATTACCGTACACATACGCAAATAGTATATTATGATAAATCTCTACGTTTTATTAGTAAAAAATAAGAAAAATATGTTTGCCCAACAATCTTATATTATTATATTACTGCAAGTCAGGTTATTCGGACACGATAACGTGAAGTCGGACAATGGAAAAATGAGGAAAAACCACCCGGCCACTCGTAATAATTCGTATGTCCTTGACAATAAATGTGACTAATAAAGATGGTACTGTGAGGGGTGCAAAGTAAGAGGAAAAATCAGCATGACGCTGTGGACTGTTAGAATGCTGTGCGTTGACTTTCACCAGACGCAAAAAAAAAAAAAATGCGTCTGTGACGAACACGGCGGAGGCTGAGATTTTTTCCTCCGCCTTCTTTTTGTCGATGCTGAGTAATCCGGTATTGGTTTTCACTTCCTATTATAAACGCAGTCGTCTCTGTCATAGATCTGACGACTTTTTGATTTGAAACTACCTCCGTACAGTCGCAAACATATTACATATCAGGTTGCGATCAGTTTCAACCGAAACTGATGATACCACCATTTATGGCCTGCGAATACGGGATACCACGTAGGTACGCCGCCGGGGTGGTTTTTTTGTTGTTTATTACATATTTTCTTTGTGAGGGGTGCGAAGGCAGAAGACCAGACAGACAAGGGTTGTTAAAGAATGGGTTTGTTATTACCCACCTACTATTATTATTATTGCGTTCTGTGGTGTTTTTTTCTCCTCGAAAATGTGGTTCCCGCAGTACGCGTACCTATATATATATATATATATATATATATACAGTATATAATATATATTATATATTTGTGTACTATATATACATATCATATCGTATGTCTGGAATGTGGTGTGGGCTTCAAGGTCGACTACAAACCTTTTGGCCCCGTGCGTGCATGCACAGACACCAAGACCTCATTTCGTACGGACAAACTTGACGCGGTGCCGCTATACATATTATGCTATACGTAGGTATATACACCTACCTACAGCAGCAGCCTGAATGTGTGTGTACAATTTTTTTTTTTTTAAATCAATAACCCGACGTCGTGGTGAGTATACCTTTACACACTTATAGAAATACACTTCATGGTATGAGTGGAAACCGTAGAGTTATAATAATATTGTGCTGCAGCAGTCATTAAAATGTTATCCTGCGAAATAATAATACTTTTGAACTTGGCCCTTACTTCAGCGCTGCAAGGAAGAATAAAAATAATATATATAAGACGCAAAATATAGTAACGTAAAATGTTGTTTATCTTGAAAAGTAGCACGTATACAATTTAAAATTAAAATAAATCAACTTATTTATATTCAACCTCTTTAATTTTTATATTTTTAATTATAAACATAATCATTTTAACAATGCATTCATTCAATGCAGTACAACCGTAAAATACATTTAAAAAAAAAAAGAAATTAAATTCTGAATAAAACTTTTTAAGTATAAAATATAAAGGTATTCTGCAAACCTGACTATAATTTTTATCGGCATTTACACCCAGATGCACACGCAGCAATGCCAAACAGGAAAAAAATAATTATCATAACGTTCGACAAATGTCTTAAAAAAATTCATTAAAAATATTTCCCCCCCCTATTATAAATGCTGTTATATATATATGCTTATATATTACGTGTGCGCACTCATCAGTCATTGCGCACTTATATGTATATGTTTATTTGATTCGTATAAAATAACTCCGTGTACGTGTTCTCCAAAGCGAAGTCGCCGCTATAACACACGCAGGACACTGTGCATACGCTCGGCAGGAAAAGCGTGTTTTGTATGCGACGTACTTATATATACCTATGTCTATAACTGTACAAGAGGATACGATAACAAAAGGTGTAGAAAAAGCACCGTTAAATACGTAAAAAAAAAAAAATGTTTAAAAAAATATAATAAGAGACTTTGGACGATAGGTCCACCATATCTAATCGTTATATTATTATTACTATAAAGATACGTGCGAGTACGGTACGTGTCACGTCTACCAATAATTGACAATATAGTATGTTATAATACGAATAAACGCGATGCAGGGAATATTATATAGTTGGTATTTTACTCGGATGTGCATTATTGAAACACAGTAGGAACGAATACATCTCGCCACCACACAATACGATTATTCGCGTACACAACATGAGCGTGTATGTGATAATAATATTACATACAATGAGTGATGACCATAAACCCTTTAGTTAAAAATATTTCGTTGCATTATGTCCAAATCGGAAGAAAAAAAAATCACCTCGATTGTGTGTCACCGCATGTGTATAAATATATGATTGGATATGGAATGTTTGGTGTATAGGTCACACGTTACTGTGTACCGTTAGTAAGAAGCCTCGAGGGTCATCGATACAAGAATGTCTCATATCATTTTTAATTTATGAAAATCATGTTCACGGGATCGTCCGATTATGTTTCCGGTTTTTGTTTTTAAATCTTTGACTTTCTATTGTTTTTGTAATTTTTTATATTTTTATTTTTTGCGTTTGATACTATAAATATTATACCTTAATACGTATATGAACTATACGTCATAATAATAATAATAAAAAATACGTTTTCGTTACACCAGCGTTTATGTAGGTAGGTTAAATAAACACATTATCCATTAAAACTCGTAAAAATTAAGCGCACGTAACTATAATGGTATAAAGGATATCGAGTGATAATAGTGATCACTGATCAATTTTGTAATTTGAAAGTGTTCTTAAACTGCATTCTTTTAGAAAACGTTTAAAACTCCAACAGTCCAGTATACTTTTTTACCAGATTCCAGTGCATGGTTTTCTGTTTATCTCAACTTTCATTGTAGAAATAAAAATAGTGCGAAATTATTTTATTATTATAATGTCTGAAAATTGTATTGTCCTAAGAAAACCCTTTGATTTAATTAAAACCCATTGTTATATCAGTATATGTTGAATTTTAGAATAGACGTTTGTTATTATACTACTTCAATAGTTTTTATACTAATAAAATATTTGAAGAGATAATTATCTCTTATACAGATATAGACGTTATGTAGGAATATATGTATATATCATGTCATAAAATGTAAACAATTCAGGTAAATAATTTATCATACAAAATAGATCACTCCAAATAAACAAATATTGTAACAGGTATTCATAAAATTGAACCTATATATATGGATAAAAAAAAGTTACGAAACGTATTTTTAATGCACGGGTAATTTTCGTAATAGAAATCGAATTATTAAATAAGATCATCTACAAATTAACTGGTTTAGAAACAACAAAAGTGTATTTCATAATATTGAAGTTTTTTATTTATTTTTTTCATGAACAGTTATAAAAATAACGACAAAATTATGTATAAAATAAAAACTCACTAATAAATGGAAGTTATTTTCGTTCAAATAATTATTATTAGAGACAGTTAAAACTGTACAAAAAAAAAAACTGCTAACAGTTACGGGTAGATGCGTATACAAATTACAATCAATTATTATTCGGTATAACGCAGACTACAGTCGTCTTAAACACTAACTAAAAAATTGCTCCAACGTCGATGGACGTGCCATCGATATAATAATATGTGAAACACTCTTACACGAGATGATTGCCTATAGCGCTGGAACTGGCAACAAATATTATATTATTGGTGTCAGTATACTTCCTTTTTCATTATGTCAACCCTAGGAGGTTGCCGGAAATGATTGAACATTCTTCACGACCTAACCCGAAGTGTTCGATTCGTCATTGCACATGATGATGTTCACCGCGGAGACCTAGTTTAATATTATTTTCATTTTTCATTAGCCAATAATTAAAACGGCGAATTTTCGGGTACAAAATTATACTTCGTAAGACAAACTTTTATACATCCGTGTTTATTAATTACAGACCATTGTACTTTGATCTTACCATTTATTCAATCAATCATATTAATAGGTAATATGCAATAAATATATTCAAACAAAATGTTTCAGACTTTTAATAAAGAAAATAATACATAAAAGGCGAAAGATTTATTCGTATTGAAAGGGAACCTGAGTTACCTTATAGATAAAATATAATTGCAAGTGTAACTTCTTCTTCTTCTTGGCTTTACAATTCTTTAAGAATTTTGGCCGCCACCGTCATCGTTCTCCAATAATCACGATCCTGGACTCTATTTTCCCAATTTGTCACTTCAAGTGTTTCCAAGTCCTTCCTTATTCCATCCATCCATCGCTTCCAAGGCCTTCCTCTTGGTCTTTTCCCCGTCGGTTGCCATTCGATTGCTGCTCTTGTATTGATGGTTTCTGTTTTTCGCATGGTATGACCAAACCATTTGAATCTTTGACACATAATGTGACTTGTTAATAATGGAACTTCAGTGATTTCTCTTAGTTCAGTATTTTTTCTTCTGCGCCATCTGTTTAGCTCATTATCAAACACTGGACCACAAATCTTCCTCAGTATTTTATTTTCAAAAACGAGCAGCTTTTTTTCTAATTGTATAGTATTATTTTATATAGTATAGTTATTATTTTTTTAATAAAGATCAATGAAAAAAAAAATAATGCATAAAGTTCCATGAATAATATTCCATTTATCCTTACACCTAGTGGTGTATTCTAAACCCTATCAAACTTAAGAAAAATCGCTATTAGTTTTGTTTCCCAACAACTTATAATATGTATGGTTATATGTCCACAATACTCTACATGATCAACAAATCAAGTTAATTAATATTGTAATTGTTAAAATAACTCCGTTAGACTCGTTAGGCTCGCAGGATGACTTTATCGTTAAAAACAAAAAAAAAATGTAGGTACTTTATAATGATTAATGAATATCATCGCAGTTCCTCACTCTCATATCGCGCTAATTATCTATTACGGACTGATTATTAAATATTACACACTTAATTATTATTAATATACTAATAATAATTAGTAATTACGATCACAATATAAGTACCAATATAAGTATATATCAGGTACCATAAGTACCTATATTCACATATATTAATTTTAGATCTCGTTCAATCATACAAAACTAAAAAAAACTAGTTTTTACTCTAACTGTATTTTATATAACGTAGCTATGTAGTCAACATACATATTGTATGTATTAGAGAGGTTTATATAGGGTACTTTTAAAGTATTATTAACCAAATATAAATACAAACGAAAGTATTTTAAATGTAAATTATATCATCAATATATGGATTCAGATAACACGTTCTCAAAATTAAAAGTATACCTAATATAATATGCATAAATAAAAATCCGGATTTAATTTTGCAAAGTTGGTAATACGTAATAACTAATAAAGAATATACTTAAAAATTTTTTAAGAACCTGTTTTTATAACAGAGAATTTGAATAACCCTAACTGTACATCTTGTATTTATAATTTGAATACAATTCTGTTTGGGATGATTCTTAACTTCAGTACGATCTCTAAAATACACATGCATTTATCTATACCTACCAAATTTAAGACTAAACGGTAAAAAAATATTCCTCGAGTTTATTTTTATCAATTAATAAATTAACCGTTGTGTATTCATACAACATTTATAAAAAAAAAAAAACAATTTCATTGACAATTGTTTTAAGTTCATTATCCAGATATTATTATTCTTCTAGGCTATATTATTAATTTTAATTATAAATAAAATTTAAGTTCATAGATTGTTATGTTAATGGAATAGCCTGCAATAACTGCGAAATGAGCTCAAAGAATTTTGTGGTATGTACACTTAACCATTGCAATAATTATCGAAATACTTTTAACATAATCATACTTCCATCTGTTCATATAATTTTAATTGATTTAACATATAACTATTTAGCTCACAATCGGATGAATTACTTTTCGTTACACAGAATTAAATTGTAACGAAGGGCATTGGAACGGTAATAATAGTATATGTAATACCATTGGTGAACAAAAATTATAATAAATGATGAAAAGTAACTGATAATGATGGTAATATTGTTTTTAATACACTCCTAGAACAAAAATTATTAAAGATATTCTTAGTATAAAAAATTGTTAATTAACAAAAAAAAAAATACTTTCTAAGTATGTTTTTATCGCACGTGATTAATCCCTATACAATTCTATATATATATATATATATATTATAAGTGAGGGTGAGAGAATTAAATAAAGGCCTTATTATGACCCTTTAGCTAAACTCAAGCAAAACAAAATAAATACATCATAAAAAACTGTATACGTGTCTACGCTGTCTACGTTATATGATGATAATAATGTTTAATTAATTCATCCTGGAAAAAATATCCCGTTATAGCTCTAGAGAAATAAATTATATTATATACAAAATATGTACAGCAATATTTATTTAAACAACGCTCAGTTTTTTGGTCAATACACGTAATTTTGAAACAATTATTTCTTCAATCATTCATACTATATATCACCACATAATTTTTTTAATAACTATCTTAGTGTTTTTAAGTTATTTGTTAATGTAAAACCTAAGACCCTAAACCTAACCTGACCTGATACTGATACAGGTAAATAATAAATTAAATTAAATACATTTATATAGAATAAAAATAATAGAAGAATACAGTTTAACACTGACCATTTAACTTTAAATTTGTATAAATAATGTTTTCAGAACTCATAAATTAATCAATATAACAAATGTTGCTTGTTAAACAATATCACATCTATGTATAAAAAAGACTTAAATGGTTGTATTTCGAAAAAAAGAACAATGATTTTCTGATTTTTTAGATGTAATTATATTTAATTGTTTAATAATAAATGAAGATATTTTCTCATAAAATTACTGTTTGATAATGTAAATGATAAAATAAAATACATCCTTTATAATGGCGTTTTAGATTTCAATAATTAAAACATGATGTCTAGTTATTATTATAACTGTGGGCTGATAAAAATTATAACACTGAAATGTGAGATTTCATTATACACTTGTATGAATTTTTTATAGCTTGAACTAAATTTAATAATTTAATTGTAAACACGTCGTCATTGCCAGCAGCGATTATGAACTGTGATTAAATCTAGTAACTAACTGTATAACTATGTACCCTAAATTCTGTACATAAGAATCACGTATAAAAATAAAACATAATATCGAGCCGAATTAATTGAATTTCTAGTGGATTGAAAAAATGAATGAAGATCAGTATTATATTACATGGTTCATGATTGTACAAAGTATAACACTGATTAATATTAATATGTCTATTTTTTGATTTGATAGCTTTCTTAAAAACTAAGATTGAATTTCATAATTATGTTATTCAATAATCACCCCATAATTTTAACTCGTAAATATAAACAACTTTTATAAGCCTTATTTTTGTAATTTTCACTATTATCTACTATTTCATATTAATTTTATATAATATTATTTTCTATCCACCACTAGCACCATTAGAGAAAAGTTAAAAATGAAAAGGTCCTAAGTAATAAAATGTGTACAATATTCAACCCTTTCCTTTGAAAATAACCAATAAGTAGCATGTTCTTACAGCTTTAAATGACGACCTTAAAATGTCATAATTCTATAAGCTAGTAGCTCATTTACAGGGTGTGAACAGATACGGGTATCACCAATACTTGTATTTTTTTGAATTAATATAAGTTTTTCATGACCCGTATTATTAGTTACTGGAAAATCAGTTATTCTAGTGCTATGCTATATTTCCTACTTGGGGACTGTATGGTGATCGGACTAATAGGTGGATAATAGAAGATGAAATTAATAAATGTAATGTATATCCCTTAGAAAATTCCCATATACACCCCTGAGTTGCTCTAATACAAAACTATATGGTATCTGCTGTTACGCGTGTATTAAATATTTTTTTATTGTTTGCTTATAGTTTGCAAGACACGTACTTTATACGTACGATGTCATAGCTAACGATTGAAAGATAATAGTGACGACGCAAAAGAAACCACAAGAATATTAGAAGAAGAAAAAATGTTTCCGTTCGGCGTTCATTTCAATCGTGAATGCGCGCCTCGATAATGCGGTATAGGTACATTAAGATAATAAGGTACATGCGTATTTAACAACGTATATTATGTATGGTATGAAATTGGTTTTCGCACACGCAAAGTTATTACTGTTTTCGCGTAGTGGCGCATTTAATGTACGCATGCATTATTATAATATATGTGTATCATGAAATTGATATACGAAATGCGATTTCCATTAATCCGCTATTCTACGGTGGTAGGTACAATATAATATTAATTAGTAAATAATTATTATACACGTGAAAGGTGCACCCCACCGAACCAAGCCGGGTAAAAAATACATAGATTTATCAAGTTCCTTGTCTGCACGGCGGATACAGTTGTTTTACTACCTAGTAAAAATGTAGTATACATGTATAACAATATGTGTAGATGATAATTACGAGTATTATCCTACACAGATCGTGGATGAGGCTAAGTATGATAGTTCGGAATAGAATGGCTATGAGACTAGACTATAGATAAGTATGTTATAACAAGGCTGCGGATCATAGAAACCGGATTTGTTAACATTTAGTCTATTTATAACGTTCCTGCAGTCACATATTTACATACCTACGTGTATTATACATATTTTATACACAACAGTCAGCACACAATTAATTTATAAACGTTACCTATCATCCCGTTACACGGGCTATACACCTACTTAGAACTAGGTACATCGTACCTGAATGCATGACGTATGTTATAATGTTATATTTCATAATTTCCGAATACGAATGTTATAATTTAAGATTAAAATAAATTAATGTACTCACTAAATCGCAGTATATCCATATACAATCAGGCATTGGCCATGCGTTCATCACACGTAAAATAATTTCACTCATTATAACATCACGGAATAGATTAAATGCAACGATATTAAATTAACGGTAACACTCGCTAAAACAAAATAAATGAATAAACACGAAACTATAGTACTAATTAGAAATAATTATCAGCTTCATTGCATTGCAATTAATAGGAAGTATGGACAAGTAAAGGTTTCGTGATAAAATTTGCATTTGTGTAGATAATGCAAACGCGCCAATATCATCACACTCTGTCGTGTACACGCAATGTACAAGAGCATCTAATTATGGGGCTTGTACTAATGTCTTGGTATACGCTGTAGGTACACTGTCCAACTGCAACCGCGCCACCGCAGTAGTGATAATCTATGATCTGCCGTTAGAATACCAAGATAAATATCCACCTTGGTGAATACCACGGTCTTAATAATCAGTCCATCCTGGTACGTCGTGCACAATAATTTACTGTTTGTTGAAAACAAATCCTCTGCTAATGTTATCAAGTTTGATAAAAAAAGGGAAAAAATCAAATGATCTGGGTAACATGAGATGACATTCAGCAATCGACTATGTCAATATTTGCAAATATAAGTTCTTAAAGCTCACCTTTCACGGGGGCGGAAGTGCGATTACCCCTATCGACTCCTGCTCCTCCTGAGACAAATATATTATGTATAATATAGTTCCCAAGATTAATTTTTTTTGGTCATTTTAACATAAAAATGCACCAGATCATACGACTAACTGGACAAACAAGCTCATAATAATTGCCACATTATGATGGAATAAAAGTTTACTAATATTTTCGAGTGTTAAAACTAATTTCAATAAAGTGAATGCCGATCGAAATCTCGTTAATTATATCGTATTTAATTACTCAATTACTGAATAAATTAATTAATTTTTGAAGGATATTATAACGGTTTAGTGATGGTTAAAATTATAAATAACTACCGAAGAAGAAGCGTTTTTAGTGTTAGTCATAAAATATGTGCGATTTTTCAACTATTGTAAACAGTAACCAAGATAGGCACGTATAGAAATAAAAACATTGTTCAAATATGGCTGCCGTAAGAAGAACTCGTTCTTTATAAATGCCTATTTTTAATTCGAGTTATATATCGAAAAGTTTATTTTCTTCCTAGGTCAAGTGCACTCAATGCCCACTTTTACATTCAATCAATAGAACTCGAATACGACCATATGAAGTGATTTATTTATTATAAACTTGATGTTGCGATATACTAATAAGATGATTCTACATTCTAATAATTATGAAAATAAAACTATAAAAAAATCAATAAAAATTAAAAGTACATAGGTATACACGGTATTTTTTGTTTTAGTTGATCGTTGTATCATTATACATATATATTATAATATATATAAACACAGATGAGGTTATAAAGACGGTATAATAAAAATGCAAATGGATGTTATCGGTTACTATGAAAATAATATTATTATATGAAACCAAAAAAGTAATTTAAAAAGTTTGAAGAGAAGTAAGATTATGAAGATAGGTATTCGTAATCCAACAATATGCTGTTTGTTGGAGAAATTTTAAATGAAAATAATATGATGTATTAAGTAGGTCCTACAAGATAAGTAAGTACATTTTGTAAATACATTAATATTATAATAATACTGCAACTTAACATACTTACCATTATAGGTTGTATTGATTAATTTTAAAAATTAATAATTGATCACAATAGTGTGTGTGTGTGTGTGTGTGTGTGTGTGTGATGAGTAAATTGATATAAATGTATGGTTTTGCTATATGCATACGATTTGAATAATTTGACAGTAGTTAGTTTAAAAATTATCATGTATAAACATTGGTTAATCGGTGAATCGTCTTATTTAATAAGTACTTACCTAATGCGTTTACATTTTCAAAAATTTATTTATTAATTGCATCTATAATTGGATACCTACAATATATGATCTATGGAATATGAACCGTGAGGTTTATAAATAACTTTATGTCAGTTGAACGAGTGGGGATGATGCATTGCTCTGTCCGTAGCAGGAATGTACCAACCAGCCTATTTTATATTATGTAACGTCCTGGCGTCCTACAGATATACGCGCGACTATCTGACGGCAGGAATCAACCAAAGTCCAAAGAATTCCAATAAACTACAGAGTAGGTACCTACATATATAAATGTAACGACTCCATAGTTTTTCCTTTCTAATCTCGACCGCCCGTAAAAATGACTCAGAAACCCGACTACAACCCTACAAACCCAACCAATCCAAGCAATAAGGTATAAAAATAAATACAACAACTGTGTAATGCACTTACATACTTGCAGACAATATTGTAAACACATACCCACTTTTTTACCACGGTAATGGATTATTTTTGTTTATTAAACCTTAAAAGCGTTTTTTTTTTTTTTTTTTTGTCCATTGTACCTACATAACATTACGTCATTACCTTACTTAGATGTAAATATTGTACTGCGGGTACGTGAAGGGGACCGTAGATTGTAATAATGTCTTACGAAATTTTGAAAACGAAATCACATTATTAACATTGGTACAATGTTACATCTATCATTACATTAAGCTGTTACCATAAATTGTTGGTTGTTTAAAAAAAAATCAAATTACTCTTAGAGCGTACCTAATATAGATTATATAGGTACTTAAAAGAGGGTTTGAATGTTTAAAACCATTATTATTTTTTTTCGTTGGTTGATAAGTAGTCGTAACAAGACACTTTAAAAATAAATAGTAATATTTGCCATACGGTCAAGTTCAAAAACCTCAATGCATATTACTGGGTTATTGACAGAAGACTTTACCTTAAACGGTATACGCTACCGGTTTCGTTCGAAAACTAGTGTTGGTACTACGACATAAATAAATAAAATTTAACTGGACATATTTCTGCGAATCCGGAGTCCTAATCGTGGGCACGAATAAATATATATTTTATTTCAATGCGAAAATTGATATCGAAAACGGAATGGAAAATCTTGTTGAACTGAAATAGGTACAAAACTAATAATACCATTTTTTAACCAAATATTTAGCCGGGCAGGTCTCTGGCAGAAAATCTCGGGTCCTAATCATAAACACGAATAAATATTTTATTTCACATCGAAAACTAAACGGTGCATAGTTTGTAGCACTAAAATCAGTGTAAAACGTTTGTCGAATTGTTATTAAAAATATTTTTTATTAGTAGGTATTATTAAAAAGTGTTTTAGGTAAGTGCCACCCATTCGCCATAGAAATGTGTACCGAGTTCTACAAAGCAAATATTATTCCAGCAAAGTATCGAGTGAGGTGCATATACAGGCTATGATAACTCTCACCAAACCAACGGGTCCGGGCTGTATTATGCGTGATACACCCATACGTGAGGGGACGTGTTTACTCAATCAAGTTTAAGTCAAGGTATAGTATATAGTATATTGTACTATTAACGAATTAATTATTAATTGTTATAAATACTCGGTAGATATAAATTCACACGGTATGTACGCATATATAACCCCTGGTGCATCGACTGTTGGTTTTATTTAACCATATGATGCGTAGAAAATAAAAAAACTTATAGCTGTCAGTTTTATACAAAATATACGTGCAGCTCAAAAGTCTGTGAATAAAATACTATATGATGTACAACTTTCTAGTACATGCAATTGTTATTACATTTTATTTTTGCACAAATGCATGTGATTCTATTAACAATGAACACTTAAGTAGGTATACCAGCGAAAACAATTTTACAAAAAAAATAGTGATAGTACCTTACATATTAAAATACTCTTCATTAAAATGCTGTGTTTGTTATAAATGGATATTTTTTATACAGTGAGTGATTAGTATGCTTTAGCATATCAGTCAAATACTGAACACAGTATGATAAAAAAAAAAATACCAATGTAATAAACTAATAATATTGTAAATAAACATTAGTTTTTCATATTATGATTTACTTCATGATTAATATAATGCCATAATGGTATATAAAGCGCGATCTATCAATGAGTATACGTTATAAAGACTACTTGCCTATAATAAATGAATGTGTGCATTTCTCTAGATAGATTTATAAATGCATTGGTTAGAATATCTGTATAGAAGTTTAAACTAATTTAACTAGGCATATCAAAAATCATTTAATTTAGTTTTGATGCGTTCAACATTAATAATGATTATCAGATTATGTTATTTCTAATCCATTTAAAGTTTGTATTAAAATAATTTTGAAAATTACATTGTAGAAAAAAGTATACAAAATAAACTAGAACATTCCAATAAAAATATTAAATATTTTAATAAGAGAAAAATTGTTGGAATATAATTTGTAATAAAGTTATTACGATAAATAATAATTATAATGATCAAGCGAGTTATAATCATACAAATAAGATTGGCATTACACAGAGCCATAGAACTATGCGAATAGGATGAGTTATACTTAAGGTCAAATTAGAATAATGAAAACATAGAATTTTAATTTTAACAATATGATAGAATATAGAAAAATGCAATACTTAAAAATCTGAACTACATTTTTGAATCAATTAAATAATTATATAATTATTAGACAAATAATATACAATGTACTGGTAATTTAACGATAAATGAAAACTTTTCGTTTATTAACAAAACTTTATTTTATTAAAAATTTATTGTTTGACCTTTGTAGCTTTTAATTTAGATTTAAACTATTGCACTTAGTTTTATAATTATTAGTTATAAGTTATAACAATATAAGGTAATGAATAATGATTAACTTACAGTTTTATTTAAGTTTTTAAAAATATTTATTTTTGATAAGAGGAAAATATGATACAGAAGTAATATTAATAAACCATTTATAAATTTAGTAACAGCCGCATTACACAATTGATAAATTTTATTGCATTACATTACTTACTTTTATTTTTATCAAAATACTCTACAGAAATCAAAAATTATATTTTAGTTTTTTTTTTCAATGTAAAATGCAAAATTACTTTTACTTTTAAAAATATAGAACATACATAGTAATTGCTACTTATACATGTATAATATACATCTAAAACCTTTTTAATTTATGTAACAAATTATTTCTTCTCATTCCTAATTTCCGTATTCTAAGCCAGTATTGTTTTGAGTTTGGATCCAATTCATGCAATGGTTTTGGTCCATCTGAAACAAAAAATTACATTAGAACGATGATGAATAAATGGTGAAAATAAGTATTTTTATACATTTCAAACACTTCATTTTAACTGATTTTTATATAAATAGGATTTTATTTGACAAAATTAAACACAGATAATATACAGAAAACGGCAAAAGTCTGTTCCCACTATCTTCTTTTTGATCTTATTTTAATACTTTTATTTTGGAAAACGGGGAATCAACTTTTGCTGTACCCTGTATATAATATATTTATCTAAGAATTAGAAAAATATATAAAAAAATATAGTAAAATCTTATAATACACTTATCAGTTTGTAAATAATCATTCAGATCTTCAGTAAATTTAGGCAAAGATTATACAAAATTGAATAGTAAAAGTTTCTACTAAGGTAAATATCTTTTAAGTAATATGATTGTAATTAAACAAGATGTAATCCAGTGTTTCTTGAACTTTTTTGTCTGCGGAATCCCTACTTCTTTTTCTTTTTTATTTATATTTAAATAATAATTAAAATAATAATAATGTGTATACCGTATTTAATTCTAAAAATATTTTAAATAACATACAAACGGTACTTAAACTTAAACTATTGTAATTCTACAAATGGTGTTGATTTAAAGTCTTGAAACGATGAATCAGGATTCTGCAGAACACAGTATAAAAAACACTGATGTGATATATTATCTAAATAAAGTAAGGATTATGTTATAGATAATATAAATTAGGTTTATATCATGGCTAGAGTTTAAATCAAACTATGTACCAAGTTTGATATAATATGATTGACTACTATCAGGAACAATTTTTGTTAGCATACATGTTTTCATAATCTTTAAAAATCTTACGGCATACATCTGTAACTTAAATAATTACCTAAATTTATGTTCCAAAGCCAATCGGGATATTCTGAGTCTGGTTTTAACTCTATGTCTTCTCCTTCTTTTAAAATATTACTTCCACATACAAAGTTGACCAATTTATTTGCATCGCTTTCAACAGGAATTTCAAACTTTTCTAAAACAGGACCACCTTTTCCCATCTTTTTCTTGGATTTTCCAAGCGACATAATACCTAAAAAAAATTATTGTATAAAATATCATAATGTAACATTTAAATTTTAAAATCAATCCAAAATTTGAACCGTTCATTTTATACTCACCACTAGGAGCTGCATATGTATTGTGCGGTATTAGAATACAGCTGCGAACATAGTTTAGTTTAATAAGCTTGAACATCATTATGCTAATTAGTATAATTTATATTATTGAATATATGGGCATTAATATTGAACAAGTTCTTTGAATTTGTACTTCACAAACTAAAGTATTGAACACAAGAGACAAGACTCCTCGACTCCGGTCGAATACTCGTAATTCGCATATTAGCACATCGCAGTAATCTTTTGGTCTCTTATCAAGTTATCAATTGTATTTTTGATAAGAATAATGAACTTGGTAACGAACACTTGAGATTATTACTTTTTTAACTCATGGGACACAACTTATTTTATTTATCAGATGAGGTAGTTTTAAAAGTTACTATCTGATGATATATGCTTTACCAAAATTCACTTAAATTCTCTTATTCCTTCAAACGAAAATTAATTGTCTTATATTTTAATTAAAAAATGTATCTGCTACCTTTATGATTTCGTGTATATTTCCGTATTTTCACCACAAATGATGTGTGATTAAAGTCTCGAGCAATTTGTACAATACACGCATTCACGCAATATAATATAATCTCACATTTACGACGGGCGAGTGGTAAGTCTTAGGTACGCACTCCTCGGTCGTAGGACATAGTGTGAGATTACACAACCTAAATACCTAAATACCCGTAAATCGAATACTGGTTTCCGGAGGTGCGTACATGGCGCAGTGGTCTTGTGCTCGGGTACCGGTCTGAACGGCGCGCAGGGTCACGGGTTCAAATCCCGTGCCAGGGCCCACCACTGTATTAAAAAAAAAAGTACCTACCAAATCTAACTATGCAATATATGAAAAGTAAATAATATAATGAAAATGTTTTTCATCGGAAGAAAAAATGTGCTACGGTGCAGTCTGTGCCGTAGCATGTTTTTTTAATTTTGAAAATATCCGCTAACTTGAATCGAATTAAATCAGAATTGGCAAAACTTTTTTTTTTCATTTTTTTTTTCTGGTTTGTCAACAAGAATTTGACCAAAGTCCAATCACATTATTATTTTTCCTTCGTTAAATTCTTGACATTTTTCCTTATAGAAATAAGAATCTATATAAACTGACGAAAGATTACAAAAATGGGCAACATTTACAGAATACCGCAGTGGTATTTAATCCTATATTTTTTCGTCGTCGTCGCGCAGAGAATAATAGTCATAGGGAATAATAAAATGAACAAAAAAATATAAATAAAAATAAAATGAAATGTATGCCGTTGGTCATCATCAGATTAAGGTTATAAAAGGACAATGAATAATCATAATAATATATAATAATCTGGAAATGGTCATACAAAGTCATGTTTTTAGAACGTCGAAAGCTTTATGAAAAAAGTCGAAATCCATTTATACAAATAGGGTATCATAGTGTTTCATTCTTTAAATATATTTATTATATCTTGAGTTGTGTATTTGATTATATATTTTGTTCCCCCCCCCTCACTAATCAGAATTTTTATTATTGCATTAAGAATAATGTACAAATTCTGAAACTTGTCAAACAAATTACATACTCAAGGTTTGTAAAAAGAAATTAGTAAAAATCTTATAATAAGGCCAATTGTAAAGGAAGAGCATTGACATGGTCATGAACCGCATTTATTTGCATGATGCACTAAAAATCTTCCAAATATGCTTCGAAAAATATAATAATATTCCATAATTTTTTTTTTTTATTAAATATAATTTATTATTGAATAAACATTATTATTCGTTTTTAAAACGTTTTTTGCCAATTCTATTATTCATTATAATAGTAGAAATAATAATAATTACTTTTTCAAAAGCATCCTTAAACTACATAATATTAACTCAGTCTCAAAAGTGCTCCAAGTGGTTGTAAAATAATCGGGATTTTCTTGTCCCATTCGCTTACAATACGGGACACGGGACAAAAATTAAAAAAAAAAAACGCTCTAAAAAATCGTGACTTACGTGTCCCGCAAAGAATTGAAGTGGGACGCGTATACTAAAAGTCGGGAATGTTCCGCTAAATCGGGATGTATCTCAACCCTATGTAGAATAAGTAATATATTATATTAATTCAAGTTGTTCAAAGTCATTCAATCAGACATAAGAATTGAATAAATTATAAATTCATGAACAAAATCGTCTTTTCATAAAATTGTCAAATCCTTATTTAACTAAAACAATTTTTTATTGTTGTGGAGGTAGTAGCAGGTACCTGCTGACATTTTTAGAATATGAACACAAAAATATCTGTCGCTATTTATAATAAGAAGTATGATTTTTCGGCTAACATATTTATAATCAATGGTAGAACCTACGACCTACCTAGTAACAATTTCTAATTTTACTAGAAAATTGTTCTCAAAAATAAGTAAAGATTCACTAAATATACATTGACTGAAAAGAAGAGTGTTAAATGTTGAAAAATTCATTCCCACGTTTAAAGTACTTAGGTATTTAGTACTTATCTGTACCTCTATACCTATGTTCTATTATTTTTATTTAATTTTAATTTTATTTATTGATATAAACGCCGTAAGGCTCAAGTACAGTGTAAGAGTTAACAAATAAAAATATAACTCTAAGTATAACAATGTAACAATTTAAGATACAAACTTAATAATAACAAATAATTTCTTAAGTAATTAGAGATGAACTTAAACTTAAAACTATATAGTATTATACCTAGTAACTTATTATAAATTGTGTATGTTTGATTATAATTAAAAGAAGTCCAAACCGGACTCATTTCCCAACTTCAAAAATGGAAGGGGTTATTTTGACCATAATTAGTTCGATGGATTTTAATATGAAAAGAAGGGCATATTCTGGAGTTAATAGTTATATTGGGGTATTATATTTTTGTCCTCCTGAAAACTTTAAAAATACTAAATAGTACCTGCACCACATATTTAATCATACATTTTATATGCGATTCATTCTTATATTTACCAAAAATTATTTTATATTATAATAGTCAAATAGATAATTATAATTATAGAAAATTAAGAAACAAATAAAATACCAAATAATATAAGTAATGATTATTAGTGTAACACTATAATAGTTAATACCCTAACAAAATAGGAACGTAATTAGTTTATATCCAAAATGTTTCCTGGGTAACCGCTTATAGAGATTTATGAAAAGGCGTGTATATAGTAACTAATATATATTATGTATTTGTACACTTGCTAAACGTTTTTATTCTTACATAAAATGCGATCGTAGAGTTAAATGGGGGTATACGGAGAAATTATAAGTATAGGTACACGACTGGTGAAAATTTTTAGAAGTATAAATGTCTCTTATATAGTACCTACTTAATGCATATTTGTTGAGTTAGTAACGCGAGTATATCGTAGGTACGAAAAATGTTTGAGACGTAGGTAAGTACTTCAGTTTTTCATAAATATTAAACTGATTTAAAAGAAAAAAACTCTTTTATATGCGTTTATTTATTTTAACGATTAAACCATGTTGCGGCATTATGTAGTCACAAAGACTTTAATATTAATTTGTTTAGTTACCTATACTAATTTTCGTTTTTAAATGACGTATAGGTAATCGGTTCGTGTGTAATTCAGACTTTTTAAAGCTACGTAATTAATTAGATAGCTAGGTGTCATAGGTGCATGAAGTTATAAATAATGATAAATACTTAATTATTTACATGGCATTTATACATTAATATATTATATATTTATACGGCCATATTTTAAAATTGAACTCTTTAAGTAACTACACATCAGTACTTTTTAAGCTGTTGGATGTAGCCCCCGAGGTGGCCATTTGTATATTACGGGCTGCGGGGGAAGGGGGAATAATTAAAAATCCGTTTATGCGTTTTTCACTATATACCTAATAAGATCAGAAATATACATTTAATAGCTAATGTTATAAAAACTTTGAATAATAATAATTATAATAAATTATGATATAAATTGTTCAATTATCCTATATTCCACTGGTTCCCAAACTGGAGGGCGTGTACACATTGCTGGAGAGGCGCAAGCAGTTATTACGAAATACAATTTTTATTGATTAAATTTTTTTTATTTTAAAACATAGAGAAATAAAATTAGTAGACTGGTTCTCTTTATCCGTTCTCGGGTATCAATAATGGATAACCGATAATTACTATAAATGTTTGGCCCCATTAAAGTTTATTTTTAAGGAACACAAAAAAATATGATTAATTTTTTTCAATTTAAAAAAAGGGGAGCGCGAGATTTTTGAAAATATATAAAGAGGACGTAGAATAGAAGAGCTTGGGAACCACTGCTATATTCGGTAGCGTATAGAACAAATTGGGGCAGTGCCCTGGGGCTTCAGGGCTTTAAGACTTCCCGAGACTCTTGGAAAATTCTGTTCATTCGGTACATGCACGTAATATTTGTGTTTTATATGAAAATGAGTGGTACCCGAAGTAAGTATTAAAACAAAAGTTTTAAGGCTCATCTAATATTAGTAAGAGGTCCTAGTTTATTTACAACTCCGAAGCCCTTCTCCGTCTAGTTACTGACTATAACATACTCGTATATACTCGGTATGATAATCGGTACATAGTAATTCCTGCGGTAAATATTAAAATATCATTCATTCAACCTAACATGCATCATTAAAATCACTCAGTTCAATTTAATTCTTAAATTTCATAAATAATCCATTCTTAAATAGGTATAGGTTATACCTGTTATTAAATAGTCTGATAATCGTATACCACGTTACTTTTTTCTTACATATTATATTTAGTTACTCACAAACGTTTAATTAGTTATTTTAAATAGGCGGTACTGTCATTACTGAAATGAAATTTGGAATACCTATAGGGGTTCTGTTATAAAATCCTGTTTTAATTATTATTTGTGTAATTAAAAATGTTAAAATATAATAAAACTCCAAATTTAATAAATACAATTGATAAATTATCACGTGTTATGCAACTATTTAGAGGACCTATGTCTTTTGTAGGTTTATATATTTGAAAAATATTCAAGTATATAATAATGCGTACATATATTTTATAGTTTTGCATCAATACCATCAATATAACTGTAAATAGCGCTTTTTCTCTGTAACGTGTTCGCATTTTTAAATTTATATAACCTCGTTAAAATAATAGGTACCTTTAAGTGTGTAAACCTATAAATGTAAGTATATCATGTTTATCAAGTATAACTGTATGACGTGAAATCATTTACATTTTTTTCCATAATAAATCGTGTAATTTTTTAGCATGGTGATGGTAGGGATGTCGCCGACCTTTGTTATGGGTAAATAAAAATCGAATAAGTTTCGTACCTTGAATATACACCTACTACAGTGCGAAGAAGGGGCCTGGCACAGCAGTCATGGCATGGTGCCGTGCTAGAACCCTTTTATACAAACGAAATGACTATACACACGCTACTTTGCTATGACGACAAATACACAAATGGCTGATTTTATGTCGCCGAACAGTGGAATAATTTCAAACGTGAGTTTCATTGTTTTAATGTACTTATATACTATATCATATTATGAAAATTATTATTATTATTAAATATACATACATAGAATGTTGTATTCAATTTACATATTATATGAATAATAAAATACGAGCATTATGTTTGGACCTGTATACTGCGAACTAGTAGTTTCTATATTATTATTACTATGACATGTTTCCAACAAATAGTTTCGAATACTTAAATTAGTGTGTGTTAAATATTTATATGTTTAAAGCATGAAAACTCCGATTTTGCTATATTCGGAGTAAATACAGAACTCACAGACGACAGTTTGAATTATTCGCAGCGCAGACAAACATGCACCAACATACCATTACTGCCAGCAGCTCCTCAGCCTCGTCTTCATCGAAAACGATCGTCTGTTATCAAGTAATATTTGTAACTATAAAATCATTTAAATATAATATTGCACGTCAGTATGTCATAATATTCCTAATATTTTATTAAAACGTCCATACAATGTTAATGTTGTGTAATTTATTTAATTTTAAAGCAACAACAACAATTTAAATGAAAACATGACCAACACAAACATGGTGTCGTTACAAACGTTAACAGATGGCAAGATTCAAGCATCTAGATCACAAACTACAAAGAGTCGCAATCCGGAGAGAATGAGTTTAGATAGGTATTTTCGTTGTTTTATAAAAATAAGAATAATTAAAAAGTATAGGTTATAATATGTAACTATGAATTATACGTATTTATGACTTCTACCTCTATTAAGACGCGGTTTAATGAGCGTTCCCGTGATTACGGGTGAAGCTCGGCTTCGACTTCTATCTATGCAACATAACTTACTTACGAAATTGGATGGTATTTCTGGTTCCGGTTTATCTCGACTGGTTTTCTTGGACGTTTATGGTAACCAGTTGGAGAGGATCACAGGTCTAGAAAATTTAAACAATTTGCGTGTGCTTTTGCTTGGGAAAAATAGGTAAACTTATTTAATATATTAATATGTAATTATGATTATTATAGTTAATATACTTAATGTTATTTGTCTTAAAATGATTAAAAAATATGTATTATTGATTTTTTTCTTTTTACTCATTATAGAATTAAACGCATTGAAGGATTGAAAACGTTACATCGATTGGAAGTACTAGACTTGCATGGCAACCAATTAACTCAAGTAGGTGGGCTGCAAGGTCAAGGCGAATTAAAAGTTTTGAATTTAGCCGGAAATCAAATCAAAGTGTTGGGGTCGTTAGACCTTACCGGTCTGAGATCGTTGCGGGAACTCAATCTTCGTAGGAATCGTTTAAAATGCCTCCTGGGATTTTCGGAAACTCAGCAACTGACGAAACTTTTTCTCAGTAACAACGAAATAAACACGTAAGTCACGTAGCTGCGTTTGGTATATACTTATTCAGAAGTATAACCGATCCGATGCTCATATTATATAATTATTAGATATGATCATAGTGGCCTTAGGTACCTATTTCACCACCCGATAAGGTACTTGAATCTGCCATTCCTTAAATTATATTATATACACACAAATAAATGTATTTTATTTATTTATTTCAATAATATAATGTTTTGTTAACAATTAGTATATACAATAAAAGATATAACAGTGAATAATAAATAATTTTCTAATATATAACAAGAAACAAGTATAGATAGATAATAGTTTAAAATGCTCGGAACAAAGAATATTTTAGGTAGCGTAATATCCTGCGAGGTGAGAAGTTACAAACGTAAGAAGTGAGATAGGTCGAAATAAAAATATATTTTAAATCACATGAAAAGTTATTTAGTATCAAAAAAATAAAATAAAATATATATCTTAATTTTAATTTAGAAATGAATATTATGGGAATTGTAAGCCATGCATTTTTCTATCTATCACTCTGTCTCTGTCTATCACATGCACAACATAGGAATTTAGACATTTTATATTTCCAACGTATTGATCGATCAATTAATGCGATAAGAATCTTAAAAATTATTTAAATTCTTTGTTAAGTCTACTTTGGATCGATTTTCCCAATTTTTTTAAATTCGTCTCCCAAAATTTTTCACAGAATTGACGATATGCCGAGTTTGGTACATTTGAATAAACTCCAAGAATTGGCCATCGACAATAACCCGGTGTCGGCAATCGATGAATGTGTGTCGTTCCTAGTGTCAAATCTCCCTCAACTTCAGGCCTTTAACCGTCTTCAGGTAACCGATCAGATGAAACGAGCTGCTGTGATTTGGAAAGAAACTCGAGAGAGTCTCAAATGTATTGCCACGAATTCTACACAAGAACCTGGAAAAAAAGGTCGTGACAATATAATTTACAACGCTAAATCAAATTGGGAACAAATGCGTTCTCAACACTGCACGTATCCGAATTTGGCGTCTTCTTTGAAGGATCTGAGAAGCTCAACAGAAACAGAAGACGGTAAACTAAACTGTTTTGTAGTGAAATCTAGTTTAACACATTTATCATTCGATTTTACGAAATTATAAAATTCTTTTTTGATTAGCCGGAATACAAATAAAAACTATATATAGATAGCTACCATGGGTTATTTATGTTAATAAAAAAAAATTCGGCTGGTTTAAATTACTTAAAAATTTAATAGAACATTCCACAGAAGTTGTTCTTACTGTCATTTATAAATGATTGATAGACAAAATTATTTTTTATAAAAGTATGAACAGCAAATATTACAATATAAATATATTATATATACCTATTCTAGATTAACAAAAATAATCTCCATTTAAAACCATTTTTCGTGTGCAATGATATCTAGTAATGCATTCAGATTTAATACATCCATTATAATAACATTAATAACCTATTCTATAAACGAGGTCCACTCCACCCTCTAATGTACAGCAGAGCAAGTCTCCATCCGGTATTTTAATTTAAAAAGGCATATCGTTATGATTACCTGTCATAGACACTATATACCACTTAAATATATACATTAATACAAACAATTGGTAATAAACAATATTACATTTTTAGTTTTACCATATGGCTCTTTTATAAGCAATGTAATCATTTGAGTCATATTTTATTAATATTTTTATACATGTAGATATATATATTTAGTTTAACTGGAATTTTTTTTCTTAGAATGGAATATCGTTTAGTATTTTTATTGCATTCGTGTCATTTATTATAACCTAGTTCCAAACTATTTATATAAAACCTATGTACGTACCATCTCGTACTCAGTATTTAATTTCTTTTTTCTTTTGACATGTATATGTCTTATAACTGGGGGTCATTCTGTTAATTTGTCCGACACCGAGAATGTTACCATGACGTCATTGGTCATTCGTTATGACTTCATGAGGGTATCGATATTTCCGACAAAAACATATATGTTTACCTGAATAAGTTTTATGAAAAATTGTACCTATTTGACTACAATTCAAGAGTGAGGATAGTAGTCAGAAAAAAAACTTTTAAAATGATAATATATTATTAATATAAAATATTAAAATACTAAATATAGTTGACATAAGAATGTCGATGTCAATTTGGTAGAGACAAGACATATAATTAGGGTTGGAAAATTTTATGAAATTTATTTTCTTTAAATATTTCATGAAAAATATTTTTTTTTTTTTATTTCCAAGTGAACATTTTTAAAAGTTGGTTTATTGTATAAAATAAAGAAAATATGTAACATAGTTACATACTACATACGTAATAATACAAAAACATAGACATATAAAAAACTAAAGTGCTTAAGTCTAACTGTCCAAGTATCAATAATATGAACAAAATAATAATTAACAAAGATATGTCTCCATAATTTGGCTCCAAAAACCATTACTGATAACTAATAAGTAATAATTCAATTATTTATATTAGTAATAAAGTAATAAGTGGTAAAAATATTTTAATAGCCAATAGGGGATCCAATTGATAAGTGATAACAAAAATATAATAAAATTAATATCAATATACAAATGCCATATAAATATATAATTATTAATTAATAATTTATAACCATTGACAATTAACAGTATTTAGGTAGGGTTTTTAATTCGTAAACCTTGGTTGATAAATGATACCTAACTGATGAGCTATTCATAATCAATGTTTTCTGTGTTTTATCAATATATTATTATTTCTAATCATCTATAAACACGTTTAAAAGAAAAAAACATATTTTTCATGACAAAAAAGATAGGTATGCTTTCAACTTTTTGATACGCTGATCCCCCACCACAAATATGACGTCATCCGTTCTCCGATGAGCAATGGCCAATAGACATTGTCATGACAAAATGCGGAGAACAGCCTACGTCACAGTTTTATATGAAGTGAAGTGGAAGGGGAAGGGTGCGCATTCTCGACGAATTATCGTTCTGTTGATAGCATACCTATCTATTTTGTCATGATATTTTTCATAATTTCATTGAAATATTTCAAGAAGAGTGAAATTTTCAATTTTGAAATATTTCAAATTTACAACCCTACATATAATACATGTACCGATGTATCTGTATGTAGTGTAGATACTCTTACATTTTTTTACGTAATAATTTAATTTTGATATCCGTTATAATTTAAAAACATTTCAGTAAATCGTTAATTTTCAAAACTCCATCTGCAACAACCACATTTGTTACTGCAAGTAGAATTTTGATTTACACCCCGTACTGTGATATTTAATTTACCCATGACAAGTTTCCAGTGTAATAAAGTTTTAATATTTGAATACTAACTGGAGTTGGTATATGTACTACCTAATAGAGATCAATTGTAATATGCTATTAATGTTAAATTCGTACATAACAATTTTGAAAAAAAATCACCTAACCTACAACCTATATAAAAAAACGTCTAACATGGACAATATTGTACATTTTTTTTTTTATTAAATTCTAATGAAGTATTTACATTTCGTGAGATTAAAAACAATAAATATATTTATTACGTGGCGTGATGGATACAATTCTATATATTTTGACGTGTGAGCAAAAACGGTGCCCTGCAGTGACACTGATTCAACTGAAGATTGATTTAAATTCAATTATATAATTACTTGTTACAGGTACGAAGAGTGATTCTGCGCTGTGTAAGAACTCGTCCACGGCCGAGGGAAACGCGCAAGAGACTGCCGTCACGGCGGAACAGCGGAAAAAGAAAATGTACTTTTTGTACAAGAACCGGACGTTCGTGGAGAAGAAACTCTGCCGCCGCCCAACAAAAGAAAAAATCGAAGCGGTACCGGTGACCAGGTTGCCGCCGATATTGAACCAGTACCTGAACCAGAGCCCGACCACGAGAAGAAAATCGGAATTCAGACACAACGACAGCAGCTGCAGTCTGGAAATGTACCCGTCCGACCAAAGCGTGCAGAGCAAAAGAAGCGTTTCGAGTCTGTGCAACGCCGTGGACGCGTCTAGTAGTGACGAGAGCAGCGGTAGCAGCGAGTCGTCGTCCGAAGGAAAACCGCCCAAGGAACCCGTTGCAGCTAACCATAACAATAAAAATAATGTCCGGCCGATAAAAAGCGCAAACCCCAGAATGTCAGCTCCGATAATAAGTGATCAGCAGGAAAACAATTTTCGGCCAGCCTCTTCCAGACCAAAGCCAAAGAGCAACGCTTCCAGCACGAAAGATAAAAACAAAGAGCAAGGTGGTATCATCATCATTCATCATCTACTTTTATTATTCATGAATTGTAATCTTTTTTTTCTTCATTTAATAAATAACATATCACGTTATTTTTGGAATAGAACTACGCAACTATATTACTACTGCTATTTCCGCTTTTCGCAATTTATTATTCAAAATAATCAAATTTTAATATAAAATAATCGTAGATAGTTCCTACTTGTAACGAATAGTTACTGCACAATATTACAATATTACAGCGAAAAATTATTTTTATTTCAATCTTAGATGGTGCGCGCGTAATATCATGAAATATATTACTCATTTTAATTATTTTACAATTGACAGGTGGTGATTATTTGGTCGAAATAACAGGAACATTCTTAAATGTATACGGCCAAGGCAGCTTACGGTACATAGACAAACCCTGGAACCAGTCAAAATCAATTGACGTAACCACTATTAAATTCAATTACGTTAGTTTCAATTCACTCATACCAGTGTTTTCCAAAATCAAAAATCGTTTCCCAAACGCGGAAAACTATTTTTTCCGCGACACTAATATTTATTGTCTCGGCCAGTTGAATGCACTGGCCGATTTACAAGGATTAACTTCGTTGTATATACACGAAGACGGAAACCCAATTACACGAAAAGAATGGCATTCCTATGCAATTTATAGGCTATCTCACTGGGGATTGAAATTCGTCAACGACAACGAGGTATGCTTCTCAGACTTTATACATATGTATATGAATATATGATATTATCAGTGCCGTAGCCAGGGGGCACTGTGGGCACGTGCTTCCCCCCCCCCCCGAAATCATTTTTTTTTAGTTGGCCAAAGACCTATAGTACATTTTTTTTTATTAGTTGATTACTGCTACTACTTTATCATAATATATTAAAGAATAATTTGTTATTTTTAATAATATTTAAAATTTTTTAACCCATTTATTAAATAATATTACCTATAAAATAAAGAAATATTTTGTCAAGATTATAATCATTTAAATTTGTTTAACTGCTCTATCATAATCTCCTTTAGTCTTAACTATCCCATTTGTAATTTGTGTAAGGTCAGCTATAACTTGTTTTCTATTATAAGTTTAATAAAAGTTAAAAGTTATGATCTTGTATTCTTGTTAGTAAATATATTACTATAGTAATAATATTTGAATGAAAAATGAAATGTGTTTACAACACATATTGATAATATTGATAAAATTATATTAATATAGCTATATTAATTAATACATTATTCTATCAATATATGAATTAACATAACATTAATACTTTGTTATTTTTTAATTTTCAATTTTTAAAAATATTATTGAAGAAATAATAATAATACTTTGTTATGTTAAATATATGGGTACCTACCCATATATTTATATTGATGCTAACAACTAATTGTTAGCATATAATGGTAGTTATAAAAACAATAGGCCTGTAGTTAACACTTTATAAACAAAGGGGCCATAAAGTAATAGGTGATGATTAGGTATTCTAGCTTGCAAAATTTGAGAAAAAAATTGAGTGCCCCCCCCTACAAACAATTTTCTGGCTACGTCATTGGATATTATAATAAACAAAAAATCGTTTTCTTTCTCGTGTTTATTTAAATAAAATACATTTTATCCAGGTGGACGATTCTCAAATAGCCAAATCTTCGGATACTTTTAAGGGATTAAGCAATTTAGTTTTGTGTTCACTACCCGAAACATTGTTGACGCCGTTGCTCAATAAATTGCAGTTGGATTATAGCGCTGAAGAAAGCGCGTGTAAGTGGTTAAAGTCATCGGATCCAGCCTTACGAAATGTTGTATGCAAAGAAGCGCTTCAGTGGCGCAAAAACGGAAATGCTCAAGTTAGTAAATAAAACTAATTCATATCAAGGAGTGGGGCTGTAAGTACACTCTTTTCCATCTGGATTTTAGAAAAAACAATTAGAAAACCGAGATTAAACAATCATGCAAAAGGGAAACTAGGAAAAAACTATTATTAAAATAATGTCTTCAAACTTTTTTTATTTTACCAACCTGTCTGTATAAATACCATCAATCAGTTACCCAGATAATAATATATAATTAGAAATTATAGGTATACCTTCCAACGGAAACTAATTATATATAATATAAATACTTATTAAATGAATTGTTTTATTTAATTTATATTGTTGAATGTCAAACAAGTTTTAAAGTAATCAAATTAGTTTACTATAGGAATTAAATCATTTAATGTATTTTTCAGGATGAATGCATTTGGAGACACAAAGGGCTCGTTCATTTTAATTCATTAATCAACACTACGTGTCTAGCAATGGCTAAACTACTTTTATTAGAACACGAATGGCCCCATATACTCAAAGAACTCATACAGAATACATTAGTCGATTATTCACAACTCGAAGACTATATGAAGAGAAAATTAAACGAATTACGTCCCCCTTAAAATCAATAGTAGTGAAATTAATAACAACTATTTTTCATCGATATTTTGGCCAAAATTAATATTTGTTATCGAAACTAAGTAATCATATACTTTAAATATATTATAGTTTTTTGTTTATAATTTATTTATTATAATAAATGTAATGTGCGCTAGAGAAATAATGAATAATAATAATTTCGTAAATTTTTTTAAATATTTCGTCCTTAAATCATTGCTGAATAACATTTATTAGAAACGCTGATTATTTGTCTATACTCCATAGTATGTATTTGATTTATTAAAAATAAATTCAGCCCATAACCAGTATAAGGCAGTAATCACATATTAACTTCATAGTAATGTCATATTTAATAACTAATAAAATAAATATTAAAATATATATATATATATATATATTATATCAACTATAGTATTTATATTTTACATTGTGATAACGAAAATCAGTGAGTATTTATCGTATTATTTAAGTATTACTATAGTAATCAATAAGTAATAACTAATAGTTTGTCAAATTAACATGACATAAATTCATTAAATTTGATCTTTTGAACACTTATTATACGTTGTAAATACTATTACGATAATAAAGTGTTTAGATTTTTTCTTTTGTAATACATTAGGTCTTATTATAATGAAGTAGCATCTTTTTTAATTAATAAATATTAAAATAATATAATAACTAGTACCGTATATAGAAAATATTTTTGAGAGGGAGCTGTATCCCAATATACTCCCTCCTCTTTATATATGTCACAGATAGTCATTAATTTTTAATATTTTCAAACGAAATAGGTACCTAGGAAGTTGTGTTTGGTTGCTGGCCCCATCAAATAGAAATAATAATGTCCAGAAATGCCATGATATTGCATGGCTACGTAGACAGTTATTAGAACACTTATGTTACAATTATTAAATCAAAGTTTATTCTAATTGAAATTTGTTAAAAATTAGAGAACCTTTAATTTAATGAAATAATGTATTAGAGTCTATATTCTGTTACTATGATTTATATCAGCACGTGTTAAAATTTACATAAATCAAAAACTACTGATCTAATGTAGTTTAAAATGATGGACCTTATCGCGATTATTGAACTGTGATGCGTTTGATTAAAATCAGTTTCAGTCACATGTATAGCTGCTTATTAGTACCTATAGTTACTGCTAGGTTAGTAACTCATAGTTACGCTGTTACGCAGTACAACGCAGACACGTTATCTGGCTGGTCGTCGCGTTGTAACGAGTTAAAATCTCAGTGCGCGTATACAATTATTATTTATTATTATCATCGACTATTCAAATGTCAGTGAACGTCGTGTGTCGCTAATAATATTATGTTGTACATGTTTTGATAAAAAGTATTATAATCAACAATGTATTGTAACTTAATGAGTTCGGTCTGTGCGACTTTGACTATTTTAATAATCGTAGTGCCGCTGTATTTTTGTCAAAATGTGGGACCACTGGTAAAAATGACCCACGGCCAAGTGTGGCCAAAACCTGTGCTCCAGAACAGTTCCGATGTATACTTGGAACTCGAACAGGAACATTTTTATTTCAACGTAAGAGGTCAAATCTGCATGTAGTATTCAAATATTCGCAATAAACTGAATGCACGTATAATAACGTTTTCTCCGGCATTTTCAACTGTGACGAAAAATACGTTTTGAAAACTTGGATGTTTCTATATTATACATCAATGTAAATTTATTTCAGCATCACACGATGCTATACACGAGTTATATACATCCGATTATTTAAAATACGTAATAATCTATGAAATTATTTTAAAAATAATATAAGACCTAATAGACACGAATGCGGGCAAAACAATGATATTACATTAATTATCGATGGAATAATAAGTTTTTTTTTTCAATTTAATGTAACTGATAGATAAATCGCTCTGTACATTCTAATTTTCGTTGACATTTTTCTCGAACCATTTTTAAGTCCGATCAGATGTCCAGCAAATGTTAGATACCTATAAAATAGTTATATATTTTTTTTAGAACATTATTCGGTCTCATTCGTCCAGTCACCATTTTGTAATATTTGTATTAATATCTGAGCTTATTAAGTATTTTGTTATTGGTATATATACTGTCTATATTGTTTGAAACCTAAATTGAAAAAACGGAGATATTTGTCACGACTTCACGAGTAACTTTCTTAAAATCTATACAACAATAGTATTTATAATGAATCTATACACATTTAGTTTATGTAAACAATATTACAAATCTGCAGTTTCGTATTTTTAAAATAACAATGATTCTAGTTGTGTCAGCCGTTGCAATTGAAATGCATTAAATGTTGAGAATATATTGTAAAATATTCTAATTTCTAAACCTTAAAGATAAATGTTCACTTATTATTGTGAGAATAGATATAATAAGATAAAAATTGTAGGCGTCCAGATTTTATGTATAACAATGATCAAAAATGAATCAGATCAATATGACTGTTCAAAACAACATTGACAAATAAATACATAATAATTACCCGAAGTCCGAAATCTGAACTATTAGGAAACTATTATTACGCTTTTTTCAGATGGTTATGAATCGAAAGATGTATCATATATTAATGTAAAATATATAAAATGTTACCATAATTAAATACAAATCAAATGATATTGTTTGATGTTTATATTGAACGCAAAAAAATGTTGGGTAGTACCCTTGGGACGCTAATTACTGCTAATTTTTACTTATTTTATTCGGGAAATTATTTTTTATTGATTTTGATATTTATTAATAAAGTTATTTAAATTAAATAAACAATACATTTTTGAAACATTTAATTTCAATAGTATAAACATAAACGTGACTGTCACGAATTAGAGTAGAATAATATTGATTTAAATAAAAAATAACATCATTTTAATATTTCTAACTTGGGCTTAGTTGATAATATAACCAAGTGTTATATCTTACGTTAACAAGTCGCTTTTTATACATTAATATTCATGAATCATACATATGCTGTTACCATGATATTATAAATTATAATATAATCTAATTTATTAAAATGAAATTGATATATAGTAGGTAGGTATAATATGTACTACAATTTATTGTCATAGAGATTGTACTAAAATTATACTTCGATTTATGTTTAATAAAAATACGGTTTATGGTTGTAATTAGTTACAACTTTTTGGGTACCTACCAAAAACGAATGTTAATACATAATAGGTATGTATTATAAGTTGGCCTACAAGTGCCGATACAAATATGAATTTTTCTATATTTAAATATCTAAAAGTTATCTATTGATGATGACAACACCAGGTATGTAGTATTAACTACTTTTATAGATACAACTATTTTAGCGTTTAAATTACTGAGGGTTACTACGTATACGTATGAGACTGTTGGGGGATCAGATTTTCACGGTTTGTACGGTATTTCATCGTTGACCAAAACTATACTATTTATTTAACGTTTATGTGTTATGCATTGAATCAGCATCCAATTGTTTTAAAAATTCGCACTTCTGCAGCGTACATTATTCTTCGACAAATAAGGAATAATGAGTAATGATAAGTAGCTGTATAAGTAATACTCAAAAAGTTGTGTATAACATTGTTGTGCTTGTGATAAACTGATAAGAGTATAATTTTTTCAGGTGATTGGTTATAACTGTGATATACTCCATGACGCATTTAAGAGGTATAATGGTTTACTATTTTTAAAAGCCAAGAAAACGTTTCATCGGCCAAAAAGTTTGTCCAATAGTGATGCCATTGGAAAGCTGCACATGTTAAACGTAACATTGACAAATCCTTGCGAAGATTATCCTTCGTTAAACATGGATGAAAAATGTTGAGTACCTATACGGCTATACTGTTTGTACTAAAACGTAAAATGAAACTATTAATTAATTTTTTTTTTTTTATAGATAATATCCAAATTCAGAAATCCGGCGGATTGCTGATGGCAAAATCCGTCTGGGGAATACTTAGAGGTCTTGAAACTTTCTCCCAATTGGTCATTTTCAAAAAAGATTGCTCGACGGTATATAATAATACATAATATTATAATTTTATGTTGGATTCAATTTATTTGCTCGTACACCTACTATACAACTGTTAGTTGTTACCTACTGTAGTACTGCTGTACCTACTTGTAAAGTATTTAGTTTTTGCACGGAATATCAATTAAACTTTATTACCTATGAATAATATTATTGTAAATTACTATTGAATTTATATATTTTTTTACAGTTTATAATCAGGTGTACATCGATAACGGACTATCCTAAATTCAAGCACCGCGGATTCTTATTAGATACATCTCGTCACTATCTGCCCGTTCAAACAATAATTAACATGTTAGACGCCATGTCGTACTCAAAACTAAACGTATTCCATTGGCACATTATTGACGACCAAAGTTTTCCGTTCCAGAGCAAGGCTTTTCCGAGCCTAAGGTTTAAGTTTTGATCGAATAGTTATATTAATACATAGGTACCTACATTTATAAATTATGCGGCTATACGACCGCATTGTTCAATGTTCAGTAGGTATTAGCATTGATACACAAGTATATTTAATCAATGGTACTCAGTATACCAACTGTAGCGATAATTTACGAAGATTCTGTCAAAGCAATACTAGAAACTTATGAAGCCTCAAATGGCTCAAACAAATTTTTATTTTATTGATATTGTTTTCAAACGTAGTACCTATATTTTCATTCCTTGTACTTACGGTGCAGTCTTTTATTTCGTGTGTTAGGTCCATACTACGTTTTCGAAGAAAATAATCTAGTAAATAGTAATCTAGTCGAATCATTTAAAGAAGATATAATTTCACAAAAAAATAAAATCACTTATTTCATACGAATAAATGCTTTTTATAAATATATGTTACTTTTAGCTTAATATGAGAGTTATTCTCACTCTTATAGTTACCCCCACTGTAGGTGATGGGCCATCACACAGATAATAGCATAGATACATAAGCGCAGCTAGAGGTTAATTTTTTCTTTGTGGACATGCTGGCTATTGTTGCATTATTTTGTTAGTATTCTGATACAAATTGTCTGTCTTTTAAAATATGACAGCAAATACTTTTTAAGACAATTTTATTTTAAAAATTTCATTTGCTTTAAAAATCAGACTCTAGAAATCTGTGTTTCAAACATCATACAATATTAATTAGTACAAAATAATCACACCAAGAAAAATATGCATTTACTAGTGATTCGTATGTATTATCTATTAGTTATGTATATATTATTAATTTACAGTGAAAAAGGTGCTTATGGACAGTCAGCTATTTACACGACAAACGACGTTAAGCTCATCATCGAATACGCAAGATATCGAGGCATTCGTGTTATTCCAGAAATCGACAACCCAGGTAAATCACGTGTTGGTGATTTTGATTTTATGATTCAAACATTTAAACTGATATTTCTATGATTTTTCACTTTATATACAGGACACACGTTGTCTTGGGGAATAGGTGGCATTCCGGGCTTGTTGACTCAGTGCTCAGACACGGATCCGAATTATTTTGGCCCCATTGACCCGACGGTAGACGAGAATTACGAATTTGTTAAAACTTTGTTGACTGAAGTGCACCAATTATTCCAAGATCAGTATTTTCATCTCGGCGGCGATGAAGTAGACATGTCTTGTTGGTAAGTGCTGCAGAGAGTACCTATATAATGGCTATATATATATACCTATAGCTTATATGGCCATATAGACGTATTCGCAGAACATATTCACTATGTGAGTGCACAAATTACTAATGTGAATAAATACTAATTAGCAATTGAAAAAAAAGCCAAATATTCTTATACATAAATGGTTTTTTAATATTCAAAATTATTTCATACGCCTTATATATATATATTGCATTTACAGCATTTATACTATACATTATTGATCACGTCTTCGTGCAGTTATATATAGATATAGTAGCACGTGCTTCAGTGCGTATCAATTTACTTTTTTAGTTTTATTGCATTTCAATATATTATTACAATATTGTATTAATTATGATTTAACTCAATATAACTGCAATATGCATCTCCGAGGTCTATGCACATGATTATATATGTGCATGATGTGTTCGTTTTATATACTTTTGAGTTTTGTCGATAGGAATAACAGTAAAAAATTACAAACATTCATGACGCTGAACAATATTAGTAACGTCAAAGGGTTAGAAGATTACTATTTCCAACGGATATTTAAAATAACTCGAGAGTTACAAGCTGTCCCTATGGTATGGGAAGAATTATACACTGACAACGTTCATCTGGATCCTAATGTCGTGGTACAAGTTTGGAAATCGAACAATTTTAGTTCACTCGTACAGGAGGTAAATACTAAATATTATATTTTAAAATGTTTACAATCTATTATGGTCACACGCAACCTATAAATAGGTACTATAAAAAAAATTTCAATTAACTCGTGGTCTCAAATATGTTAACTAATAGAAAAAAAAGTCTTTGATTTATCCTTGCTATATACGGCCGTATCCATTTTCCTCCAAAAACGAGATACCATTTTCTTCCACTGACCATTTTCCTCCAATAAATAATAAAGTAGGTAATATAAATAATTTATTTATAGCATAACAAAAAACATATTTTTGTCAGGTCATTATGTTCAATATAAATAAAATAATAAAATAGTTAATAGGTACCAATAAATAATTTATACATAGCAAAAAAAAAAAAAAAATTTGTCAGTTATTATGTTCAATATAAATAAAATAAATATTTTTCCTAATTTTATGAATATTGGTATTATCAAAATTTGAATAGTCTGCAGAACTTTTTTTTAATTCCTTAAGTATTACTTTTTTTGGTCGTGAGAATAAATCGTCAATTGCTTTTCGTTTACATGCGTTATTCACTATTTGTCGATTTATTATTTTTGGTGATGGCAAATGATTTGGATGTACATTTTTGTATAATTCATGGGCTACTATTTCATCAGTTTTATTAGTGTATATAACTGCTTGATAAGTAGTCAAACAACATCGCCAACGTGATAATCCAGATTTTAACTCATATGCTAAAAAATATTTGTAATCATCACGAATTAACAAACGTTTTCCACGAGAACTTTCAATAAACGTCGCTTTTTCAGACATTTTTAAATTAAAATAAATGTCATATGAAACACAAGAACTATAATGACTAGTCGACGTACAGTTCGCTACTAAAAATATAGTCTTATTGATGCGAGTATATCGTATACATTCGCGGTGTGTTTGTCTCACTTTATGTGTGTAATCATAATAATAAGTGACAACTGATAAACAAAATAACAATATATAAGTTTATACGTATATGCCCGTATGGAGTATGTACGTAACGTATCCTATGTATCCTAGATTTACTCTATCTTTATAAAACGGGATGCAATACACTAATACTACCAGTGCTCGAATTGAGGGGAGACGCAGGGGGACGGAGTACCACAACTAATTATTCAGAAACTTCAGCGTACCCCTACTTTTATTTTAAGGGGAACGCACCGGGACACTGAATCATGCCATCATTCTGAATTTTTATCAAAGTGCACGTTTGTTATTATATTTTATTTTATAAGTTAAAAATACAGTTTAAAAATAATATTTTGAGTAATTTTTTTTAGATTCTGAACGGAGTGATGAAATATACTAATTTTACAATGTTGTGTTTTTTTTTTTTTGTTTGTCAACACATTTTGGGGCAGTAAAAATACTTCGATTTCGTCAAACAGCAACTTTTCTGAAAGGAAAGTGAATTTAGATGGTACTTGGGCAAGTCAAAAATAAAACTTTTTCAAAAATGTCGAAAAACTAATAAAATAAATTACAAAATACGGCAATTTTTACGTAAAACCACTTTTTGCCAAAATACATATTTTTAAAATGATCTAACTCATAAACTTAGTACCGCAAATACTTGAATTTTTTACCAATTGTTTAAATTGACGTTTTCTATATATGGTTAAGTTTTCAAAGTATTTTGACATTTTTTGGACCTACTCATAAACGATTTCAATTCTCAATTTTTCTAAGTTTTTTTTTTTTAAAAAAATATCAATAAAAAAAAACTGGCTGGTTAAAAACTCTTGAAAATTTAATGCAAGGTTTATTAATATATAATCATCACAATTAAAATAAATTGAAAACCGTTCCACATAATTTTTTTATAAGCCCATAAAGTCCAAATATGTATGAAATATGTCAAAATCACCATAATTTGCAAGTTATTTTGTAGTTAAAAATCGATAAAATGTTTTCTGTTGATACTTAAGGCTCAAAATGTTAACACAAGGTTATCCACAAGTTATTATTCAAATATCTATAAAAAAAATTTTACCGGGCTTTAAAGGAAAATTTTTATGACCGTTTGCAATTTAAATTTTTACGAAATTGCATAAAATAACGTTTTATCCTAAAACAATTTTAAATATTTGTTATTTTTCAAAGAGTATTAGTCGCAGAAACTCAAAAACTTTACCAGTTGTTTAGATTGGCATTTTCTTTTGGTCATTATTTTTAAAAAATAATATACTAATTTTTAAGCAACTTATAGGCAATTTAATTGTTTGATTTTTTTCCTTTTTTTTTTTTGATAATTGTTGATAAAAAAAATTTGGCTCAGATAAAATATTTGAAAATTTAATTGAAGAATTTGATTTTCATAAATATTTGTTACATGATTTAAAGAGGGTGATTAGGGGATGTGGGGGCGTAGCCTCCACGGCTTGGTAATGTTTAACAAGTGATGGGGACGCTCCTTTTTTAAAACTTAATAGAGTCCCCTTACTTTAATTTTTCCAAGTCGAGCACTGAATACTACAACAAAAATATTTGCTAAAATATTGGAGAAAAATAGACATAACTTTAGTCGAAAATAATGTGGAGGAAAATGGAAACCAACCTTTTTTTTTGTGGAGGAAAATGGTCATTGGAGGAAAACGGTATCTCGTTTTGTGGAGGAAAATGGTCATTGGAGGAAAACGGTATCTCGATTTTGGAGGAAAATGGAGCCGCCCCTATATACAATATACATATATAATACTATACTATATAAATTTTTTAAAATCATTATACGTTTGTGGGTTAATCGGTTTACCTATGTATGTAAATTAACTTTCACGTGCGTAAATAGTTGCGTTGTAGCTATTGTACATGTGGAAAAATTCAAAATCTTTAGACCTAAACAATTTTTTCGTTTTTTTTTTTATTTTTTTTTTTTATTAATTTCCAGGTGATAGATTCCGGGCATAAGGTTTTGCTGTCTAGTTGCTGGTACTTGAACTACATAAGTTACGGATCGGACTGGTCTAGTTTCTACAACTGCGACCTGAGCAACATCACGTACCAGAACGATTCGTTTTTGGGCGGCGAGGCGTGCATGTGGGGCGAATTCGTTGACGAGACGAACGTGTTGCCGCGGTCATGGCCGAGAGCCAGTGCAGTGGCCGAAGTCCTTTGGTCGCAAGTGACAAACTACACTGAAGCCAAGCCGAGGCTGGAGGAGCATACTTGTAGGATGAAACGGAGAGGAATACCCGCCGAGCCGGTCAACGGTCCTGGCTTTTGTGCGTACTAGTAGTCCTTGTGAGGTCCATAGCAGAACGCTCCATGTGTGCACCTATATTGCATGCATAATTATGTTAAATTACAATTTATGATATTGTGCAGCAGGTTTATTTTATATACGTTGTCGTTCGCAATCGGCAAAGATAATGCTGTTCATTTAATTAAAAGCTTCCTAAAAGCAAAAACATTTCCTTTTTTTCTATAGCTGAAAAAATGTTAGAATCTTGTACGATGTGTTGATAATGTGCGGTTTTTTGTAGATTATATTTTCATTAATTTCAAATTTGTAGAATGTTGATTGTATAGTACCGTATTATATTTGAAGCACTGAAAGTTACACAACATATAAAAATTGCATGAATTGTATTTTGTATTTTGTTACATTACGTATAAGATACAAGAACAATATATAGGTATAAGTGTCCAGTGGCGCACGGAGTATTTTTAAAACGTATCGCGAATTCAATTTTATCTACCCACCCACCTAAAAATTTATCATACTTATATAATTTGTTAAAAAACATTGCTCAATGATATTACGTACTAACTAGTATACCTAAGTCATAGAAATTGGACTGTTTCTTTATTTTTAGTTTTGTCTTTTTAACTTAGAACTGTATGAAACAATTTTTATGGACAATATTTAACCACCCACCCTAATCAAAAGGGATCGTGACTACGACACCCATGATACATGGAATGTGCGTCACTGTAATTGTCTATATATTATTATATTGGTTATTCGTACAAACACAATACTAGGTATTGTTGCAATAGCTTTTGGCAAACCTACCGCTAAAACAATTGATTTATCAAGTTTACCGTATTCCATTAAATTATTTATATTGCAGGGAACATAATATAATATCTACCAGCTATCCAAGCAGCAATTGATAGACATTGTTACCTATGAAATAATTTTTTTTTAAAAAAGGATAATACACACATTATATAAAATTTAGGAATAAATACCATTTTTACATGATTATACTTGAAACAATTATACATTTATTAGGTATTTAAAACGAATAAATAGTAGTTTTACTCAGACATAAATTTAAGATTTAAAGTGATTTATATTGACAAATGACGGTAATCCGAAACCCTATTCAAGGAACTTATTGGTAACTTCTATCTATTATAGTACACGGATTACGGTTAAGAAGTTGAACCTGTGTAATTTTTACACGAAGTGGTACCTATCACGGCAATAATCGTACAACGCGAAGTTATTTCAACATGGCATTTTTTATTTTTCTTCTAAATATTTAAATATGATTACTACCAGTAGGACCCGATTTATTTATCAAAAATAAATAGTTTTTATACTTATTAAAGGTAGGTACATACTACATATTAAAAGAAACGGTGCCGGTGACTTGAAAACTTAAGAAAATAATAATAACTTAATAATTTTATGAGGTGTCACAAATGTGTGATTTCCTCTTCATTTGTATTTAAATGTTACCCAACTGTCTGTAAATTATTAATATTACTTAGGTATTGTAATTTTTCATATAAAGTAATAATAAATAATAGGTAATTAAATCAAGACAAAATAAATGAAACATACTTATTCTATATTATGTATATCATAGTCAGACTGGCTCCAAAAGGCCTACCTGCTACCTATCTACTTTTCTAGTTCACATCCAAAAATTATATTCAATAAATAAATATTATATTATATTCAACAACGCCACCGTTAAAAAATTATTGCTTATGTAGGTAATTTTGTAATTTGAAATTTTTGAGTTGGCAACAAGGTACCTATGTCCTATTATAATATATGCATACAGATTATAAATTATAATATTATATTCTGTGATATATGTCAGTGCAGATAACCGGCATATTGATAAGAGTTTTGATAATATTTGAAGCTGCATTAATAAATAATAATATTAAAATCCTTGTATGTAACACTTCCAAATAATAATATTGTTCGAATTTTGGTCGCTTGACACTTTTAGTTCTTTTATTTTATAAGCACTCACCATGAAGCTGTATTTTTTACTAGCGTTGGTGTGTTCACATTTATTGAACGTCTTCGTGTGTCAGGTAAGCCCTCATCTTAACATTTCAAATTTAAATGTCACGTATATTTTTAGGTACCTATTAAGTCACACTTAATTATTGACATGGATTTACTTACTAGCATATATTTGATATCTAGTCATGTAAGCAATCCATTCAAAGAAATCAATGTAATAACTTCTAACGTTTTACATAAAAGTTATTAAAACATTGTTTTATTGACCATATACAGGGAAAGCGATAATTCTTTGAAAACATCGATGAATTCCTATAAAATATTTTAAACAAACATGAACTATAATTGTATTAACACTTCTAGACATTAAGTTTACAATATATGTTAATTGACTATATAAATGTACGATGAAAACTGAAGATTATACCTTAATGCAATATCTACTACAGAAAACTTTTGAGTGGTTATCATGAATTTAATTATTTGTAGATGAAATAGTTCTTATTAATTTATTTTATAATGAAATATAGATTAGAAAATTGTCTATGCCTAAGTACATCGTTATCATGTATGATGTATTGGTAGTTTCATTCCTTTTTATTTTAATTTTTGGTAAATTGTAATTAGAAATGATACATCAATCATAATATTGGTATTCAATTATTTTCTTTAGGCAAATCATTCAAACAATTGGGCAGTTTTGGTTGACACGTCAAGGTTTTGGTTTAATTACAGGCATGTAGCAAACGTGCTGTCCATATACAGAAGTGTCAAACGTCTAGGAATACCTGATAGGTTTGATATTAAACTAAATAGTTTCAGTTGAGATAAGATCTCAAACTATTTATTGCACATATTACTAAATAGTTATTATTTTATTAGTCAAATTATATTAATGGTAGCTGATGATATGGCATGTAATCCTCGCAATCCTAGTCCAGCAACAGTGTTCAATAATGCTGATCAACAGCTCAACGTGTATGGTGATGATGTTGAAGTCGATTTTAGAGGCTATGAGGTAAATTTCTATACACTATTTTAATACATATATTTGTTTTTAATTCAAACTTTTGTATAATTAGGTAACAGTGGAAAACTTTGTAAGATTATTAACTGGTCGTTTACCTCCTGATACGCCTCGTTCCAAACAGTTGCTTACAGATGAGGGTAGCAACATTTTGATATACCTAACAGGCCATGGTGGTGATGGGTTTCTTAAATTTCAAGACTCTGAAGAAGTGACCAGTCAAGAGCTGGCAGATGCACTTGAACAGATGTGGCAGAAGAGAAGGTAATTTTGAAAATTTGAATTAAATTGTAGTTTAATACATCTGTAAAACTTAATTGATTTTTATTCTAATTATTTTACGTTTATTTTCAGATACCATGAAATATTTTTCATGATTGATACTTGTCAAGCTTCATCTATGTATGAAAAATTTTACTCACCTAACATTCTAGCAATGGCTAGTAGTTTAGTGGGGGAAGATTCTCTTTCGGTGAGTCATTAATTAACCATATGAATAACACAATTTCATAATTGCCACTAGTTTGAAATATTTATAAAATGTAAAACAACTTTTTGTTCTCTTAATTTCACAAATATTTGACATCCAGATTACTGACTTGGATTAAATAATAATTTATATGATTAATATTAATAAGTTGACATATTGACATGTTATTTGTTTTATAGAAATACCAAAATTCTATTGTTATTTTTCTGTATTCCAGCATCATGTGGATCCAGCAATTGGTGTGTATATAATTGATCGTTACACATTTTATGCACTTAAATTTTTGGAAAATGTTAAGTTAAATAGCCGCATCAGCATGAAAAGTTTTGTAAGTCATTTTTATTTTATACATACCCTTACTTTTAGTGCATAATTTATAAATATATCATAAACATATTTTTGTGGTGTTCGACCAAAAAATATTTGAATCAATAATTTGATAGATTATAAATGTACTTATGACATCTTGCATTTATTAAATTATTTTATTTATTATATAATTTTTTCAAGTTAATATTAAAATGTTGGTTTAGTTTATTTAACTATTATTTTAAATAACACTAATAATTATTCAAATACATTCTTGTTGATATCTATAATTTTATTTTTACCTGAAATAGTTTACATAAATTTATAACAGTTGTTTATTTTATGTTTTAGCTTGGTGTATGTCCCAAACAAGATTGTATTTCAACTGTTGGAGTGAGAACAGACTTGTTTCACAGAGACCCCGCAAAAGTTCCTATCACTGACTTTTTTGGGTCAGTTCGTCCAGTCGAGTTGACATTTGACTTTTTAAATATTTCAAATACACCTTTCAATATATAAGGGTAGAATATTGTTTTATATTTTATAATTTATACTTGTATATAAACTCAGGACATGTACTATTAGGTTATTAAACATATATAATAAAAATATGTACTGTAATGTATGTTGTAAGCAATTTTCTTTATACAAAATGTTTATACTTTCAGATTTATTACAATTCTCTACACTGTGGAAATTTATTGAAAATACAATATAATATGATCTCATAATAATTGTTGTTTTTAAATAAAAAATACTAATAACATTTGACTGTAAACTTTAAACATACAGTTTGATTACTTGATAAACCAGTTACGTTGTCCATATTTCGCGGGTGGTCGTTCTTCATCTTTAAAGTCTTTAAGACCAATTGGTAGATCACCGAATACTTGCGGTTCTTCGGGTGCAGGTTTAGGACGGTTACCAGTATAAACACGTGCTTTGCAAAAGAAACCATGTTCTGGTCGTTCGATGCCCATTTTTTCAAACACGCACTTGTCGTATACAGCTTGCGTTTTACGGCACGGTTCAAAGTCCAAGCGACTACTAGATTTATCAATACAGTTGCTATAGATCTGAAATTCGTCGTAACAGTTGACTTTCAACTTCCTGAAGAATTCCAGTGCACAATTGGTGACCGCTTTGCCTTCATTGATACATTTACGTGGATCGTTTGTTTCTGTTTTGCACATCATGAATTCATCGTTCACTTCCAAACAGTATTTTCCTAGACATAAACCGAACATTATGGTACACGATCATAACGTGTAGAACAGTTGAAAATGGAAAAAAATTACCAAAGTGATTGGAAGCAGCACGTAGACCAGACGAAGTGATCGGAACTTCTTCGACCGTCAGCTCCTCGTACGTGGGCAACTCCAGCGACTTTGTGACAACCATGATTGCGTGCAACTGTACCGTATGGAGGCGTCAGACGAGACGGTTTCGTTTAGAGTCGAAGAAAAATTCAAAATCCTAGTTAATAACAATTAAACTTGAAGCGCAAAAAAAAAAAAAATAAAATTCGGGTTGTTAATTTGTTATCATTAACATTGAAAGGTTCACACCGTCCGCCGAGCAGGGGTTCCAAACGTTTGCGCGTCAGCTGTTTTAACGTTTCCGCGATCAGCACACGCGTGTTTGGTCTCGGTTCTCTCCATAGATAATAGAAATATTGAAAATGCCGATTATCATTATTCATTATCTTTTTCTCCGCGCGATCACGGATGAAATATCAAATAATATTGTTCAATTGTTCAATGCCCGAGACGAGAATCGCCTACCTAAACAGTCGTGGAGTGGACGCACAAAACGAATGCTTAATAATCACCAATCGGTCGATCGTCGTCGTCGGTAGTAGATATTCTGCGATATCCCGCCAACGCTCGTCATCCTAAATAGCGTTTGGATTTTCGTGTACATCAGTAAAATACTAAACTACTGAACTGTGGTTTTCGGTCTCCGGTGTCCGGTACCTAACAAAGTACATTATATTCTCAATTATCATCTGTTGTGCGGTCTTCCCCGTCGTTACGCGCGGTACACTGTGTTGTGTAACATTTGTTTACTATTGAATATTATTGGGGAAATTCCGTTGTCCCCGTGTGGAATCGACTCCCGAAACGATAGCCGATTCTTCGTGCTTCCGCGCGTGTGACACGCGCGTCTAATGTGACTGTCTCAACGATTTGTGTCTACCGACATTGACCGCCACCGCAATGGACAGCGATTCGGAAATACCTTTCAGAAGTCTTCTGGAACACAAACATCCGGAAGTCTATGAGTACATAAAGAATGCCGTTCGTATGCTCCATCGGCAACAAAATTTGCTGACGAAAATCAAAAATAGCAATTCGATCGACACCGTGGTAATTAAATAATGTTTATAATAATATTCGAAACTCATAATGCTCGGATGTAACTAATGTTTTTGTACATCATTTCTTGTTTAGAAGACCAACGTCAAAAGTGACCTAAAGTTAGAGTTGGTCAAAAGTGAACAAAATATTATTAAAAATGATGTAGATGCCAATAAAAGTTCCAATGACAATTTGGTTGATACACTAGATAATGTAAGTATATGTTATTTTATTATAAACAAATTTATAAATTAAAACATACTTAGTTATTAGCCTGTTATCAAATCAATTTTTAAGCAATATTCATTCATCATTGCCAATAATATAGGTTGAAATTTTGGCAAATGTTAAACAAAAATGTACTAAACAACAGGATGAAAATTCTCAAAGTACAAACACTGAAATTAAAGAAGAAGGAGAATGTAGTGAAGATGAAGAAAAATCTAAGGATTTAAAGCAAGTCAATCAATACAGTTTGGGAGAGAGCCGATTCATATTAGAAGAAACTACTGGAATGTATTATGATCAAGTTACCGGTTACTATTATAATTTAGTAAGTTTTATCAAATTTTTGGTAAATTTTATGCATTGTATATTACTATATACTTTTTTGAATTCTAGGATAATGGATTATTTTATGATGGTAACCAAGGGTGCTATTATTATTTTGATGTAATTGCACAAAAATATAGATTACATTCCCAAGTTCATCCAGATTCGCCTCAGGTACCTTCTAATATACCTGATATAGAGAAACAGCACAATAATCAAGATATGCCTGAAAGTATTAGTGAGGATAGTGATTCTGACAATTCTGAAGATAGTGGTAATTTAGTTATTAAAGAGGACACTGAAGAAGATAATGAACAAAATGAGAAAGAAGTTAAAGAAACTATTTTAAATACAATTGAAAAGATGCCTGAAGAATGTTTGAAAGAGAAGAAGAAGGAAGTGAAACAAGAATCAAATGTGGAAAGCAATGATTTAAAAGATGTTAAAGAAAAAGCTCAAGGAAATTTAAAATCTGAATATTGTCCTCCTCCACCTACTACTTGTGAAGTAATTATTTATATTTTACCTTGTAAGAAATAAAACAGATTAAAATTTGTTTTTATTGTTTAATGTAATTTCAGATATTAGACAAGCGTTACTTGAATTTATTGCAATATACAAAGTTATTGCCAGCACCTAAGAATATAGTACACAAATTAACACCTGATGGGGTAAACCAGACTGGTAAGCCATTTGAAAAATTGGCACAACAACTAACTTACGTAATTTGCAGAGTAAAGCAAAGCAATATGCACAAATAAGGAATTGGTACACACTCAAGCATCAACTTACTGGAATCGAATCTGAAATTGTTCAGTATGATAATCTTGTATGGGACCGAATTGAACAATATCTGGGTCAAAACAAGAGGGATGATAAAAATTCCAATTGGAAATCGTACAAAGAAGTCAAAGCCCATCTTTCTGATACTCAAACTAAACTAATCAAATCAAGTACATCATTTTTTTTTTTTATAAATTAATAGCACTTTTCATGACATAATGTATTAGTTGTATTTTAATTTTGTATTCGTATTTCATGGTTGTAGAAGTTGTTGGTTGGCCTCCATGTATACGTATTATAATTACAGAATCCAAAGCATGTAGTTCGTTAATTGGTAAGCTATTTTTAATCACATGTCCTGGTGGATCAATTGGACGTTCAACGAATAGAGATGTAGTAATACCTGATGACAATGTTAGCAAGGTTAGGAATGATAAATTATGTTTGATAATTTTCTATAGATTTATAAATATTAAAATTTTAAATTTGTTTAAATATTTTTATATTTATATATGAATAATATTTTTCAATTTTTAGTTTCATGCTGAAATAACATTTGTTGGTAATGTAAACAAAGTGGGCCGAGGTCATTATATTATTAAAGATAAAGGTAGTACAAATGGTACATTTTTGGATGGCAAAAAGCTTCCAAAGCATTCTTCATCCAGTGAACCTCGTCAGTTGATTCATGGTAGTGAAATTATTGTTGGTGATACTAAGTTTTTATGTCATATTCATGATGGTATGGAAACATGCAATCTATGTGAACCTGGAATACAAGCTCCTCCAATAGAAGAAAGTAAGTACATAGGTACTTCATTTTGTTGAGTATTATGGAGTATTAATATTTCTAGTTTTTTAGAATGGATAAGTCAAATTCACAATATTAAGTGACAATTTATTAAAGTATGACACTAATTGAGCAGATATAATTATTTTATTTTTTAGATAACAATTATTTATTTGCTTAATTTAATTAAAATTGACTTCAGTAAGTTAATGTGCATGAATCAAAAATTATGTTTTTATTAAATCATTTTCCTATAACTACAATTAAAATAACCATGGATTATTATAAATATTTTATATCTTTTTATACATTGTTATGGTGAAACCTATATATGATTTTTAGCCAGAAACCCAAGGAATGTCTCAATTGTTGATAATTAAATTAATAATATGTATGCAACAATATCCTTTGTATAGTCATATAGATTAAAAAAGATAAATACTAAATCTCTAATAATTTGACAGTTCACAAGGTTTTTTTTTACTTTGTGACAACTATATGTATAGTAAACTATTTTAATAAATGAATATTAAACCATGTTTAAAATCAAGTATAAATAAAGAATTATAACTATACAAACTAAATATTCTGAATTATAAATATACACATTAAATTAATTTATGTTTATTATTGTGTTAAGGTAACAAAAATGTTGTACCTCAAAAAAGAAAATTTAATGATGAATTAAAAAGTTTGAAAGATAAATATGGTTTACTTGGTTGCGAGCCGCCAGATGCTGTGTTGCCAAAAGGATATAAAGATAGAGCAGATAAAAGAAGAAAAACAGTTGGGTCTCAAAATTCAAATGAAAAAACTGAAGTAGCTTGTGTAACCCAGTGAGTTATTATTTTAATATTAATTAAAACTGTAATTTATTTATTAGGTACTGTATCTAAATGCAATTGTATAACTACTTGAAAAATAAAACATCTTTAAATTATTGTAACTTACAGTAGGCTTCAGTTTTCTTTTTATTTTGAATTCTATGTAACTGCCTTTAAATTTATATGATGATGAAAGTTATTTTTTGATAGATAGATGAATAAATTGGAGAGCACACATTATACCTATATAATATAGTATTGAATTCTATTAGTTAGAATTATTTTAGTGTTAGATATAATTGAAATACATAAGTTAACATTGGTTCAGCTACATTTTTAAAATGTTTAAAATATAATAAAATGAGTAATACTTCTATTATATAGTAAGGAATACATAAATTGTCTAATTTAAAGAGCCTAGCTAAAAATATTTTTATTTTATGATTATTACATTTTAACTAAATAATGTAACTTAAATTAATATTTTCTAAGTTTAATAATGTATTTTTGTTGCGGCATTTCTATGTATAAAAGATACCTATCTAATTTTAATTTAATGTATTTAAGGCCGATTCCAACTAAAAACAAAGGTTTCAAATTATTAGAAAATATGGGTTGGACCCCAGGAAAATCTCTTGGATCTAGCAATTCTGGAATAAAAGAACCTGTAAGTATTATAATACTACTAATATTTTATACATAATAAAATCTGTGCATAACAACATTATTGAACACTAATAATTAATTAGAATAATCAATATAATTTAGTAAAAAAAAATTGTGAATAGTGAATTATTGGATAAAACTTCTAATTTTTAATCACCGTTCTAATGTTGTTATAAATGGATTCTATTGTTTCTTGTTTACTGGTTATAAAGTTTATTTAATTATCTCTAATTTAAATATAAATAAGAAAATAATGTATTTGCATGGTTATTATTTACTATCATTCTACCCTGTATTTTCATGAGGGTATTAATTTATTTTAAATACAAACAAATGGCAATGAAAATTATAAATCCAGAAGCTTTGAATTCTATGTTAATTGTTAAATTTAGTATAGTTTATAGTCTAGACTTGCACAGATGTTTCTCTCATATAAAATATTCAGATCAGTATATTTGCAATTAGTTATATAAAGATACTTGTACATTTGTATACTAATTAAGTAAACATTTATGCGCAAAATCCAATTAATCCGTTGGCAAGTTTCCTGTTCATTTCTTTATTATAAAATGTATAGTATTATGTAGTATAATTTACATGTCTTGATAATATAATTATTTATTAGAGCGTAAATTACCTTTAGCCAAATTTAAATGTATACACTATGTCCATAAAATAATTCAAATATATTTTAAAAATTATTTTTTATTTAGGATATTGAGCTATCCTCTATTCTAGTTAATGTTTTTTTTTCAATTGATAATAAATATGTATTGTTCAACTTGAACTGTTTTATTAACAAAAAGAAGTTTATGCTTTTTAAAGTATGTTTTTCAAAATGCTTACATTAAGTGGAACATATTTCAGCAAGATAGGAATAGTAGTAATTTGTACTATTATTGATGATCTAAAAGGATGACATAAAAGTATATATATTATATAATAATATGTCTAATAATTTTTTAGATTCCAATGGATGTGAGGGATGAAAAAAGAGGGCTTGGTTTTTCAACTAATTTTAGTCAGCCTGAACAACCTAAAGTAAATATTTCAATTAAACCATCTAAAATACGCTTCAACTTGGGTAATAAAACCAATATGCCAATAAAAACAAATCGTATACATTTTGCTGAAGGTAAAGATTTTCATACTTGTAAATATATCCATGTATTGCCATGTAAATTTTAATTAAAAATTGTTTCAGATGAAACATCAGAAGAAGAAAAATAATTATATTTCTTGCAGTGTAAAAATAATGAGCTGTCCAATGAACATGAAAATATTTATTTGATTACTTTATCTTCATAAGATCATTTTTATAAAAAATATACTCCAACTAGATTTTTAGAATTTAATTATGTGCTTACTTTTTTTCCTTTGGCAGTAAAATATGCGTAATAATTTGTTAATCAAATTGTAAAAATAGCTATCAATATTCAGATATGCAAGTGTTGATAATATTTTAATATCTCATACATGCCATATATTAAACGAGTAAATATTTTATTTATCTGACATCATTGATATCAGTGTCATGTGAAATTTTTAACAAATAATAATAAATTGTTGTATTTGTTAATATTTTCAATAAACTGTATGTGCATTTCAATGTTTGATATTTTTATAAAATAAAATAAGTACAATTAAATGATTTTGAAAATGAAATATATGAATTACATTATTGTAAAATTATTGTTTAACTATATTGTCATTGTTTCTGAGTATTGGAACATAAATTGTTTTACTAACTGTTAATATTTTGTATTAATAGTCTAATTTTATTTTTTACTATTAAAATTAGTTATTATTGGTTATTTTTTTTTTTTTTTTATAAAAGTACTTATTTTTAATTTGAAATTGGAATTCCCAACAGTATTCAAAATTGAAATATAAATTATATTTTATATCATATTCAAATGTACTAATGTTTAAAATAAAAACAGTTGCTATGATATTAATTTTTATTTTCAATTTTAGTGAGTATGACATAATATTTTTTTTTAGTATTATTGTGAAAAAAATATTGAACTGCAATTATGTGCTCTATACTGATGCACATTTCGGTGTATTGAATGATTGTTTCTAAGGATATTGCTTCCGAGTTGAGTTCTAGATGTATTCAATTATACCTGTTCATGGATCTCCCCAAGAGTAAAAAAAAAAAAATCATACTACTCATGATAGTCATTATTCGTTATTCAACATGTTGTTAATTGTTTCGAAAAAAGAATTACGTTTGTGTGTTTTTGGGTACATTAGTACATGTTGTTACTGTTTTGATATTCAGACATTCAGTAGGCATCATTACACAGAATATCATCATGGAATAAAACTATACCCAACTACGTCTTATATTATACTACTATGAATTAATGGTCTTGGTGGGAACGCTTTGGCTTAGCGGGCTACACGACAACGGACCAATTTTGTTCGAGTCTCTGTGGGTTCTCTCGTTGGATAGAGTTAAGATATTACTTATCAATAGCCAGAGAATTGAGCATTAAAAAAAAAAAAACCCCTGCTAGTTACTATTAATGAATGAATATGAGAAAATATTTATTTTTTTTGAGGTAGCTGTGATCAGGGCCGAACAGTGGTGGTCAAGCTGTGGGTCGAGAGGGGGATCAAGGGTTAGATAAAAAAAAATGCATGTTAAAAAACCACACCTCTCCCCCATGAATCATGACACAACCATTTTACCGTCAGTTTGTGAAAATAATTATTATTTTGACTTTTACTTTGAAATTTGAATTGAAAACCATGGTTTTACTCATAATATAGGTTACATCATGTACTACGATTACAGACAGACCATCAATGGGCGGGATTGAGTGATACATGAGTACAATCGTAGCGAGGCCATTACAAGCGGATTTAACAATAATTTTTCATACGATCAAAATATACAAAATTATACCTATACATAATAGTTAACAGGGTACTTATTCTAGCAACTGTATACCTACGTTTAACACAGTGGTTTTTAATTTGACAAGTAATGACAGTATATCGAGAAGAATAACTGATCATTGAATATATCAATAAGATTCTCAAAGAACTTTCCTTGAACATATATTATAATTATGTATTAACAATTAGTTTACATTAAATAAAGCCCCCCCCCCCCCGATACTATAATACCGTTTCTCGATTGTGTTTATTTCATAATTCAGTAGATAATTTACCGATGCGGCTATACCTGCAAGATATTTTGCACGTTAAGCCTACGTAGAGAAATTGGATTTACGGTGTATATTGGACGAGCAACTAATGGAAACTTATGCATCATCGTGAATCGTGATTACGTTTTTGTAGAGGGATAATCTTTATTAACATAGGTAATCATTATTGTTGGTCGATGCCGTATCGCCAAATGCCCAAATCTGTACAACTAGTATAATATAGTGTGTGCCAACTCGTCGAGTTACTCGTGCGATGTTTTTTTTTCGCATTTGATTTGTTTCATAATTTATAGGGCTCGGATTTAAATGCCCTAAAAATATCAGAAAAATGCTCTTTCAAAAAATGCATTTATAACCTAAAAACTCTGAAAAATGCCCTAAAAATATCAAGAAATGACATTTCAAAAGCGTCCGACAATTGGCCACGCGCACCACCGACATAATATTATCACCGGATAAGAAAATACTCCGATAAAAGTTTAGTTGTAACGTGCGTGAAGTTGCCCCCCCCCATGACCGATTTTTTTGAAAGTTATGTACTCATTTTGCAAATAATTTGCAAACATTTGCAAATTGGTTTTCAGAATTTGCAAATCATTTCCCTGCCCGCTATAAACAAAATAAAACAGGGGGAGGGGCCAACTTCACGCAGCTCCCCTCATTTTGAGCTACGCTCATTATGAGCAGGCAGGAAAATGATTTGCAAATTCTGAAAACCAATTTGCAAAATGAGTACATAACTTTCAAAAAAATTGGTCATGGTGAGGGAGGGGGCAACTTTACGCACGTTTAGTTGTGTGCAATAAAATCGGCTAATTGGATGGTGTGACATAAAGATTGTAAAAACCGGATAAACTGATGTTAAATTAGTCAAAATAGTTCAAAATGAAAATAATTTATATTACGTAGTACCTACTATACTACTACATGTAGTACTTATATTTCAATGAGGTCAATTTTTTAATTTATAATACGACAAATGAGTCAAAATTGACTTAAAAAATTAAAAAATGCATTAAAATCGTCAAAAAATGCCATACAAATGATAAAATCCGCTAAAAATGCAAAAAAAGCAAAAAAATGCTCAAAAAATTACTGTGGTTAGATCGCGAAGTACTTGACACATATTTGTAGCTTGGAAAGCATCGCGTAAGATATCCCAAAAAAAAAAGATGTAAATGCATTGAAATCCGAGACCTAATAATTTATATTATGTTATTAATTGTTCGTATTAAGTGCGATTTGTCCAGCCAGATGGGTCCCAACAGTGATGGTGGGTTATTGTTACTGATGAAAAGAATTATCTTATGAATTATATATCTATGGTGATTGTTTTAAATTGTGTAACTGTTGTGAATAATTTGTACGGAATATCCACGTGTGTTACATTTTGATACCTAGTTTTATCCCGCTATCTACATTTTATAATAATATACCATACCTACGACCAGTAGACCGCAATGTGATTGATGAAAACTTGAACCCTTTTCATTCGTTATACAGGGGGGCCGTTAAGCTATTTACCGTGTTGTTATAATAATTATCATAAATCGTGTGCAATGTGCATGGTTAAGGTGAAATAAAAAATAAACTTCGAAAACTGGTCTACTTTTCGAATACATTGAAATACTTTTTTTTTTTTTTAATCGGAACCCCGAATAATGCGTAGGTACCTACGCAGTCGCTTATTGAAATATCGAGTTTCAGATTATATTATCACACTTAGTTAAACTTCCCGGTGGCCGCACAGGATTTATACTAAAAATATAATTTAAAATCTCGAGTTCAAAGACTAAGGAAAAAAAAACCCCCGTCTCGAAATCGGCTACGCTCATCTCGCGAGTACCTTATGAGACGTGTATGTTTCAATACATAATGGTCGGAGCCTAGAAGGGTGTTTATTAGGCCTGGGGGAGATTTTATATTATAATATACGTACCTACCTATCAGATGTCAATTTTACTAACAAAACATTTGATATTCGTTTCTTTTTATTTTAAAACGGACTGATGTAAAATGGATGATATTTTATATAATATCGCAAGCATTGCAATAGATATTATCGTTATCGATATGATCTTTGGATTCAATTTTTTCATCTTCAGGAATTATTAAATTTGTTTCGATACAATATTGAAATGAACTTACTACATTTTGCTTTCTGCATAGATAATCCCATGTATCCCTTGTATACAGAGTAATAACTATAATAAGATACCTAAATACAAATATTCTCTTCTGATGATTAGATATATTTCACCATGTAGAAAATTAAGAAAATACTAAGAACAAATTAACTAAAAGCCAATGTACAATAGTCATTTATTTATTTGATAGTTTTTTTCCATCATTTTATTTGTTCTACTATGTTGTGTTTAATAAGATAATACTTAAAAATTTAATGTTTCTATCGAAATCTAATTGATAAATTCAGAGTAAGTATTAATATTTTATTGACATGGACATCATGAGGTACCTTTTTCCGTACCGAAATTATCTGCTCTCCCCGAAAAAAAAAGTACGAACAGAATTAGTATTGTTTTTACAGATTGTATTGGGTATTATAAAAAAATGATATTGAATAATATTGTATGACATAGGTACCACGTGGCACGTACAGTATATGTTTACAGACTTACAGTAATATATGTTTACCGAAAACATACTGATCATGGTTATATACTTATATATAATAATATAATATAGAATAATTAAGTATAGGTACTATAAAAAAAAAAATGATAAAATAGTGATCAGTATAATGTCACATACCTTAAGATTTTGTTGATATTTCAATAAAATGCAGGACGTGTTTTTTTACGAAAGAGAACGTACGTTTTCATTTCATTATAAGCAATACTTATCTTAAATTTCGAATACACTAAATTTGTATTGTCTAACCTAGTTTTAATAATATTTTTGTGGGTCTTTGAAATAATTTAGACCATGATCCGGGAGTTAAATATTACGTACACCTATACATACATCACTGCTGTGCGGTCGTACGGGGAGTTGAAATACGACGAACAGTCGTTTAAAAATTAAAATGTTTCTGCTGCTACAGAAATATATGCTTTGGCTTGTATTTTATTTAATTATTTTATTTGTCGTCGCGTTTATATTTAGTGCATTACACTTTAATAAGGACATAATGGTAGAAAAAAAAACTATTAACTCTGCCTCCCACTCGATTTCGAAATTAGTCGACGATAATATTATTATATTATCATATATAACCGTGTACACACGTCACACAGAACGTTTGCCACCGATAATAATATAAATAACTACGACTTACGAGTCATTATAATACTGCTGGTTGGAAAATCGTCTGTAGGTGAACTCATTTCAAATCGCCTACTCAGCAGTTATCGTGGTATAATTACGTCTTTATGACCGTATTATTGTAAATCGTTAAGGAATCATACGGTACCGCCGACCTGCCGTTTATATGTAAATATAGTAACGTTGCACAAACGTCAGGTGTTCGGATTTCGTTCTTCAGACCGTATGTTCGCACGTTCAGCCCAGTCGTGTGGTCATACTCGTCAAATACAAACATGTCGTATACAATAATACATTAATGCCACGCAAATGCAGGATCAGCCGCAGGGAATGAGTGCACGATAATATCATTTCCGCAGGAAATCGCACGTTTCGACGCAATGTGACGAGCGGAAGAATACCCGTATAGGCACGATTTCAGTTTTTGACTTGGATGGGTTTATCAAACAACGTTTACTGTACACTGTATTATGATGTATATTGGGTACAGGATTGATTAATGAAGGATTTAAGACTTCAATTAAAATATAAATTCTTGAAGGGATTAAGCTCCTCCAAGTCCTTTCCCCCCCCCCAGATCGCGGTTATGGACGTACCAACACAAAGTTTTATTAAGCAAATACGTTTACCAAAATTTTGCAAAAATATATAGACGACTGCGGTAGATAATTCTACAGAAAGTATAGATACTGCGAGACGTATAAGATTATCGATTATCTACAGGACCTTCTGTGAAATCCTGAGTTTCCTTATGAACGCCTTATGTACGGGAGTTAAAACTACCGATTGGAGTTCCTCAGGAGTCGTAGAAGAAATTAACAGAAACTCCTATTATACACATTTCCAAACACTACTCTAATAAACATCGTCGATGATTTCTCATGGAAATCAATGACTGACTAGAATCTCTGGGAACGACACATATGATAATTTTTTTAACAAAAACTTTTCTAGGCTAATATTAAAAACTCATTGTAAAAACATGAACAGTAATAATTATTATAATACATTAAAACCTCTCTAAAACGGAATCGTTTGGGATCGAACATTTTTCCGTTGTAAAGAGTTTTCTCTCATATAGAGGTCAATTTTATATATTATTTACACCAGGACTATTGAAATTTTCCGTTATAAGGAGGATTTCATTTAATAGAAGGTCCGTTATAGAGAAGTTTTACTGTGTAACATTAAAACGTGTGCCTCTATCACTTGTCTCGTTAAGACTTTTTTTTAGTATTGTATTATATTATATTGTTTACGTATATAGGTATTCTCGTATTATTTGCTATCGCGGTTATTATTGCATTTGAACGTATAAATGTCAATTTATTGAATCAACTCCGGTCAATGATGACACGGTCGCGATTGTTGGCGGTATTTTTTGTATAACGTCGAAACGCACGCAAGGCGCACATATCTACGCGATAATATAACACGCGAACTCGTAGTTTATCTGTAACATGATTGTGCATTTAAAACGGTTTTCAATACAACAAAACTACAATACAAAACACCTATACTCAGACCGAGTACATGTTATAATATCATTTTTTCGAAAACCTTCGAATAGGCGCGCGCGTTTCTCGCGGTGAAAATCTAGAGTTTCGCACGCGGGACGAAATCGCTTTTCTTCATCGCGCGTAGTCGTACATTTTTGTTTTCGAGCATTCCGCCGTTGCTGTAGTAGAACCGTTTTTTTTTTTCACCTCTCGCGCACACTCGTTATATTATTATTATTATTATTATTATTATTATTAATACTATTATTTCCATATACGAGTATACGCGTAACGTTCGCGTGACGGTGTGCCGAGCATAATATTACTGCGTACGGTTGAATTATATTATTATTATTATTATTACATCCGAGCGGACTAGAATATTAGGATGATGCGGCGGACGGAGCGGATGAATAGTGATAATAATATGATACCGGTCGGGCGCGCGTTATACGGCTGATGTACACGTGAAATGTGCGTTACACTCGAGCAAGACTTTTGCGCATTGTGTACAACAGTGGCGCACCCAGGGGAGGGCTTTGGGTCTGAAGCCCCCCCCCTCCAAAATATACATAAATATACTAAATTATACATTATTATAGCATATTTTCACAAATATAGTACTATAATGATGATTGATTAAACATATAATATAACATATAATAATTATAGAAAAAAAAATTACCATTTATGATATGTGGTAATTATTTACTTGTGTGTAAAGAAAATAGGATAATGTTTAAGCCCCCCCCCCCAAACAGAAATCCTGGGTGAGCGCCTGGTGTACAATATTATATTATACATGTGCTCGACCGACGTAAATACCGTACTCGTAAACAGTGGTGCACAGAGTATTTTAAAAAACGTGTCGCGAATTCAATTCCACCTACCCTATACCACCACTAAATTGATCATACTTATAAAATTTGTTAAAAAACATTGATCGATGATATTACATACTAACTAGTATAAATTATGGAAATAGGACATGTGTCTTTATTCTTAGTTCTGTCTTTAGAACTTAAAACCGTATGAAACAATTTTTTTTGGACAATATTCAACCATCCACCCCAATCAGTTGCAACTGTGTCACAGTCATGATACATGGAATGTGCGCCACTGCTTGTAAACATACCCGCGGTGTGTATATGTACATACCATATAGGTGCCCGCCGTACACGATATGTAATGTACCGAGGCGAAAGAACCCGCGCCCCGGTCTCGCCGCCGCACCGCACCATAAATAATATACATAATGTATTATTACATATAATATCCGTACACGAGCTTTCATCGCGTCCCTAAAGCTCTGCACCGCTCGCCCTCCACCGATATACGTCCCTTTCGCTCGCGCCCGTCATCCCTTCGGTTTCGCTCGCGCCCGTCATCCCTTCGGTTTCGCTCGCGCCCGTCATCCCTGCTGCGCACCCGTCCCTTTCGCACACCTAACCACCGAACGCCATTAATCACTCTCGCTCGTCTATATATATATATTATATCACGCGGTCCCGTCTCGGACGACCTACGACTACGACTGCGACGACGACGACGACGACGACGACGACGCCTTCCAACGATCCGCATCATTAATTATGCTATCGGCAAAGTGCCGTCGAATTCACTCGATTTATCAATGCAGGATACGGCGGGGGGGGCAGAGGGGAGGGGTCGTTCTATGGTTGTTTTTGATCGATTTATACGCGTCCGACAGTGACCTACGCCAATTAATTTTCGTAAAACCGTGGCGGTTCAATGATTAATTATATACGCGTCCGCCTAGTATATAGTTGGTATAACTAATTGTATACGAACTTTTCACCGTAATAACATTCACAATAGGTATGGCATGTATACATAATATAATGCGATAAGTTTAGACACTTGCTGCTAAAGTTGCAGACAACAATGCATGATTTACTATAACGTTTTACGCCAGCGATTGTTGTTGAAACGTTACGAGTTATACGTAATTTTGTAGTAAATTTTTATTATTAATTCTCGAATAGGTATACCGTTTCAAAAGTATAATCATAAATACTCACGTGTATATTTTATTATTTGAATGATTAATTTTGAGGGCTGCGATTTAGTTTAGAACCCACTAAATTATTAGAACCAGATTATACAGTAGAAAAATTAAATAATGTATATAATAATTAATAAGAACCGGAAGCGATAATTTTGATTCTTTAAAAACCGGTATCGAATTTCTTCATTTTCCCAGTACCGAGACCGGAACAGGCTTTTTTTATTTACAACAAGAACTTTTAAAATCACTAAGGTTTCATTCCCTTAAATATGATATAATAATGCATTGAATAATGAGTAGATATAAATATATAATCTTGCAAGGCTTTTGTATCTATCTGGAAATGTATTAAGTGTCATGGGCTAAACATAATAAAAGTATTGGAAGGTCGAATTCGAATAGCCTACGTTGGTTGGTTGATCGGCCCTGTTAATGTATTGGAAACTATATATATAACGTTTAAGAGTTTATAGGTTTAGTAGTTTCACCGTTTCATAATATACAGTATTACAAGAAAACAATACAAGCACTACGGCGACAGTTTAGATTTATTATTTCCCTCTCGGTTAAACACACACATGTTGACAGATAACGCTAGTTAATGTTAGTTAACCTTTTATAAATAGCGGTACCCATAATGCATAATGCATAAATACGAATACTACGAAAAAATGTTAATTGTATGTATGCATTACTGTATACAAAAACCATTTACGAAAAATCATTGTGTACATTCGGGAGACAATATCGAAAACACTAATATGAATTCGTTCCACAATAAAAGAGAACGGTAGTATTGTTTCAAATAAAACTTTTGATCTTGTGATTTGTGACCTTGTGGGTAAATAATATTATTATTTAATACACATAGAAGCGTACCTACGATGGTTATGAAAAAAAGCAAACGAATTTTTCACTTCGCTTGAAATACATATAGCAATAAATATGCATTATGCACATAAATTTACATTGGTAAATTTGAAAGGAGCATGCCCGATCTTGAGATGCAAATGCATGTAGGTACTATATATATTCAACCATCTGCACTATACGTCTATATCTATTAAAGATAAAAAAAAAAATTTTGGTATTTCATATTGGTCCACTAAAAACTAGTTTTAAAACATATCCTGCTCGATAGTTTTGTTACATTGCAACGATCTATAAGTAATAGGGAAAAAAAAGAAATGATTTGTGCAAGTATTATATTAGGTAATTTTATATTTTTTTTTTCTTTTTTTTGTTCGAAAACAAGTTGTTTGAATAATTTGTTAAGTATTGTTTGATTGCTGCATTCCCGACAACACTGACCTATCCGCACGCATACATATTGTTTCTTCACGATTCCCTATTTGGTTTCCCAAGTGTTGAACCGTTTACAATGTACATTCGCATAATAACAAGTTCATTATCCTTAGTGATTAGGTTTTTTTCTATACTTACGCTTATTACAATGATTGGAACTGTGCCAGTATAAATAACCGATTTGTTTTGTTTCTAGATTGTTCATCAATTCATCATTACACAAAAATCGTTTAAAAACGGAACCCAATAATAGTTGTTAACAACCCGCGTAAAAACTTACCGTAACCTGCAGCAGGTACCTACTTATTATTTTTAGTTATATATTAATATATTATACTAGATAAAATATAAAAACGAACCAAACAACAGCTGAATGACGAAAATGAATTTGAGAAAAAATTTAAATAAATAATGCTGGTTTGATGGAAGTTAATTTAATGGTCCATCAATGAATACTGATATGAAAACTTGAAAATTATAAAAAAATGTTTAGTTTTTAGTAATAATTAAAAACTACATTTTATTTTATTACTTTGAAAAATTATAATTTAAATATAAATATATATTTCACAGATAATACTATATTGGTATGAAGTGAAATATTTTAACTCAGAATTTAAAACTAATACTAATCTTGTATAAAATTTGGAACATATTATATATTATGGTATATTCTTTAGATAAATACTTATAGATTTCAATTGAGTAATAATAGAAATGTTACAAAGTGATGAAACATAATAATCTTTTTTATTTTTTAAAGCCTAAGTACGCATACAATAATTATATTTATATATTATATAATATATGTGTGTAGGTATTATAAATAGTTTTAATTACTTTTAATGGAATAAATAAATTAAGTGGTATGGTATGGTGAAGTGATTAGCCGCAGTTCGCTGATAAGTGCTACAGTAAACGCTGTCCGGCGTCGCTAGCTCCCGGATGGGTGACCACCCAGGTTTTTAGCGGCGAATCCATGCCACATATATAAACATGCATGTTCCAAAACATACCGTTCCCCGATCAACCATTACTCTACCCTACAGCTAATAGTCATAGTTGCCGAAGCTTAAAAAAAAAAATGAGTATATAAATAAAATGAAGCTTTAAAATATTACTACGCACTGTAAAAAACAGTTCTCTGTAGTCCACGTGGTTGCATGGTAATCCACATTACTATATTTCATAATTGAATTTCAACGATCAACTTATTTTATGGTACCCAAATATTATGATGCACTTTAATAATAAAATATATTCTTGATCAATGCAATTTAAAATACATAAGCCTACGCACGAATACTCGCGATGCTATAACTATTGTTCATTAAATTTTACTGAACAAACCATTCATATATTCAAAACAGAAACGTTGGTAATTAAAGGACTATAGTTATTCATATGAATATCGATTACTGGCTTTTTTCTAAAATTCTATAAAACGATGTAATTAAATAAAAAAATGTTTAGAGTTAATTCGAATTTTATAATAAACAATTGTTAACCATTTAGTCATTTAGTTAAACTACATTTAGGCTACAATATTTATAAAATTAGAAATAATATGGAAATAAAATAAAAAATTGAAATGATCAATTATTTTGATAGATTTATTTATTGGCATTTATGGTTTGTGAGGGTACAATATTCAGGTCACTTAAAAGCTGAGTGGTCACCGGACGCTGCTTAATCGCCGTACCGATTACCTGATCGGCAGCTGGTAAATAATGTAAATGCTTATTTTTATGCATTTAGCTTAGTATGATTTAGATTGAAAAATGTTAAAATTTGTAGGTTCTAAATGATTTTATTTTTTTGTGTAATTGAAAATTGTATAATACTTATTATATTTTTTTTAAAATTATTAAAATTATATTTATTTTATCATATTTACTAATTTTTAGCATTAGCATTAGGTAGCGTGGATCAGGATTTGTTTTGTGCACAATTTAAATGTCAAAAGTATAAAATTAGATATTAATTTTATCAAAGATATTAATATTAATGCTTGCTTGGCAAAATATCAAATAGTTTAATTTATTTTTTTAATTTTGGAAATTTTTTTAAAAAATTAGGAAATTACATGACTAATATGTATATTAGCTGTGTATAATTTCTTATCCATAAGGTTTCTGCGTATAAATGTTTGAACAGATTCAGTAAATAGTAAATAGTAAAATAGTATTTTTTTTTGTGCCTATATTTTAGTGAATGTTTTTTGTGTTCGTATCCGGACTCTAAATTATTACATTAGAATAATTCTACAAAATTTAATATAACATAAAACAATATTTTCGCTAATGCGTGATAAGTTATTCAATGTGTGTTGCACTGACACATTTTTGTTATCCCGCAATAACAAAGAATGTACGTATAAAAGAGCCGGGAGGTGTGAAGCGCTTGTGATTTTCTTCATGCCATCGCTGTGTAATTAATGCGAACATGCCGCGGTCATTCAATATTTAATTACGAAGTGGTATTATTATATTAGTTTCGAGAAGAACAATAGATAAAAATTATTTTTTTTCTTCACAGAGTTATATACAGAACTATTGTACATGATTTCTACTGCAATACGAAAATAATGTACCTATACAGAGTATTTCGCGGAGGTTGTGTTATTTCTATTAAAGTGGAGAGAGCAATGAAAACTTAGTGACTCACCGATAACGTTTTTAATGAGTAAACTAGTCAATAAAAATAGCGCAGCAAGAATAATTTTAGGTAAACATTCCGTAGACGGTCCAATGAAACTAAACTATAAACTTTTAGGTGTTATTTCGGTCATGTAAGAAAAATGCAGCATCCTTTTTCACAATTCAAAAATTTATCAGGAACGATAGTAATACAGTTGATATTTTTAAGTCTGAAGAACAAAAGAATTTATAACTTACATGTGACATATTATAAAAAAAAATTCTTTGCCAATTTTTGTAGATTATTAGGTTCAACTGAATTCAATCAATTGTTGTTAATTATCAAAAAAAAAAAAAATATTCGTTCAGTATGGCATATTGAATAACAATTAAATTCGATTTTCTCAGAAATAAATATTTTTCTAGTGGAATCCGCATTCAATTATGTTTGTTATTCTTATATATCATATCTGTAGAAAGTGTTTTTATTTTTAACTTAACTATTTTTAACTTAAATCATGTTCTTAGATGTTTTTTTTAGATATTTGTTAATAATTATAATTTTTCTAAATATTAATTTACGATTGTTTATTAACCTTCTATTTCACCACAAGCTAAGGCTTACAGGAGTCGATATACTCTTTATCTCTATATTGTAATTACGTTTCTATCTATTTATAGTAAATTGTAAAGAAGTCTACTAAATAAAAAATAAAATAAAAACCTCGCGGACATGCTGTGTAATACATTGTAAAAAACATGCGTTGTGATGGAGTATATTTTACATTAGCATAATGGGAACAGTTAAACAACACGTTAAATAGATTTATAAAAAGCATACCTAAGCACATGTAATTTTAAAATATAAAAATTCACGGTTTAACGATAGTAACTCTATTGATAAAAAATAGATAGTAGGAACACGATGTCTAAAATATAATATTAATTTACATTCTATAATGGTCTAGGTTTTTTTTCCCCTTGTTTTCTTTTCTTCTTTTCGTCTTCGATGTTTCGTGGCCTATCTTCATGGGTCTATTCAGTATGTTCTTGGTATACGTGAAGAGATGTGTGTGAGGACTGATGAACATGTCAAACTGGATGTAGACCGCCATAAGCATAACATATTTCTTCCTGTTCATCTATTTGCTGTTGTAAGTAAAATCACTCACTTATTATAACTTTCTCGAAACGCATGCATTTTCTATCTTGTATATTTTATATATCTTGTTGATTATTATTGGAAATATTAAATAATTTTTGACTTTAGATTATACTAGCATTTATACTTATTTTAATTTTTACAACTTATACTTAAGGTATTTGCATAGTTTTATGTAGGTATCTACAATAATCGAGGTCATTAGAAGAATCAGAATTTTGAAAATATCCAATAGAAAATTTCATTATAATTTTAGAACTAGTATATTTTGTCTACAAAGTTGAATAAAGTTTATTTACAAAATTCTTTTAGTATTTTAAAATAATTCAAATAAATATTTTGACAAGAGAAAAACGAAAAAAATATTTTTTAACCATTTTACACGAAAACTATTAGGACCCGATTTAAAATAATTTGATTTGTAATAAACTAGTAACAGATAATTTTTAATTTTTGTGTACATTTATCATGTATGTTATTAATTTATCATATTTCCATTTATTCAACAAAGGCTTACAACTACAAAAACGATAAATAACCTAAATTTTAGGAATTGTCTAACTTTTGTAAAATTAATTTATTAAATGATTTTTATGAATGTATATATAATACATTTATGAAGTAGTTTGTACCAGCTTTTTTAAATATTTAAGTGAAGACTAAAAACAATTTACTAAATGTATATTATATAAAGTGTTTTAGTTAAACGTTACACATGTAGATATATTACATGTAGGCGTAAAACCAAAATCATTTTTGAAAAATGTTATTTATTATAAGTATTTATTGTTTAATGGAACTATAATAATAACAGTCTAACTATGATTGAGAGTCTTGACTAATGAGTAATGACTAATTTTAGGTTAGCTCATCCAGTAGTGAATATTATTTATGTGACCGCAATAGGACATTCAACTTTTGTGTGTAAATGTATATTTAAACAAAAAGGAAGAATATTATTTTGCAATTTCATCAAATCATGTATTAAAATATTTAATAGCTAAATAATAATTTTTAATAATGTTATACGGTATGAATGTTTGAATAATTTCTTCATTGATATTCATTATCTCAGTTATCAAACAATTATTAAAATATTATTGTGTGTCTTATATTTATAGGTGATATTAGTATAGTAATTATCTTTATTTGTTTCCCTTTGAAATTCATATAAGTAGTTTGATGATTAATTTAAAGATGATATCTTGGAAAATGGAAATTGTCTCCACAGAAACTCAACATCAAATCAATATGGTTGACAAAATGCAAATTGATTAAAGCACAGGTGTTGAAGATGTAATCGAAATTTGACCGATCTACTCATGCACTATTTATCAAACAGAAGTATGGTGTAATTTTTCTATATAATTTAACATAAGTCACACGTTAGCCATTTAAAACAACAATTTAAATATTCGTTTAAGGCAACTATGTATTTTTTTTCTCTGTTCCAAAAAAATATTCAATGGGTTATAAATTACCAAAAGTAGGTACTTTTTTTTTAAACTATAGCCAGCCGCGGTTATCATATGAAATACGTGTTAATACGCGCATGCGCTTAGTTGTAGGAAAAAAATAATAGTGGGATGAAAACGACTATTATACTTTTGTTCGTGGGTCCTTGATCTCTAATCACAAATGCATATGGAAAAATGTACGCGTACAAACTACAAATGGATATGTAATTGTAAAATGCATAGAAGCCACAAACGAACTCCTTAAAAAAAACTTAGGCAACGGGTGGAATTTTTTTTTCAAGCTTAAAACAACAATGATTTGTAGAACCGCGAACCAGTCGCATACATTATTTTCAACTTGTATACAGGTACGTCCGGTGAAAAAAACGACCTGAATATATATATATATTCGTGCGCCTAACTATTATTAGCTATTATTATTTTACGGACAAATTCTCCAGAGATTATTCAACTGTGAAATTATTATACATTCGCAAGAACATACATAAATATAATGTATGTTATAAAAAAAATCCTTGCACTGTTTTTGTATTAGGTTGTTTGTTAAGTTTTCAATAATAATACAAAGGTCATCGGCTCACCTTGTTTACAATGTATGTACGTAGTGGCTAAGGTGGGTTATTACCTACCGTACTCTGTAGGACATAAAAGAGGTGGGATAGGTGAATAATTCTGGAAAAATATCAATGGGTCGGCATTTTTTTTTTACGGACTCATAAATATATTGCACTATACTAGTAAATAATAATATATACAATATGCATATTATATGTACTATACATTATACGAATTATAAATTAACGTTTGTATTGTATAAAAAACTTCTTTTCTTGAAAATAATAATAACAATATGTAATAATAATCTTAGAACACATATTATAATCATAAAACAGTTATATTATACAGTTTATAAAAATATCAGTTTTACTACAAGTAATGAAGTATTTTTTTTTTTTTTTTTACATTAATATTATAAAATATATTTAATAGACCAAGTTTTAAATAAAATTTACTCATAAACATGTCATTAGTTATGTGTTGACAATCGTCGTTATTAATTGAGTCTACTAATAAGTAATAATACATCAAATATTGATAAATATATATATTACAAGATGAACCAAGGTTCAATTCAACATTCATACCAAATTATTATCGATGGTCGACCCTAAAGTGCCTTAATAGAGAAGTACTTATTTCAAGGCACTCAATAGTTGATCGTAGGGCCTAGATAATTAAAAGGTAATAGTGGTGATGATACTTTGTGAAATAATTAATGCATTTATTATATGTATATTAAGTTTCTTTTTAAATATTAAAATTTACGAGTTAAACAGTTATAAATCATAAAATTATCATATGTATGTCTTACTACACGTATGATTAATTGAAGAAATGTATAACTACGTAAGTAGCTATATTTTGACCTAGAATTCTAAAAACTAGAAAACATGATTGAAAAGGCTGTCGAATAATAATACAAATTAATACAAAAGCCAAAAATTATTTACGTTATGATGTCTCAAATGGTACCACGGAAAATTATTGATTTATTTAATAGGTAATGTAACCTACTAATAATTTTACTAGTGTAAAATGTTCTTATAATTAATGTATTAGGTATCTATTGATTATTTTATTGTGGGCGTTCATGTGAAAAATGTAAGGAGGAAGGTGGGCAAAAACATTTATAATGACAGAAAAAAAAGCAAATATAAAAATATAAACAAATTTACAAATCGGTATCAGTAAATAAAAACTGGACATTTTCTCCTAGTTTCATTCCCAAAAATATTAATAACATTGAAAATGAAATTAACCTTATGCCTATACCTACATATTCACTCTTTCACGATCAACGCTCAACATACACAAACAATTTAAACGGTCTTCACCCGTAATCATTAGAAATCATGATTTCACTCATCTCGGTGTACTAAAGGATACTTCAATAGTATACTTTAAATCACAGGATAATATTCAAAATGCACCTATAAATCAACAAATGAAATATCATCACATTGAAATTCAACAAATCTTATAGGTACTGACACCAAATAGCAGATTCCTCTATAATTGTGATTCTCAACGTGAGCGGTACTGCCTTTTTGTGAGCTTCATTAATTTTGAGGAGGGTATTTTACATAAAGGAAAGCAAAAGGAAGTAATTCTACTGTAACTTTCATTCTTATTGTTCATAACAATCATAACTTATTGTAATAAAATATACAAGCACTTGCGTACAATTAAAAATAATAAATCAAAAGTATAATATACGTATGTGTAAACATTGATGCATAATATTAATTGATACCGACTACAATTACTGGAAATAATAGCCAGTGGGTAAAAAATAAACTTTTAAATGCCGATAAGTTTCGTTTGGTCCATTGAGTCCAGAGCAGGGGCGGATTGCATCTCCAGGAATTCGGGAGTTTTCCCGATGGGCCAATTCTTTAAATAATTTATTATTTTAAAATAATATTTTACGGCGAAATGATGATCAAAAAAAAAAAAAAAAATATCAAATCATCATGCGTTTATTAACATTTTTAACATCAGTAAACACCAATCTATTTGTTTGCCGGCAATAACAAAATATTGAACATATTATATATTATTGTAGTAAAGATAGGATACGCTCGCCAGCGTCTAAAAAATTTGGAAAAAGTAAAAATAGACTCACAGCGGTGGTACTGGGGCAATAATACATGCAAGTTGATATAAACGTGGGTTATAAATGTGTGCTGAAATATTAATTATTTTCCAAGATTTTTTTTTCTTTTAGTAGTTACCATTACCATAGATAGTAAAAGAATCTTATGTTATATTCTATGGTGCAGGTTACTTTGTCAAAAGAAACCAAGGTGGATATCACCTTGAAAGAAACATACCTAGTAATTTTTTCTAGTTTTGATAAAGTGTTGATATTGGTTCAATTTTAAGCTATATTGTTTTGTTTATTCTGTATTTCTATCATTTATACTGAATACCTATAGATTAAATATACATTATATAATATCATTGATTATAAATATAATCATATTAGGTATTCATATATATATATATATATATATATATATATTTAATATATGTGAATACCAGTGGTGCACCCAGGGGGGGGGCTTTGGGGCTGAAGCCCTCCCCAAACAATTATGTTTCTCACTAAATTATACATTATTATAGCATATTTTCACAAATATATTACTACAATGATGATTGATTAAACATATAATATAACATATAACAATAATAGTAAAAAAATTACCATTTATAATTTGTGGTAATTATTAACTTGTGTGTAAAGAAAATAGGAAAATGTTTAAGCCTCCCTCAAACAAAAATCCTGGGTGCGCACCTGGTGAATACTAACAGTCTAATTACATATTGAATTAAAAAACATGTCCAAAATAAATAAAAACGTAAACGTGACCCAGAAAAATCCCGAAAAAAATAAACAAAACATGATTCTAAATGAAGCTAAAAGCTGTTCAAATATTAAAGACATGTTTTCCAAATCTAAGGTAACGATATATTTTACTATACTGTGTCCCATCGAGGATTTGGACAATGCGATATCTCGTAAGGTAATGAAAATAATCCAATTCTGTTTTAATTAAATAATTTTTTTTATTTTATAATTTTCGAAAAAAATTGAGAAAGTTATTTTATGGAGTTAAGTTTTTTGAAAATGTTGTTGTTTCATTGTTTGATTTTTAATATTATATTTAGTTTTCACAAAATTTGAGTATCATTAGAGGTTGGCTTTATAGATTGCATATAATAATTGTTTTAAAGTGCTACGAATACTGAATAGGCACCTTAAATCTTCTAATAATACCTACATTTTGTGAAAAATAAAAATAAAATATTAAAAATTATTAGGTTAATGAAAATAAAATATCGAAGCGTCAAAATTTTCAGAAAAATGAATCAATAAAATGGCTAGGTATCTTAACTTTTTTTGAAAAAATCAAAATTATAAATTAATATTTTTACTAAAACATAAAATTAAATTAAAATATGAAATATTTGTAGTCATTGTATCTGTGGGCTGTGAGTTTTAAAAGAAAAATCATTTTCTGTATATTAAATATACATATTTTATATTTTTAAAAAAAATTGACAATTGAAAAAAATGTATTTACATTTTTGCATTTTGTATCTTATAATAGTGATGTTTCTAAATTATTATGTGGGCTGGTACTTTTGTATTTTCCGACCAGAAATCTCTCCCCAAATCGCCCCGGGTCCAAAGTCAGGTATCATTTTATTAGCAGAAAATCATTAACCTCAAGCCATTCAATAGTCACAAGTGTTTTTCTGTAATTATTTAATAGCCAATTTTTAATAATATCGAGACAATTTATATTTTTATTGGGTTTTGTTTTTTATTTTAAAATGGCTGATTCTGTTACATTTGAGGAGTTATTAAAAGTATCATTGAAAATGCCATATGGTCGCTATCTATTATTTTTAAATATAATCAATATAATAACTAATATGATCTTCGATTGAATGTAAATCAATATATTTTGTTTGTAACTTATTGGTAACTGGTTGTAATTTAGTTGAGATTTGGATACGATTTATTTTGAGGAAATAATAAATTGAGAAGTTGAAGTTCAGTAATCAATATATAATACATTACAATATTATTACAATATAATAATTCATTACGATAAAAGTTGTATATTTTTATACTTATTTTCTATATTAATATTAATGATATATGATAATAATGATATTTATATAAAATACAAGTTCATATTATTTTTTCAGAGGGGCGGCAGCCGACAGGTGATCCGTTTTGCTCCCTCCAACGGGTGGCCATGCATGTTATATGTATGATTTTTGTTGATGCATAAAAAAAGTTTCATGTTTCATTTGGTTTTGAATCTGATTTTTTTACCATTTTAATCATAGGCGCAACTAGAGCTCTATTTTTGGGTGGGCTGAATCTTAATAATATCACTATATCAACAACTTGTGGAGATTTCACCCCCATACCAATGATTATGAACATTAATATATTTATGTGTCTTAGAAATCCTTACCCGTTGTGGTTAATAATTGCGTTCAAAGTAGAATTTTTTTACTTACAGACTAGTTACCTAAATAAATCTGAATAAAAAAGATACAAATAAATTATTGATAAAATATACAGTTTTAGCTACGGGAGCGTTTCTAGACAACTTTTAAGGGGGGGAGTGGAGTTATTTTAACTCAATAATTACAATTATAGAACAAATTGGGAATAAATAGGTACAGTTAATTACTTAATAAAATCGGTTTTTTGTTTATTTTTTGTAAATCTATTAACTGTTTAATTTATATTAGACTGAATGTTTCTGTGCAACTGCATTTATGCCAATCCTGTTAATCTACTTTGCCCTATTTAGCTTTTTAACCAAATTTTTGATCTAAAAAGCGAAAAATTAGATGCAAGTTAAAATAATAAGTATCATTATTCAAAAATTATCCAAATACAGCAAATATACTTTTAAAAACTTGAATAATCATGAAAAGTAAAGATTTTTATATTTACAGATTTATGTAAAGGGGATTAAATATCTTTCGTTTTTTTTGACGAAAATATGCTTTACTTTTGTCCATTGGAGCGAAAAACTACTGATGTAATAATAAATCTGATAAGAAATAAAAATTTGTTATGAATTTACTTGAGATCGGTTATAGCAATTTTTTTAAATGTTGACTCCTATCTTCCACTTCTAAATAATTTTACACCTATACATTTTAAAATCATTAAACAGTGAATAAATTTATTATTTGACAAAAAATAAAATCCAAAAGGTATAAGGTCCGATTTCAAAAAAACTTTATAGCCGATATGGGAAAGGTTTTTATGTTTATAAAAATTTTTACTAATGAGACATTTTATAAATTATAAATTTAAAGGAATAATAATGCTTAATACACGTATAATAGATTAAAAACTAATAAAACAATGATATTGGCATATTGCTATAAAGTTTATAAAAATTGGCATAGATACGAATTATACAACAATCTGTGAAGTGTTGAAAAGCTTCTTTCTGTAGAAGTAATACTAATAGGACATTAGTGTTTCTAATATTAATAAAAGCTCTCTTTTTTATGATCGATTATTATTATTTTGTTAACAATTAACAAATGTTTAAAATTATTCATTATGTTCGAAAACTGGTTGTGTAAAGCCTACCTTGTAACCTGTTGAAAAATGTAATTTTAAATCTAGGAGTATTAAATATTCAATTGTCATACTATTCTCATACTGAGGAAACAACATGTTGTAAAATAAATAAATATGTAACGTATATATATATATATATATTTTTTTAAAAACAATATTTTGTATGTAACGAACGTTGAAGTCTTTTTTTCTCATATGTTGGTACCTGTGCAGTCAAATGGGTACATAACGCTGAATAATTTATGTTTACCGTATGGATCTACAGGACTTAAGGAATCATAAACTATTTAATAAGAGGGTGGTAAATTATGCTGTAAAGATTTTTGAAGATATTATACTTAATTAAATTATAAAAAAATCTGATAGAAATCGACGATAGTGTTTTTAGAAAACTATAAATGAAAATCAAGAAAAATGATTATAATTTAAATTTTTAAAATTTCAAAATTTTTAAATCAATAAGAATTGTTTATTGAACTCGTAGATGTATTACTGGTAGGTGTTTGTGTATTTTATTTTGTTGTCTTCTTTTATTGTCGTAAAATAGTAATTCTAAATAAATAAATAAATAATTTAAATAAATTTACTATAATAAGGGTCTAGAAATGATTATAAATATTATAAATATAATAAAGTAAATAACACAAGCCATTGGTTGCTTTAATTGTTAATGATAAATATTTATTCATACCATCTTGCAAGAAACCAACGTGGGTATTTACAATAAGTACAGTTCACTAACTAGATGAGAATAACTTGAAATAATGTGACAACCATTTTATTTTTTTTTTTATTTATAACGACAGTATTGTTTCAGTAATTATTCAAATCGTGTGGTAGTCACAGAGAACCGTCTTTTTTGGAGGGAGAAGATGTTCTTCAATCAGGTAAGAGTTCGTTTTATAGAATTAATAGAATAAAAATAGCCGGTTTTTTTATGTTGTGTACATTATGTACACGAGAAAAAACATCCACCACCAATGTGATCTTGTTACTCTACACTTGGCTCCAAATCTATAAAAGGCTTATTGACCCAATGTGAATTCTTATTTGTTCGTCTCTTTTTAAAATGTTTAAACATTTATTGTTAAGAAATTAGCTGTTCATTAAAGTACAACTGTCGAATCACCAATTATGTTCAAACAAGTCAAAGGTATGTGCACGATAATATGTAGAACTAAGTATCACCGTATTATGTTAGTTTTTTTCCCATTTTATAATATTGATTATATAGATTTAACATGGAAAATTATATTTTTACACGGTTTTTAACACTGGGTTGTGTTAATCTTATCAAACGTTGTGCAATATTTGCCTTTAAACCTATTTTCATTATTTAATGTAATTATACAATTAAATATTTCTTCTTATAAAACCTTAATAGTTTGTTTATGATGATTTTCAATATTTATTTTTTTGCTACAATAGCGCGAAGGCAATCTAAAACCCACTGTATTGCAAAAGCTTAGTACTAATTTTTTCAACCAAGTATAATGATTATTATGGTGCAAAAGAATCAGCCATTAAATCGAACCTTTTAAAGTATAATTTATCTAGCATTAATAGTGTAACGAGGCGGGGGATCTTTGTTATATTTAAGTAATTCAGGGAGGGGTTTCAGGGCTTTTTGAATTATATTTAAACGATGACAAGAGAGTGTGTTAGAAAATGTAGTTCAAACAAATGATAATATTTAAAGTATTTTATTTATTTAGTATTTAATAATTAACAGTGGTATACATATATATGGTACTTATAGAAAATAGTCATCCGGAGTTCATCAATTGTATCGATGATGTTTATTGTAAATTGATGAACTTGTACACGGTGTGTCCATTATAATTACAATTCCTGCGTTTTATGTTTATGTGGATGATGAATATTTCCTGATTAATGTTAGTAAATAATATTATTCTTATTTCATAAAATATTTTATAATTTTATTCATGTCGTGGATTTACCAATATGCTATACATCTGTTACAATAGAAAAAGTTTATTTTTTATATCTCATTTTATGATTTAGTGGTAAACATAATATTTAAGTTTGTCTTTTAAAAATTTGCAAATGCAATATCTTCTGTTAAAGCGGAAGAGAATTCAATTAAATAATTATAACAATAAACTTTTAACGACTAATAAAAATGAATGATATTATAACTATTGATACCTACTGTAAAAGCAAACATAATATACAATAACGATTCTAGAATAACTTTCTTTTAAAAATATATTTTGCAATCGTCACTAGAATTTTAGTAATAACTAATAAGTAATAAGGAAAAATATCATGGTTTTAAATTATTTTTCGAAATTATATTCTTGTGACGTACGGCTATGTTTTAAAAACATTTTAAATTTAAAGAAAATTTATTAGGAAAACGTTTGTGATTCAATAATCCATATGCTAAAACTGGTATCAAAACAGTTATATTTTCAGAAAATTTCTATTAATTTCTTTGAATATTATTAGAAAAAAAAAAATTTTAAATGTAACGAATAAATAATTATATAAATAAATAAATAATATAAATGAATAAAATATTTTTTTGTAGTGTTTAACGTGGTCTTACGCCCATGAGTAAAACGAAAACTTATTGTAAATGATTTGCGACATGTTATTTAAACAATATTCTTAACAATTAATATATAACTGTCGACTATCTTATATCTACGGTAATTAAATTTAGATTTTCTAACAACATAGGTGTGGACTACAGATTATAATAAAATTATTGTGCGTTTAAGTGTTGGTTAGTAATGAAATCAAAGGTAATATCACTCGTATTATTATTATTATTATTATTAAGTACAAATAGTTTTCGTTTGCTTACGAGAAAAGTAGGCAACACATTTGACATAAATGTATGTTTATAATCAAATATCGGTTCACGTGATATAAAACAATTGGACGAGATAATATTATATCTGAATGTTCGAGAATATTAACTAATGAGATATGACGGATTTCATTATCGTTTTATTGTACAACAAATCTTAAGTAGGGCAGAAGAATAATTTTATTTAATTAAATAATTATTGTTCGTTTAATGAAACGACTGAATTAAATGGTTGTATTATTAGTTTTTCGACTAACAACAACAACAACAACACTGTTCGCATAAAACTTATTTCATTTCGTTTAAATTCGTTATCTCTTATTATTGTTCAGTTTTCCATCGTGGAATCTAAAATGCAACTTGGTCATATTATTATTATTGCAAAACTATTTAGCCAACTATAAATTACAAATGTACACACACAGAAGTTAAAATATAAGTCTAACAACGAGATTAATATGTAAATAAAATACACGGACTTATTTGCTTGACTAGGTCACACTGGAAATTATGCAAATCTTTATTTTGTTTAAGTTTCGGTTGATCTTTAGCTGTGTCTGCTCATGTTTTGTTTTTGTAACACGACGTACTGATGTAAAATGTCCGTTCGCTCTGCGTTTTCGAGAAAAGGTTGTTGATCTTTGGTAATCAGCTTTACTCTCTCTCTGATCTAATTTTGCAACCCAAACACTTGTTAGCTCATTAATGCTGCAGGCTAATGGTTGCCGGATTCAGCGAATATGTTTTGGCATTACTGTAACTGCTGGAGTATAAATATATAATATAATACTCTGTGTATCAATATTTACCTACTGCATTAATCACATTGATCGAAATCTCGTTTGTTCTTTTGATTATAATAAATAAGCACATTCAAATGGGTATGTGAATAATACGTACCTACGATAATATATTATATGACATTCGCAGCCATAGTTTTTCATTGTTATTTGCAAAAATAAAATAAATACATACATTAATATTTGCAATCCGTAATAATGTAGGTTTATGTTATAAGTATCGATTTGTTTTGTCGTTCTACGATTTCATACTTTACCAATAACCACTTAACCTATTTATTATGAAACGATCATAGGATCGCATTTTGTTTTATTAATTTTGTACTTGGATCTGATATTACTATAATGATAAGTTGAATTCAAATGTAGTCAATTAATAATTTTATCACTTGAATTATAGACGCTTTTGTTTTTATTATTACAAATGCTTAAACGATATAAATCACCAAATCAATAATCGTATAGTACTCTTATTGCATTGATTAACTATTTTGACTAATGAGAGGTTGATGAGAAGTTATTGAGTGTATCTATGTATGCATATACGTGTGTATCGTATATACAGGGTGATCCACTGGGGATTCCGATGTAAACTTCAATATTTTTCTAACATTTTTTTTCTTCAAATTTGTATTTTATCCATTTACCTGCTGAAAAAAACAATAATGGAAAATTTAATTTCAATAAAATCACAAAATAGCTTTTCTTTGGTACAAGATACAAACTGCTATGAACATTTCCAAGAATCGCAGTAGAAAATGCAATATTTGGCTTCTTATTCATAGCTATAAGTTTCTATGAGAGGGTAAAGATCCAGTAGTTTTGTTGACTTAAAAAGTAAATGATTATGAAATAGATAACTTTTGATCAATTTTATCTCATGCGGCTCACTATCACAGAAATTAATCCCGACCGTAAAGTTATTGTCGTTTTAAAGGTTAGGTATTCAATGTATATTGTAAAACTATATTTCCATCAGGATATCGTGTTGGGCCACTCTGTATTTTACGTGTGATAGGTCAGTAATATAATACTACTGACAGTTAATAATACCTACTATAATATCCACTGAGTGCTTTGAGTAAGAGAAAATGATTATCGCATTAGCTCGACTATTCAATACTGTGAAAGGTAAGTTATAATGATACATTAAATGTGAGTACTTACAAACTGCTTGTCTATGTGTTAGTATACGTTGGAATTTGCGAAATTATTGCGTATAATAACTATAAACGATAGACCCAGACGCAGGCAATAATCATTAATAAGTAAAATAGCCTTATAATAATGTAATAATGTACCACGTTTTTAATATATGAAAAACCCACCCGTGGAACACTATCACATCTTGACGTAGACAACGTTGAGGCAAGTATAAACAAGTTCGTCCGGTTTATACGTCAGTATATTTTTTATACTTTTTAGCTTTTACAAAAACCAAAAAGGTAGTTGCGTAAAATCTTAAAAAAATTTCGAACTTAGCTGACTCTTCAATTTTTAATATTAAATAATTTATTATAGGTAGGTACTAATTTATCGAATGAAATATTTTATACTGTACACACAAAAATTTGTTTTGTTTTAAATTTTAAAAATATAGTTGATATTATTCTGAGATATTTTTCGATTTTACAAGACAATTATCATATACAACTGTGTATATATTGTTTTAAGTATATTAGAAAAAAATTAATTATCATTGATTAGTTTGACGTTGTGTGATCTTAAGTTTTTTTCGAAACTAAATTTGATTTGAGTTTTTGTTTGAGTCCTTAAAATATGAAAAATCACGAGTTTAATTTTTAACAAACCATTTCGAATCTTGCTCAAATAAAAAATGTTATTTTAAAAAACTTATCACTTTCATAACTAATTGCAGAGCAAAGTCATCTAATTTCAAGCATCTCGATCTAATGTCGCTTATTCGTTATTTTAAAATAAATATTCATGTCTTATAGATGTTAATGCATGTGGGTGTAGATATTTGTGATAATTTTATGATATGTCAGGCGAATTGCGAATCATGATTCATATAAAGTGTATTATTATTATATACACCGCAGAGTATGTACTTATATTTTAATTCCATCACAGCAGATTAATAATGTAATATTGTGGTTAAAAAAGTTGATTATCATTAGTCTCGGAATTTATTATGCTCCGAGTGACATTTTAATTTTTATTAAGAGTAGGTACGTGCAACTAATTAATCATTTTATATTAGATTGAAACTGTAATCAATCAATTTTGCTTTCATAAGTTTATGCGTTTCTATTTATAATTAATCGATGTTAAATAACCTTAATTCAATTACACGATTTAAGCTTTTGTTGTTATTACGGTAATTATGTTTTGCACGAAAGATTTACGTAGACAAGCTACGTGCAGAAATGTGTCGTATTGTGAACGACCTAGTCACGTTACAGTATTGCAGCACATTTTTTACCACGAACAAAACATCTTCTATTCATAAATATTAAATATAAAATACAATCTATTTTTGGAAATTGAAAAATATCAATAATATTAATATACAGGTGTGTCATTATTCGGATTTTTTCCATCACCGAATGACGAGAAATCACGGTAGAAATATCTTCGTAATTCCTTCGTAATTCCTTCATCATTATTTGATCTTAGTATAAGATCATGAATAAAATATTGTGTGCACATTTTAGGCGTTTTATTTACCAAATAAGTGTTTATTAGCAAACAATGGTATGCAATAAAAATATAAAATAAACATTTAATTATGCAGAAATATATTAATAAGAATATGAAATTCCAAAATAACACTAAGTATACATTTTTGTTATTTTCCTTTGCTCGAAAAAAACATTCCGTTGGAAATAATCGCCTTTTGAATGTGAAAATATTTCAATTTTATATAAATTCCTCGTTTCACTTAGTATTTAAAATGTATCATGGTAAATTATAACTGACGAAGTAAATATTTTTCACCTCACTATTCTTTTCTTCTTTTTCGTTATCTTCTTAAAACGTTTTGTTCTGCTCTTCTTATTTTTTTCCGTGGACTGCTATTTAGGTATGAAACATTTGGTTTAAACTACAATCGACGTTGGAGTTTGAAGTTTAAGCAATAACCCATGATTGATAAGTACGTCTATGGTTACGATCCAATAAGAATGGTGTTTTCTGCTATTGGGTATCAACGTTCAACATTATTTAAAGGGCGTTTATAGGTTGTCGTCATAACAAGCAGTTTATGATCGATCAACCAAATGGAAAAAAAAAAGAAGAAAAATATCACAATAGGACGTATAACGTTTCTGGATCTCGGAACTCGCTAAAAAAATATATAATAGCAAACAAAATATGTGTCAACGACCTTGTACGAGTTGTACGGCCTACAACTCGGATAGTAGCATCCACGTGTTATTGTAACAGGAGGGTTATGTGGTTATGGAATACTTATTCAGAGGTTCGATGTCACGCAGAACGAGATGGCCGACCTTGTCAATGTCACTCAGTTAATCTTCTTATCTTCTTATGCAAAATATTTTGTTACGTAAAAATTGTAAATTTTATTCACCTCAATTTGACATGATTTCAACAAATCGTAATGACGTATCGAAATCATTCAGCGCCTGATTTATTATTTAATATACATCATAAATTATTTAATTTATCATTGACACTTACATATTACGTGTAAACACACGAAAACGAATGGAAATAGAAGAAATACTTTGCGCGACCGTGTACATTAATTTATTCATGCACAAGCCGTTCAATATGTGTCATCCGAGCATATCGTTAGTCGAAGTCGTTACGATAAAACCAAATACATAATAATCTTACACATACAATATCTTATATTGTATGCGTACATTATTATAATGTTGCGCAAACAAATAACTTGTCATTAACTCGGGATATTATTTCCAAAATGATTATTATTGACATTTCAGGCCATTTAAGGGTATTAATTTGAATACCAGTTTGAAATGGGTTGAGTGGAATACGCGGAATTTGTGGAGAAGCTTAGTATACTCCGTCGCGTGTACACATGTACATATACGATAATAATAATAGTATATGCAAAACTACGTAATGGGATGTATTTCGAACTCGGGGAACGGGTAAACCTGTCGAAGTGTGATTCGCTCACCTGTCAATGTACCAACAACCAACATCATATTTTAAAGTATAATATACATTGTCATTACTCGCGATAATCGGCAGCAATAGTTGATGAAAAAATAAACGTAAACGAATATGACGCGTGTATGCGGTTTACGTGATCAAAAGACATATTTTGTAAGACAGTATATTGTAACACTGCTGTGGCTATGAAAAATATCATTTTTAAATGAAAAATCGTTCTCGATCAAACTGGATGTCAACATTTTGTTTTTAAGTATTTCTACACAGCAGCGATCTGCACGCGCCCGCTCTCGTAGAAACCGATCCCAATTTAACGAAATAATATTATTACAACGTCATGCGCGCAGAGGGTTCGTTAATGTAATTTTATTTTTGATTTATAACATCTGGTCAGAAATACGTATATATATATTATTTCGTGGTTCGTGTGTGTACAATATTGTTGTGCACGTCGGGCGCGTTAAATCCAACCCATAAAAACACAATGTAATGCAACATTTCGTGGCCATGTGAATTTAATAAATAATAACGATTATTTTAACTGTAATATAGCTTTATATTTTGACTCAAGTAATGGTCGTATATATGAGCTAACTCAACTGTATGGAAAAATACCCGTGTGGCGTGGTATTATGTGGTATTATCATAACAAGTACTCCAGGCATTAAGCACGGAGCCGAGAACACGAGGGGTGAACGTAGTAAAGTAATCCTATATACGTTGTACAGTAGTAAAATCGATCATAAAAGTGAAAAATACAATAAGGAGAAAGAATGTTATACATTGCGTAGAAGTTTTAATTAATACATTACAATATTTATTAATATACGACTGTATTTAAAAATTAATAGATAAATAACATTACAAAAATGTTTGGCAAATTATTAGTGACAAAATGACAACTTGTTTTTATATATTTATCATATTTTCCATACGCATTGTGTACGACAGGGGTCTCCAACCTACGGCCCGCGGGCCGGATGCAACCCGTTAAGCTTTTCTAACTGGCCCGCTAAGCTAACTTATGTTTTCAAAATATTATAATAATTTTAAAACTAATAATTTTCTATTTAAAAAAAGGAAAGCTGTAAACAAGAGACTACATTTGTTTCTTCAGGTGTTGTTTTTTACAACTATATTAAAAAGCAACATAAAACAATTATAAAATGGTCAGAAAATAATTCTTACCCATGGATGATTACATCCTCGATTACATTTTCTATCTATGCATCTCTAAGCAATTTTGGCCCGCGATTCCGAAGCAAATTTCAAATTTGGGTCATCGTAAAAAAAGATTGGAGACCCCTGGTGTACAATATAATATTTAACTTGAATGTAGATAAAATTCTTGACGACCGAACACAAGTGATTTAAGAAGGTAAATCCATATTTATATTTGCAGTCGAAAAATTTGTTGATTTCATAAATATGTTTAAAATTTGCATAAATAATAAGTCATTTAAAAAATACTTTAATTCATTTTTAAATATGCTTACAATTTTTAAATTATTATTTTAAATTCAAATTAATAACTTTTATTAACTCAATATTGTATATTACATTAGATAGATTAAATTATTTAATAACTATTCCGTTCACACTAGAATTAATTTTTAGTTATTTAAGGATGAGATTTCATTCAAATTAAAATCTGGAAATGCATAGTCAACTATAATAATCATCGAAGGAATGTAATTATTTTCGGATAAGGATTCATACGTTATGCATATATTATCATATCATCAGTGCCGTAACACATTGGTATACACGTGTTTTGTGTTTCGAATAATACTCAAGTAATAATATTAATAAAATCGATACTTAATGATACTTTTCACACGATACTTCAGTTTTATGTAAATAATATCATATTACTTCTAGTATTTAGTATAATTTACGAATTTGATTATATAAAATTGTCTTTGATGTCAAATAAAGATAAAATGGTGAGATCGATAATTTTTGACTATCTGCAGTAGATTGAAATATTGAATATGATATTCATTAAACATTTCTAAACATTTTAAAAACTTGTTCATGTTAGTTTTAATTTTATATCTTCCGATTTAAAAAAAAAATTAATTCCTGAGAAAATATATCACGAATAATATATTTAATGTTTTGGATTTATGGTGTGAGAATCATATTTTTTTCTGTCAACAATCATTTCATTTTAATGTAAAAATTAAATCATTAGTTCTTAGATATAACCTCGAATATGTCTCGAGACTGTTGCAGTTCTTACAGATCATTATTTGATATTTGCAACGTAGTTGATGTATGAATACGATAATACATTTAAGTGTTTTACGTGAATTAAAACCATGTATTTATATACTTTGGCTACGAAGTTTGATAATTACATCCTACTTTATTGTTCTTGATTGATATATAAATTTTATAATATTGAGACTTTTTTTTTTCGTCTGTTTGAATACAACCTTGAAGTAGAACATTTTACAATGAAATAGTCGAATTGCCAAGGACGAAATTACTATAATATACTCGTATGTTTGTCCGTCAGGTGTACCGTGTTGTATGAGTAGTATGTGTACACCCTTCGTTGCGCGTATGCGATATAATCCCCCTTGCCACTAACATTCCCTATTATATAAACCTGTTAAATTGTACTATTCACGGCGCGCATGAGAGGAACATAATATAAACGCAGGCAGCCTATGCGTGGTAGTATGAAAAATAAAATATATATTATATACAATGTATTATAAATACATTTATAGTATATAATATACATGTACTTGGGTAAGCGTGTCTAGGTCTTATTTCGATTGCTATTGATGTTATTTTAAAAATGTGCATATCACAGGATTATGAATAAAATGAAAATATAGGTAGCAAAAAAAAATTGTTTACGGCGTATCTGTTAATATATTACACTGAAAGTAAAAATTATTGTACGCGCGATAGAGTTACTATTTTAAGAGGTAAAAAGAGTGTAGTATTCGAAATTGTGGTTGTATAGTAATAATGTGAATATTTCCATAATACGTATGTATGTATGGGCATACTTCTATCAGTCGTCATAATTTACGTTTATTGAGCTTATAAATGTTATTAAAAAAACGGAAGTTACGAAACAAGTCACTTATACATATATATATATATATATATATATATATATGTTTGGGGTGACAATGCAACATCTTCGCACGACCCTTGAACTACGCCACCGCAGTGTGTAAGTGCACTCCACTGCACAGTATATTATGTAACAGCGATGATGTCGTTTAGACGAACAACCAACGTGTGAATGCCAGTGGTTGAATTGGGAGGAAAAAATAAATAAAAACGGACTCTAAGTATACAGTTGAACAGTTGGCGTTCCAAAGCACATGAGTAATAACCGGAATAAAATAAAGGGGTACGCCATATGATGGGGGGGGGAAATGAAGAGTACAGCTACGTCCCCCCTCAACTCAACTTCTGCGTGGGCGCGTGGGGTTGACCCCCAAACTATTTTTAGGGAGGGGGAGGTCCACGGCCACGGTCAGCAACGTTCTCGATGCAGTCGTGTGGCCGATCGGCGGCTGCCGCGTACGTTAGAAAGCACGCGGCGGCGGCGGTATTTCTGTACGTAAGTATATATATATACGAAACCGATTCGTGTGTGTACACGCAGAGGAAGTGAGCGAGACGCAGCGATATGCGGAGCGAGCGAGCGAGAGAGTGAGAGGAAGAGAGTGAGAGAGAGAGAGAGAGAGAGAAGACGCCGCCGCGGTCGACGTGAACGACGACAGGGTGTCCGGGCCGGTGGGTGGCGGGGAGCGGAGAGCGTCTGGTTTATACAGGTGTCTAGACGGTAAATAAGCAAATCCTTCTCACAACCTCTGCCGTTGGCTCTCGTCAACGTACAAGCGCACATACACACACACACACACACACTCATACACACATACACACGCACGCACTGACACACACGCGCACACACATATATAAAAATACACATACTCGTGTGTATACGAACACGCATTAAGCGCGAGAGCTAGAACAGTCGTATCGTCAACGGCCGGCCGGCGGTCACTGCGCCCGTCATTACTGTTGTTGGAGTACTTTTTTCCTCCGCCTCGTTGTCTCCCCATCGTCATCATCGTCGTCGTCGCCTTACCCCTCTACCCCGGCCCTCTTTATTACCGCGCGCCAGAGTCTTTCTACAAGTACACACACGCGGTATAATATGTATTTATATACCGTATTTATATATATTCAAATGAGAAACATTTCGCGCAGCATTGTCCGACGACGACGGCTGGTCCGACCGTAGTTATGGTACGGTTAGTACGACCTAACGCAGCGTCGGCGGCGGCCCGTTCTGAGCATCGTGAAGTCGCAATAAACAGACCGATGAACCTCTTGAGATACACTCGAATAGAACGCGGCGGCGGCGGCGTCCTCGACATCGACGACCGCGCGAGTACGACGCCAGCCGCCGCCCGGACACCGCGCGGCGACGTACACACGTATCCAGTCCGCCGCCGCCCGAATGCAGCGGCCGGCGCGTGGTCACGTTACGCGTACATGACGGCATACGCGCGCGCGTAGGGTTCTCGCCGCTGTGGCCGCCGCTGGCCACGAACGCGCGTGGTCGCTATATATTACTATACAATGCAGTATTATCGTTATACGTGTGCCGGACGCTGTCTGCAGCTGCTGGCGGTCGTTGGCGCGCGCGCCGCACCCGTCCCGTCCCCGCGTTCATGCGAGTGCATTTCCTTATCTCCACCACCACCCCGCTGTCGCCGACGCCGACGCCACCGCCTCAACCACCACTCGACCGCTACTATTGCCGGTGCAGCCCGTCCGACGAACGAATTGCGCGCCGCCTTCGCCGTCTGCCTCATTGCCGTCCACGCTATACCGCGCTCTTCGCAATCGTTGTTTACAACGTTTGTTATTAATAATATTTAGGGCGAAATCCAGAAGTTCACAAAGTAGTCGGCCTCAAGCGAGTTCAACGGTATAATATACCGTATAGACATTAGACATATCTGAATAATATAATAATAATATGACGGAAAGGGAAGCCTCGTTTGAACGACAAACGTTTTACATTCAAAAACTTGAACGTCAAAATGATGGATGAACCACAAAATCTTGAACGTCAAAATCGAAATATAGCGATGATGGTGGCCCTCGTGTTGGTTGAAGTTATATTGAATTCATAGTTTTTACACGTTAAATACAATGTAGTAGTAGTATTTTATTTTTCGACTTTTTACCCAAAACGTATTTATTTCTGCCCTGTTACCTATCTGAAGTGGTTTTTCATAAAAAAATCGGTGGATTTTTTTTTTTTTTTTTTGATTCAAGTTCTGCAGTGAGCTCACATAGTGAGCGAATAAGGATGCAGAAGGCCCATTCCTGTAATTATTACCTCAATTTTTATTTTCACCATCGTTTTTAGAACGTTAAAACATTAATTTGAAAAAAAAAAAATACGAAAATTTAGGGTGTTGACGTTCAAAATTTTGCTATGCACCCAGCAGAAATAAACAATAGTAGATTCTGTAAAGCGGAGACGATTGCTGCTGCTGTGTAATTATCATTATACTGAAGCCTGAAGGTATTTTAATTGTATATTATTGATTCATTCGGATAAAAGTAGCGACTGGACTGACATGAAATTACTTAGAATCCGACAAGCATGTCAAGTACCTATCTTTTTATAGATGACCAATATTTTATAAGTCTACAGTTGTCGGGAAAAAAAGCATAATTTTTATGTAGATTAGAGTTTATTTCATAGTATTTGTAACTCGGGGAAATATCAAATAACATTATATTATATCCATAGACGGAAGAGAACTTGTCCTGATTTCTATATAACAACATACCGTGTCATTATTTTATTCGTCCATACAGTAAACATGTATTCTTATATTTTCAGTACTTTTGTATTAGTTTACGAGTTCTGTACTAAACCTAACCTTTATGAAATGTGTACTCAAACTTTGATCATTGTAATTCGGTGATTATCTATAATTAATATAAAATAATGTGTAACAGTAATTATTAATAGTTTATTATGTTTATTTTTTAATGAATTAACTCAAACGATAGTAAGTTTTGAAATAAAACTATAATTTTTATGCATTTTTTCGACTTTGAATGGGGTTAACGAGTTAAATAGTGTTCGTGGATCCTTAAACGCATTCCGTTGAGCACAGGTGTATAAGTAATTTACATTGGTATGGAAATTGCATTATTTCGTGCTGAAACGCGTTCTAATATTTAGCGTAGTCGTATTATAACCCTCGAAACCTGCAAAGATTGATTTTTAATCGCAACGCTTGTACGTGCCTTGACCGTATTTGCATCACAACGTCCTGACTCGATTTTGTTTTATAACCAAACAACGATAGCATAATGTAGATTTAATTTATAAAATTAAAAAAAGATTACAATGTCAAAATATTGTTTATAGGAATAGAAATTTATCTCGTTCACGACTTTTCACTATGTATCCGATAGTGCTAAAGCATGAATTTTCTAGAAACTCAAAATTATAAATATCATTAATCTATCGTAAAGATGTAAGGGGTGAACTTTATACAGTGTATACATAAGCGAAAATAATGTTTAAGATTTAAGAGGCTGAAGCTCAAGCCATAATATAGTGAATAGTTTTTTTTTTTTTTTGGGGGGGGACCACACAATATTTTAAGGGGCTTAGCCTCCTCCTATTTGTACTGATGATTATATAAAAAAATTATATACGGTCAGTGAAATCCTTTAGTGGGTAAGTGAATGCTAAATATTTATTATTTTATTTATGGAATGTAAGAATAGAAATTTACGACAGGTACTTACATATATAAATAAGAGTGTACCGCATATACACGAAGCTTAGCTCATTGATTTCTATGCAATTTATAACACGAAAAACGATGGCTCTTCAAAAGTATTAAATGAACCGCGTGATGTTTGTCCATTGTCATTGTATTATTCATAATACTGATTTTTTAGACGTCGTGTGTCTGTATTACAATATACATAACTATATATATATATATATATTCCCAAGATTGCTTCTATATAAACAGTGAACTCCTGCAAGGATTTCTTTCGTGTACTTATATTATGCTCACGAAGGGTGATAGTTATAAATTATAATAGCCTTGTGTATCACATGTTCTAAATGACAAACATAAAATCTATGATAGCCTTCGCATTTTTCCCGTTCAATATTTCAACAGTTCAACATTATAACTTCGAAAATAATTTATTATCATACATTTACATAGCTACTCAAAATGTTTGTCCAGATCATAAAATTCTTTACACGATAGGTTCGTTCGGTTTCACTTCAACGAAAACCAACCGAAATGCTTAAGCGACAACATAGTTTTTGAATATTCTATATCGTAATATGAATAAATGAATTATGCTAAGTGTATATAATCATAAACACGATAATGATTATTTTTCGTGAGCTGTCGGACTGGTATGTATATAATATATATGCATGCCCGAAAATAACAATTGCCTGCACTACGAATAGGCTAAATATAGTATTAGGTTACAAGTTACAACTATAAGAATTTTTCTTAGTTCGTTCGCCTGAAATAACTTGTAACTTGGTATTATATGATATTTTGTGAAAAAAAAAATATTAAACCAACAATTTAACGACAAAAATTACATAATGAATGGAGTTATGATTTTACATATTTTTCCAAGTAAAATAAACTTAAACTTACTGATAAACAATAATTCTAAAAGTGTACAAGTATTACTTGAAAATAAAGTATCGGCAATGATGATACTTCACATTTTTGTGTATGCACGTCAAGTGTAAAAACCAAACAGGAAATTATAGAAGTTACACGCTTGCATGGAAAATTTCGAATAAAAATTATCCCCAAGTATTCTTTAAAAGGCTGCAGTCGTTTTCATTACCATCAATTTATTACCAATCAATATTTATCACTCGTGCTCAAAAACTTATGTACATATAAGTCTATGGCCATCATAAAAAACTCTAACGAAAGACCATAATAAAATTCTCGTTTAATTTAATTTTTAATCAACACATTCATGAACATATTATCGAAATAGTATTTATTCTTGATATAATAATTAGGTGGACACTTCATTGCATGATCTCATATTTTTTATGATGATAATAATAATTTGTTAAAAATTGAAATCATCACATTGCAACATTCAAATAATTAATACAATAGTACAATACGATCGTCGATCAAAGAATATATACGAGTATGTGTATAAAACACTCGTAAATTTAGTAAGCATATATGCATTCTATGTTTTCAAGAACTTCAAAATTGTTATACATATAATTGATATTATGTAATATATAACACTGTAATGTATACGTGTCAACTCTATACGTCATCTGTCCAATGTTGATATACTTTGAATTTCCATAGTCCATGCATTGGAAAACAAAAAAACCGTTTCACGTGCTTGCTTATATTACGTATAACTGTATAACATTGAAATAAAATAACTAGATATGATAATAATCATTATGAAATGTTTGTCATTATCGTAATCTGTAAACGAGTACAGTTATTATGAATAAAATCTGATAGGTACTTACTAAATTATTAAATACATATTTATTATGTTATTTCCACGATACTTATATTCTCGGACATGGAGTAAAGTATTTTTGTTTTAAAATTCATATCAAACAAAACCGTATTGTCGTATTGGGTTTGTGAAATGTTTAGTTGACAGCATTTCTTCACAAAACTATTCGGACGATTAATATTCGTTAATAAGTATAATAAGTAATATATACGATCGTAATATGTAGGCATTCGATCGATACACAACCGCGATTAATATTCTAATGATAATATGTATGTCTGTTCGCGGTATATTATTATACATCATTAAAATCGCGTAGGTACGATTCGAGTAAGTTTATCGCGTTATATATATATATATTGTCATTTGCGCATACATATTAATATATAAAATCGTATTAAAGTCGTTATAATATAATATTATTGTATATGGACACGAAAACGGGATCGCATATATCACAATGTGATATGTCGGACGGTCCGTTCGGAGGAGTTTTGACGGCGGCGGGGATCGACCAACAATCGCGCGGAGAGCACTAGTAGTAGTTAGAAGTAGTAGTATCGGCGGGCGTCGGTAAATCGATGGTTTCCACTTTCGATAGTGTTGTCGGTGCATTTTATATGGCGGGAACGGTCCCATGCACATTCTCTGTACCTGCTCGTGCCGAGACGGTTAACAGTCCGAAATTGACGGCACGGAAGTCCGCGTATAGTTTATTGTTATTATATTATTATTATTATTATTTCGGTGTGTTCCATACGGTTTGAATAATTTTCGATTAAAAATAAAATATACATCGTCATTGTATACTATTTTTACTATCAATTATAAAATTAATATAATATTGTATTTAACAGCCGATCGATCGTAGTACAACGGGAACGATTGTCGTTGCATATTATAATATACCACGGTGTACTATTATAATATACTATATGTATGTACACCTATCTATCTACACGTTGGATTCATAACTGCTAGAATTTTTCCGTCTTTATAATAATAAAAAAAAAAAAAAACTTTGAGCTTTCGGAAGGTATGACATTGAACGCTTTTTTTAATATACATTTGATAAATTAAATGATCACAGGATTATTTCTGTTTCTTTTTTCATTTTATAATTTTTTCTTTTAATCTGTTTATTAATATTGTTTATTTATATGTTTATTATTAACGCAGAACGCTACATACATTAATTTATTATTTCCATTTCTATAATTATACTTTTTTGTCTCTTTGATGCTTATTAAATTCATTTTTTTTTCAAATTTTAAACTATACAGTTTTTTTTAAAAAAAATAAGTGTTTTTGAAGTGTGACGTATAAGGACCACTTGTCTTGATAAAATGTTAGTTCTTATTTAGATTCCGAAATTTACGCAGAATATTTGGCAATTTCATTTAGGTACTTAATTAATTAAAAGGTATATATGGATGAATTAAAAATATCTAAAACTTTATATAAATTATTTAAAGGTCTTCGCTTTGGTTTGATTCTAATAACCGGGGCACTATTTACATCAATAACTTACAATTTGTTACTAATTTAACAAATAATATAACCTGATATTAATTTAACATAAGTTTTCCATAACGATATGGTATAATATGATGTTTCATAAAAAAATTTTTAAAAAAAATGCATGTACCTGTGCGTAAAACGAAATACACCTTATTTAATTATTTAATTACAGCTAAAATAACTAAATGCAACGCGTGTTATGACAGAAAAAGTAAAATACAAAATAAAACACATGATTAATTTTTAGACATGGGTTAATTAATAGGAGTTAGAAAATATTGTGCAGTACATTTCGATAGATGTGTAAGCTGTAAACGTGTACCTGCGATTGCTTCTTGTGAACATTTTCCGTTAAATGAATTTGTCTAGTTAATTTTGAATGAATGTCAAATTGTCTTGAAAAACGCGTGGAATATTGTTATAAATGTACTATTGTAGTGCTCAATTCACAAATGCAACTAGTGATAAATAACAAAACAACGAGGAATATAGCAATTTGAATATAGATTGCCTTTTGAAGAATATCGAAGTTGTTGTGTCTCCCGATCGTTTCGTTTGATGAAACGTGACAACGAAACAAGCATGCGGTTGGCGGTTGTGGGTATGTCCTGCCGAAGGAAGATTCGTTTTCGTATTAAAAATGTGTTTGTTAAACATAATTTTTTTTCTTTCGTTTTATCAAGTAACGTAAGCCGTAAATGGAACTTTTGTTGTCTAACGTACGTAAACAGACATAGATGCAACTATATATCGAATGTACAGTGGTACACGGACACAAGACCCAGGTGTGGTGTGGTTTGGTGCTTATGTATGTATATGTGTGTTTGGGTGTGTTTGGGTGTGTGTATGTGTGTGTGTGTGTGTGTGTGTGTGTGTGTGTGTGTGCGCGCGCGCGCGCGCGTGTGTTTACGTACGTATAGGTAGATGCGACGTTTTTCGCGAACTGACAGACTGGCGAATCGCTGCGGTTGGTGCGGTTCCAAGTGGAACGGTTGCCTCCGCCTACTTTTGGCTAGCCATCGATAGCAGTTCAAGGCCGAAAAGCGCATTTCCCGTGTTTGTGTATTATTTATATTTATGTGTGTGTATTTGTATTTTTGTTTGTTTGTGTGTGTAAGTGTGCGAGTACACAAAAAGCTAGAAATAAGATATAAAATTTTTCTTTTAACGAATGACGACTCAACGGTTTAATCGTGTACGTACGTACGGTATAAAGAGAACAAGTGAATGCGATTAAAAAAAAAAAATCTTAAAATCTAAAATAAAAACACTTTAAAAGTACATATATATATATATATGTATTACTCGATGGAATGTTTGTCATTCGCGCGATTTGTTTTAATGGCCACTCGAAGAAGACGTAGGTACTATCGTTCTTTGAAAAGAAAACTGTAAATAAACAGTTTAGGTAGGAACATGTCGTATAGAAATCAATAGAAAATTTACAAAATCCAAAAAACCATAAATTGATTTTACAATAATTAATCGTACGTATTTTACGTTGATGTATGTCTAGGATATAATATCAAAAAATTCGTACAAACATGGGGTTCTTTTTAAGGGTTAGAGTACAATAAAATCAATATGTATTTCATGTCGGAACAAAATCTGTCGAAACTCGATCGTCTAGATTGATATAACATTGCGTTCACATGATATGTTTATGTTTTTTCTTACAGATAAGCACCGATTCGAAAATGGTGATTCATGCATATCAGCAGAATGGCGTCTTCAATTCATCACGAAGCACGTTCACTCTATGACGATCTTTGGTGCGGTCTCCATGAAGAGCATGTACCCGGTGGCTTGGAAACCCAAATACTTTTTGCTCTATGCTGTCCTACACATGTGCAGTCTAGACTTGGCATTGGGTAAGTGTTTATTCGTCCACGTATAACATTCAGATATAATATACTTTGCAAAGGTGTTCCTGCAGCTTATGAAAATAATTAACTAGAGTTCGTAAATAGTAATTCAACATATAAAAACGATCACTTATTTTACTCATAACTTATTGTTTTTAAAATTTTTTTGAAAAATGTTATATGATAATGATTGTTTGTAATATATAGTAATGATTAGTTAATTAATTAAACAATAATTATTAGTAGTTAATGGTTTAGTCGTTTACCAATAAATCAAACTAATTAGTTAAGCTTAAAATTTTAAACAAATTTAAAGTTTCAATCAACTACTATAAATGCCTACTTTTGATTTTATATTATTACATTAATATAGAGAACTACTGCAACAGTGCAGTTATATTATTATGGCGACAGACAAGGTTATAATATTGACGCGTTGCAATAATATACAGTGCAAGGCAACGCTGCAACTAGGTATATAATGTAATAGTGAAACATTGCACATGCTCTATGGCTAATGGTTTTTATCCTTTTCATCACTAATTTGTTTAGAATGCACATTCACCTAGTAGAAGGCCTCTTGTCTATTTATATATATATATATATATATATATATATTGCGATATGCGACGTATATGGTGGTTTACGGTCGATGGTAAGAATGAAAAATGATTTTAACGATGTACCTTAACGATTCATGTAAAATTCACATCAACCAATTCATACATTATATTTTATGTGTACACATATTATATTATTGTATGCATATAACATTATTATGTTGTGTAAATGTAGCTATAGCATACGCTAGAGAATTTTAAATTATAATCTGACCTGTCAGTGTGTATATTACATTATACTTTGTAATAGTTGCTGTGCTTATCCGAAAGTTCTTTGTGAAGCACGAGAATAATTTATAAAAAAAAAAAAAATAGTGTGGTATAAACCAGTTTTTTTCTTCTAAATAGTCTTTGACAAATTGTAATCTTACGAAATTATATCTCAGTTAGTAGTTAGTAAAAACACTTTATTGTCATTTTGAGAGTTTCCTATATAATTTCAATGGCACATAATAATACATGTTTCTACTACCTACATACGTATTGTATATTATAATACTTGTGTAATTCATTTCAAAATCGTGCTGAACCCGTAATAACCATTGTCGTTCATTATTGCTATCAGAATTAAATTTTAAGTAGGTTGTTTTTTCATGTACATTTTATACATTCGTATTCAACTCTGCAAAGCAAATGTTGTATGATTTTTTTTTTTTTTATGTTCTGCCTTATTCAAATATCACACAAATCACACACACAAAAGATTAGAAACATAGTTGTCCGGAAAAATGAAACGAAATTCTTACAAGCTACAAACAAAAAGATTAATCAGGCAGTTTAATTTCAGATCTTATTTCAAAACAATTAGTTCAATAGAAATTTCTAAGAAAAAAATTGAATTCGTCTTTCTGCAATTATACGAATAATGTATTTAAAAATTGCGAAGTCACCGCTGCGCCGTGTTGACTTTTCACCTATAAGAATGCTATAAAACAACGTTGTGATTGTTGTTTACGGGCTATCATTATTATTTTTCTTTTACATTGGAAGACCCAAAGATCATAAATGGTTTAAATGACTCAGCCTTCAACGATAAATTATATATGTTATAATATTTCTTTTTATCCCTACATCGTTTTCCAGTTAACGTTTAGAACACAAAACGCCTTTCAAAATCCTTTTAACACGACTTTGACATAGGAAGGTTTTTCGATGTGACAAAATCATTTGTACGAGTATATCGTTAAGCTACGTTAAGTTAAAAATTTCATGCTAGTATAATGTTACAATTAATAATGTCTAACCAAAATTTGAAAGAAATTCATTTTCTATTAAACGTTTATAGTATTTTTGTTTTACATGAAACAACAATGATGTTAAATTTATTTACAACGCAAATCCCATGTAATGCTAATTAAAAAATTTAAGATTTATCTTGCGCACATTTTAGACAAAATAAACTGAGTTATTTATGTAATATAGATAACATGATAACATTGAAGAAATTTGTTTATATCTGCTATCTAATCAAATTTCTAAACAGTATAAACTACAGTTTGTTGTTTGATTTAGTGTAAAATAAATAAATTATCATAGTAATATAGTGACTGTTTAATTGTTCGTTGCATTCGATACATCAATAAAAGAAAATGAATGAATCAGAACAATATGGTGGTATAGTAGCCCAATCACGCCTTAATGATGATATAATATAAAAATTATATAATCTATATTATAGAGACTATAAAGTGTATAAAATAATCGCCGCGCCGGTAGAAAAAAGAGTGAAAACCACTATTATAAAAATATTAATGATTATAACAATATTATAGCTTATATTTAGTCGCCATACGAGAATGGAATATACAGACTTTGGTGGTGACTATGAATATATATTTTTTTCTCATCGAATATCTGTATACAATCTATACATAATTTAGCATCATCACACTGACTACAAAGTAAATGAGTTAAGCACACAATTTTTTTTCACTCGAGTGGCATGAAAAAGGAGATGACTATCCAATAATGATAGAACCCAAAATGTATTACAAATCTAACAACATCACATTATGAACGATTAATTTCGTCTATTCTACGCGACTATACGCACGGTCGTATTGATGATTTGCACCCGGGCGGAAACCGTCGTGGAATTCGTATTTTCCTCAATCCAATTGCATACGATAAATCGGCACCGGACAGTATAATAATATTTATGTCGTCACTATAATATTATGTAAAACCTCGTGTATAAAACATTAATATACAATATACGGTAGTATATAATTTACGCCAGGCTATCACCGTACAACGTCTACATAACACGACATGACGACTTGCGCAAAGAATATTCCAGACTTCGGGCAATTTTATCGTTGTTACATGAACCTCGACGAAATCGTTGTCTGCGCATCCATAGTATCGTACACGAAGTGCAGTGGTGGCCGGCAATCGTGTCATATCTACGAGTCATCATACTTCTCGGAAGTTTCCGTACGTACTTATATACGTATACGCGAATCCTGCACCGCCAGACGGACGCTCCTAGACGTATCGTTATTACGTAATTACAAAAATGTTCGTTCGTGTGTCGCCGCCGTCGTCGTCTCCGTCGATTCCGCATTTTATACGTTTCTCGTTTTTTACCAATCGCTGTAGTCCGTCTGCGTGCGATGATACGGTCGATATTAGATTAAAAAAATAATAATAATAATAATAAAAATAAAAAAACGTACAACGGAGTATAGGTAGGTATATGTAATAATATAATAGTCACTTTATTACTAATTTTTATTTTTCGCCGTTTATTTTATTCGTTTGCAGAGATACGTAGGTACATTATATTATTATCATAATAGCACTCAGACACGAGCGCGTGCGTAAATCAAAATATGACCTTGCCTGGTGTGGTGCCATTAACGGTATTCCGTCGCCGCTGCTGCCATTGGCGATTATTATTACGTTTTTAGTAAATTTCGCATCGTCTCTCCAATCAAGACCGACACGGCAGCAACGGCGGCGGCGGCGGCGGTACAAATCAAATATCCTTTTGACTGATTACTCATATAATGACCGTCCCTGTAGTCCGTACGTTATTCTTCTACGTCAAAACATTTTCATGGACCGTTCACGAAACTATCGAATCGCCATTATACTCGTCGAATCCCTCGCACAAACACACAAATGATTGAATGATTGATACGGTCGTTGTTATAGTTTGTATGAGACCGGCCACGAAATTTCAATAATCCCCCTATGCCCATATCAATTCTACGTTTTTGCGACGGGCTCGAAAGGTGCACGAGCTAATGAAAACGTTTCCTCGATTAGTTAAGAGTTAGTTAAGATATAATTTATTAAATCAGCACGTATACATATTAGGTTATACAAACTGATAGTTAAGAAACAATATATGTATTTAAGCTTCTTGAGTTTTAAACAATAACTATTATATATTTGGGTTTGACTGAATAACTAATCATTTCTGAAATCGACTGTAAGAAGTTATTAGTATTTTGTGAATGAGCTGGGAACGATCCTATAATGTTATGTGGAAAAAAAACCAAACACATCTAATAAATATTTTCTTTTCGGTTTCCTCGGTATTATTTTTTAATTAAGCACGTCGATTAGTGTGAATTAGAAATCAATAAAATATTGAAATATTATCGACATTATCTAGCTTTAATCAATGTTAACTGCAGAGGATTCACTGCAGTTTTCGATTGCATTAACAAATTTAACAATCTGAAGCAATAAAAAAATTAAAAAAATGTTCTTGTCACAAATTAATGTTCTTTGCATATCATTATTCTTCATAAATATAGTTCAAACGTGGAACCTAAGTATCAATTAAAATGTCGTAGTGAATTCTCGTGGTTAATATGTGTTATTATCAATTCCAAAGTTAGGCTTTCAATTTGAAACAAATTGCAGTACACTGCACTCTCTCGTCTGCTCTTTAATTATTGTTCTTCATAATTCTATAAACACTATTATATGACACATAATGTTATGGCGTGTTATAGACTTTATCAGATTTTTATTTTCGAATTCATGATTCACAACAGGAGATAATTTTTTTCTATACATAAATTTGCATACATAAAACGTCTTGTTTTTACGATGCAGGTAAGGCGTACGTCGAACGCGCAGTGTGTATGTATATATATATATATACACCCACGTTTTAGTACCTAATGGGTGTACAATTTAATTTTTTGTGCATCACAAGATCGCCATCGAGCCGAATTCCGGCCAACGAATCAGGGTAGAGAACATAATACACGGTTGTACTTTTAACTGTACATATCTTAATACGTAGCGCGATATTATCTCAGTGAAACAACGACTTGCTGTTCGGTAAAAATACTTAGGATTGCGAGTATAATTATATTTACGTATATGTTTAACGGTTTTCGGTCTTACTGATTGCATTTAGCCCCCGTAGTTGTATGTTAAGCGTGATTATTTTCAGATGGCACACGTTGGATCTTTTAAGAAAAAACAAAATTTTAGTTGGTTTATTAGTTTTTCTGAGGATAGTTAAAATAATATGCCTAAGAACATGTAGAAGATATATATAAATGTATTAATGCATTTTGAGTGATACTTGTACACCTAGGAAAATATATAAATAGTTATAGACCATTTATTTGTGTTATGTTGTATCTTAATTTTTTTGAACGATGTGCCAAAATGTGGTGTCATAATACTGCATTTTTTGGATCACAGATTCTAAAATATTTCAACGAGCTCGAAAAAAATAAATAAAAATATATGGTGTAAAAATACTTAACAATAGTATAACGATACAACAGGTATGTATAGATGCGTAAATCCTTTTTCTAAATTTGAAGTTTAATAAATATAACTAATAAGCCAATTTGCTTGATATTAATTGAAATAGTTTTCGTAATTTACTGATGAAATGTATTCTGCAACGGAACATGAAATTAAAATGTAGTATTTTGAAAATTTAAAAACAAAAAATGATTTGGATAAAATCAGAAGTAATATAATATTTAGAAAGTATATCTATAGAACAAACGATATTGGTTATATTGCAGGTTAAACTTCCCCGGCGAAAGAACGCAACTAGATCATATTTTTTTACACCTGATGTACATATTATGTGTTATGTAATCAATGAAAACTCGTGATATTTTTCGCGAGGAGTGCGAGACTATGCTACAGCGGGGTTCATTCACTACAGTTTAAGATGGACGGGAGATGTATAGGACTATGTGCTACTTCATTAAGGGTTGAAACGATGGTTTCGTTCGCTTTGCTGACATATAGGGGTGCATTGCGAACACGAGAAAATCACCGTTCGTAAGGAGATCGGTGGCATCATATATTTATATATATATATGTTATATACTATAAATGTTTATTATAATATATTATGCACGGGTACCTATGTATGTAGATAATATGTATATGCACTACGCGAGACCTCATAGCTTTCCTCCTAACTGGAAACGAATTCCTGCATTAAGTCGGTGCAATAGAATTGTTACGTCCGCTAACCACTCCTGTATTATAATCTTTAGCTGTCCCGCCGCTTAGAATACACCGCGATTGTTAATGCACGCGCGATTGTTTGAATATTTCACTGTCGCACATCGTAATATACCATGCGTATTATCTTGGTATTCGCGGAGTGTTATCGTCGTCTCGGGATCGAAGAACTGTCATAAAAGAGTCGGACGAAAGTGTCCGTTCCGAATGGTTTATATATGTATGTATGTATATATATAACTATGGGGAATAAAACTGATCATTCCGCTTAGTCGCATAATTCAATAACCAATCGATTATATATTATATTGACTGTTCTAATATTGTTCTAAATACAATACACATAACGTCATAATATATTGTTGTTTTAAATTGAAAAACTCAACGTATGATACTCGAGACGATCGACGAACACAAGTACCTCATATATACATAAGAATATAAGACATTGCTAAAGTGGAATTTTAGTGTTTTTTTTTTTTTTTGTAGTGTAAAGTTTATTTTTTTCCGTTTAAATCATTCGAGAAAATTTGTAAGTCGAGACAAGCACAGAAATAAGACTCTGTGACACTTCCATATTCATATGACAGTGATGAATATATTTTTAAAACATCAAATACCATGGTTTTTTAAGCTATTCATATAAGTTAGAAAAGAACACATATATTATTTATAGTAGTTCATAAACTATATAGTATATACGGTTCACTTCCAAATTTTTTTTTTTTTATTATTATTTTTGAACAATATAAGTTATAATAGCTCGACAATTAAGCTTATAACAAACATATATTAAAATATATATAATATCTGCGAATTATATAATGAGATGAGAATCAATATCTAAAACTTTTATAATAATGTAATAAAAGGCTTGTACAATAATTAAACTAAACACATATTGATAAACTTAACGTGATACAGTAAAAATAAATTATGAAATCGGTTAAATAAAAATATTATAAAGTATAATAACGTTTACGTAAATATCAATAAGGAGAGAAATCAGTCTTCGAATCATTTAAAATTGTTCATAACTAATATCGATGTTCAAAATATGATATAGTTATGATCATAAAAACTCACGTTGACCAGTTTCGACGAATTAAAAATGTATACGATTCGCGAAAGACCTACAGCGTCTTGCGTCTGGGTTAAGTGCGCGATGTTTGAATTATAAACTATAATATTTACATTTACTCTCGAAAGAATCGTGTTTTCGGCAAACGTATTATCCCCCTCCCCGCCGCCGTACATTACCCGATGTTAATATACCTAACGAATTTCAGAATATTATAAACGAATTGTAATTTGTTACCGTGAGCAACATTCTTGTTTCTTCGCGTTTACATTAATAGAAGTTTATTTATTGCGCGTATAAATCATTAGTGCTTCTGCATAAGAATTACACGCCCGTGTGTGAAACGAGCACCTATATATAGTGTATACATAGTAGCCCGAAGTACTCTCCCTGTCGCTTTTTGCGGTAACCACAATACGCGTTCTATGTTTCTTATTTGTAAACAACGATTCGCGCATATATTCAAAAGGTTTTTTTTTCTTTTTACCACCGTTACTATTTTTTTTTATTCGCCATTCTCATGAGGTCTTATCGAACAGTAGATATATTATGACGAATACAGTGTCAACGCCGTCTGGTCTGCCAGACACATTAATTTTTCATATTTAATCCCAATTGCTGTTTTGACGGACACGGCGAGAGTGCAACTATACGTATAACAACCATACTACGGGAATATTTATGTACACAAACACGATCATTATATTAGATTAAAAAACATTTTTTTTTTTTTTTTTAATATTTCTCCAACGCATAAGGACATTTAAAAGTTCATAAAACACTCTTATTCAAAGATATAATATTCCCTGTTTGCGTACGTATAATTTATTGTCATTATAAAATTGTCCTTGTTCTTTAGTTTTTTTTACGATTTGCATGTCATGTTTAGATTTTTTTAATTTCATTAATTTTTTTAATATTTAAATACGTTTTTCTCGTAGACCATTAAAACAATGCGCTTTAGTACCTATAATGTATACTGTCTATTTAAGCTATAAATCAATTATATATCAAAAATCTGAAAAAAATTAATTTAAAATATATTAGGTATAATATAGCAGATTTACGTTTAGATTTAAGTTTTCTAATTTTAAGAACATAAATATTTGTCGTTAGTTGACAAAATATCACTCAACTCGAATTATTGAAATCTTATTACACTATGCTACTACTTATCAATATTTAATTATACCTATAACTTTCAAAATAAAACAATTTATTGTTTCATAATTTTAACGATAATAGCTAGTGAGTATTACTACTAGCTACTAGCATAGTGATAAATATTCGTTCGTCTATAGTTATTATTTTAATTATGTTTTAAATACACCTATAGTTGTGTGATTTGCATAATTTTATACAAGTACTTACAAATATGTAATATATTATGGTGATTTTATTTGGTCAACCAATACATTATATGCGCTTTATACTAAATTATAGTACATGATTTATGAACAAGTAGCAGGTGGCAAATATATTTATCTTTTACATTCATAATTTAGTGGGTATAATAGTATACTTGTCACCTATAATTGAATTATGTTTTGAAATTAATATCAATGGTGTAATTATATAAATTTATGGTACAACAACATTTAATTTTTAGACGTAATCTCGGTGTGAATATCAATTATTCACTTCGAATAACAGAATAATAATTTATTTAGTTATTAATAATATTATTGTAAGGATATAGATAGTTATAAAATTCAAAACTGTTCATAATAAAACAAAAGCCTCTATGTATCTATACTTACGAATAAGTAGGAATTTATATTTTATGATGTAGGTATCAACGCATTTTACTTTTAATTAGACTAACGTTGATGTGTTCAGAATCTTAAAAAGGGAAAGGACCAGAAGAGTCTATGATACCAAAAAAATTGTTTTCGCATCAAACATATTTACGTAAGTTTCATGTGAAACTTAAAGATGTGAAGTGATATTGTGATGTATGAGAATTTTATACGATTTTGTTATTTTTTCATCACAGTATATACTCAATTCCACTGTTGGTTATCTGCATTTAAACGTAGCGGGTGTTTAACGAGAAATTTAATTTGAAATAAAATCTCGAACACTTAAAACCACGAAAAAAAAAATCGATTATCTTCTAGTCACAATTATTATGATTTATATATCTGGCAACATATGCGTTATGTTCCGGTCGTTGTGGATAAAATGTTGAACTATAGTTTTGGTCAATCGCGTTTTCACGTTAAGTATATGTTCAATTTTTTACGTATAGAATATGGATCGTTCATAAAATTATTACAAGTTTAATACATTAGAAAATCTTATTCTCTATATGTACCTATCGCTGTAGTTTATGATTCGATTTCAACCTCTCTTCCACTGAAAATTTGGTACAGTTCTTTTGCTCTTTTGGCTTTGTAGAATATTGATCCCCATATGAAAATGGTACATATTTTATTTACATATTTATTCGACCTATGTCGAACGAGTGTACGATGCATGTATAATTATTATATATGGTTATAATACATATATTATTATATGTACCTATATACAACGTTTATACATATGGGAAAATATCTTGCGATGGAGGAGTTTTATGTGCCTCAAGGTCGCATGTAATACATTATAATAATAAAATATATCGAAGCCGTGATGCCGACAACAATAGATTCAACAGCGACACAACGCCCGAAGACATCGATGGTCGTTGGCAAAGAGAGGGTGCATCGCGGAGGAGATGTAGAGGATCCGTCTAGCTAAAGACAGCGGCTGGCGATGACCTGTTGTGTGTGTATGTGTGTGTGTGTGTTTGCGCGTGTGTACGTAGTATTACCTACACCAGCTATACGAGAAGAACGTGGATTTTTATGTGAATTTCTATCACTGAAAAATAGATAAATTACTTTTTTCACGATCCGTTTAAAAAAAAATACACATGTATCATTATTTCATATATATTATTCATTTTCATGTAAATGCACTTACGGTTTTAAAAAAAAGTTGTTATATCTGGTTTTAAAGCAAGTGTGTACGAATTATAACTCATAATCGTTTCGAAAAATAAAAACATAACCTACAGGCATATGCAAACAGTTATATGAATATTAATTGTACTTTTGGGTTAGGTACATTACTGTCGAAAGTGTTTTTTTTTTTTTTAGTTCTTTATGCAGATCTCCGCTGTTTGAAGGTCCAAAGTCTTCGTTTAAAAATATTATCTGAATTGAATGACAATTGCTCGAATAGTATTTTAAATAATGAACCGAAAATACAAGAATGTATTGAATTTACAGTGTTATCTTGTTATTGAAGTAACATTTTTTTGGCTAGTGAAAATATTAAAAGTTCCATGCTCATAAATTCTTCAAAGAACGAATTTAAATTCTTTTACTCGCAATTCATAAGTGTATAAGTCTGATCGCTGTTAAAATTTATTTTGATAAAATTTTTAATTTTCCGTTTCAAGACGTGACATTTTAATACAAGATTATTTCGCATGCATGTTCACTAAATCTAAAGTATCGCATGAATGTTCAGACAAATTCTTATTTAGTTTTATTCAAAGGAAAATATGCAAGTTCAAGTTTTATTTGTATCTTTTAAGTTAAAATTGTTGTACGTGTTTTTCTGTGCTTACTGCTTACATAAGCGATGTTATTTAATATGTTTAATGTGTGTAATGATAGAACAAAAAAATACATAAAAATGGAATGTAGGTAACTGTTTATAAACCAAATAATAATTCGTGTCGGTATGTTTTACACAAATTACCTTCTTTAATCGTATAGAACATGTTTACGAAAAACAATTTCCATATATTAGTTTAACACTTGTATGATATTATTTTTTCCCATAAATTAACATTTAATTTAATTAATAGTTAAGTCTTAATTGGTTAGTCTTTGATGACCGTACTAGGTTAATGTCATTTTCAAAATATAATTTATTATTATTCATTTAACGAAACAATACGTGTTTCCAGGTAAATTAAATTCATAAGTAGCATTTTTATGAGAGCACGTATGCACATAGAAATAAAACATAAATACAGAATATTAATATATTATATAAAAGCAAATGCGTTTAAAGAATGTAATTAATACTATCCGCATATGCTTTAGAACTTATTTACAATTTTATTAATATACCATACCCACTTAAAAACAACCGTCGCTGTCGTTAATATTTCATCAGTGTGTCAACCGTATATATTATTAAAATAATTTATTAGGTTTTAATTTGAAAATTTTAGATCGAATATTTCTGTCGTTAATAAATAACAATAGAAAACCTTTACAATCCATGATCATACATAATCACTCAATTATCTGATAATTATCTTAACTATCTGATAGCCGATGGGTGTATAATTTTTACTCTGTCGCGTGTTCATTCACAATTCAATCAAGACGTAGGTAAACATTATAATAGCAATTTCCAAATGAGTTTTATGGTATGGTTATCGAAAGACAATAATATTATGATTAAAATCATTCATAATTTTTTTTTAATTTGACTCCGGTGTATAATGTTTTCATTGACGCTCACGCATTACCATTTATAGAATTAAAGTGGTAAAAATGAATATAGAAGACTGTGAACCCTATACTATTCTGACCTTTTCATGCGTTATTACCTAGTTAATTAATTATATTTGTGTGTGTGATGTTTGTGGGTGATCTATGAGGGAGAGAGAGAGAGAGAGAGAGAGTATATTAAAATCCTAATATAAAATAATTTATATTATAACTAAAACTAATTAATTATATACTATCCCATTAATGATCAGTTAAAAGAATTCCCTAAGTATACGCTTTTTGAAATGTTGAATATATATTAAAAGTTACGCCAAGACATGTTCACGTAGTGTTTAAAGTTATGGGACTCGTCACCTTTTGTCCTCGTCCATTTTAGTGGCCAATATGTATGTAGTATTAAAAATTAATATTTAAAAGTGTATCATAAATATTTACAAATATATTTTTAAAACTTAAATATTTTAATATTTATATGTTATTATAATATGGATAAAAATAAAACGGTGTACATTTCATGGAAATAGTTTTTAAGTTCTTATGCGAATTTGACTAACATATTTTTTTGTTATGAATAATAAAAGTATAGTGTGGACATGGAATGCAAATATAACTTAATTTTAAGTTATTAATATTAAATACATGTTATTACTTGATTACTTAATAATTATACAACCGTATAAGAAATTATAAAAATTATTATTTTATGCTCAGAAACGGGAAAGTGATATTACGCGAACCTGAGTTTTTAGTTGATGAAAACAATGATCATCCAAAACGCAAACATACTCTGGTCCTTGAGAAGTTGAGACTCAATTTAAATTATTAACTCCGCGGGACATTGGTGTAGCGAACGGGTGTCGAGTTTTCAATTATATTGACAGTATAGGCATTATAGCCATATTATTATTATGTTTATTTGTTTTTCATTTTTGGAATGGCCATGTCCCCCGCATACTTCGATTTTATGATACCTTCGAGTCACGATTATCAATAAAAAATCTTGTATTCAGAGTACAGCATATTATACATTATAATGATCCATCATCTATACACATGCGTGTGTCTCTCCGTACGAAGTTGGTGTATTGAAGTGTGACACGCACGCGTTGGTGTACTTACATAATATTATAGTTAAGTTAAATTAAATCTGCAGCAGTTGGCAGTTGCTGTGCGTTTTAATTTTTTCGTGAGCACATCCCAATGATCCGCACCGATCGCTGGTCGAGTCAATGTACGTAATATTATAATAATATCAATATAAAACGCACAGATGATAGTTACGACGGGCAGCGGTTATCTTTTTTCCATATCTGCTGTCCAGTGTTCCCGCGGCTATACGTCGCGATTATTTCATAACGGGTTGTTTCCAATCGTCAACCTGTATAATATTTGAAAGAGAGAGAGAGATAGAGAGAGTAAGAGACAGAAATAAGCAGTACACATCGTACAAGTGATTTTTTTATAGCCTTCGTCTGATAGTGAACGCCATGACCTGTAAAGTCGATAATATATACAGACACACACACACACACACACTCGCGTACGTTTATAAATAGGTACGGCGAAGAGGAAACGAGTTATCGTATGGGCTGTTAGAACGCATATACATGCATCAACCGACAGCCACCCACTGAAAGCAATCCAACTAGCCGCAAAACTTTAGTCTGGCGCACTCGAACAAAAAGAGGAGAATAAAAACAAAAAATCCATTTCTTCGGGAATCGACAACGGATGGTGGCGAGATTGTGTAATCACTGCAGCTGATACCGATTTAGATTCTGAAGGGTGAGAGCATTTATATTTTTAGGATTATTGCGTAGGTATGGTTTTTTCGGGGCAGTGTAATACGGTTGAAAAGTGGTGTACTACTTATCTATAACATAAATCGGAAGTCAAGTAAATACCGAATTTCGAAAAATTCGAATAAAAAATTGAGAAGAAATAATAGCGATCAAATACGTTTTCGACAAGGTTGAGACAATTTTTGTGATACCGGAAACTAAACTCCAATACAAAAGTCAATTTTTACAAAATCATTTTTTTTTTTTTTTTTGTTGAAAATAAATAATAATCAAAAAAATATTTGACTTGGTATATTGTTATTGAATAATATTGAACTAAGGACAATATAATAAAACAGCTCTTAGCAGTAGACAGCGGCTTATGTTTTGTAGATTAGATTTGTTAAGCGAGGAAAGAAAAATTTTATGAATATAACTCAATAGTTAACTATAACACCTATTGTAACATTTCTTCTCGCATTTGGTACTAGTTCTTTAAAAAAATAAAAGTGAAGGTGTGTACTGTGCAGTGTTAGTGCTACGCTAGTTTTATGATTTAAATATTTTACAAAAATGTATCCTAAAAACCTATCATAATTGTTATAGTATTTTTTATTTTTTTTTTTGACGATTTTAAATTGAAATACGGAGACAAATATACATATACATATAAAGTGCACCTACAAATGTAATCAAATACATGTGCTGATACACGTGAAACTTGCATCAGTAACACACTAAAGAAATATGATTCCCAACTCTAACTGGATTCCATTGCAGGGCCAGTATAGCCATTTAAAAAAGTTGTAAACGGTAAAATACACCGGTAGTGCCTATTATAGAGTCTACTGTATAATATTTTTCTTACACTCGAACCACTCGCTTGAGTGTTTATAAAATGAAACATGCATGAACGAATTACAATATATATATATACACACTCGTAGCAACTGCGGCCGGCGGGAGACCTCGGGCCGCGATCGCGATGAATGGGGTTTTTGAGACTATCAATTGAAAATATTATCTTGTGTCTGGTGTCTATGTTGTGTTGTCTGGTCGTTGTTGTGACGCCAAGAGCGATGTATATATAAGAGTCAAGTCACGATGTATGGTACACAAAGAGTGATTATTACCATGCCATACAATGGCAATCATCTAATCAATAGATAACGGGAATGCATAGCTTAAAACACCCATGGTACCAGTTGTGTGTGTGTGTGTGTGTGTGTGTGTGGATGAACACAACTAATTTTGTGACACTTAGAGCGAGTACGTGACATCGCTGCAGCAGACTGCAGTGTCCTGCAATAGACGAAACAATAATGAAGGTGTCTGTTTTTACTTTTTAACCATAACACTATAACAGAGTAAAGTAATATATTTTTTGCTGAATTTAATATATATATATATATATATGAGTTATGTTTACTGTCTTATTATTCTGTTGAAAATAATAATATGATCTACATGTCATGTATACATACGCGTCACACGATAATATTATATTCTGCTGCAGACTGCAGTGGCCGATAGTACAGCTTTGTGAAGTATATTTATTTTAATTTTTTAATTTTTTTTGTTTATATTGTTCGAATAATTCAACATCAGCTAAAATTATGATTCAAGTGCACTGCACTCGTGATAAACCCAAAAGCGCAATATTTTAATATTAATTTTTTGCGTCGTTATAAGATTATTTTTACGTTCACACAAACTTAATAAATTAGCTACGTTGGTGTTTACTTTGAAAATTGATAATTTCTTGGAATCCCCTATACGTAATTAAAATAAGAATGTTTGTGTTATAATTTCCTGACTTCAATATGTAACATAAATATACTTTATTCGAAACTATATTTATGATGTGTATATAATTTATTTTTTTAATCAATTTAAAATTTGAATAACGAAATTTTCTTAATTATATAAAAACCAGTGTGAAAGTATATTTAAAATCATAAAACTAATCGATTTATTTTTAAGTTAAAATTTAAAATACACTCATGTAGGTATTATACGATTTATACGAAATAAAATCCACCTCTTCATAGTAATTATTTATAATATATAGCCTTGTAGTACAATATAGTTGACAGTTTTAATGATTACCACCTTATTGAGCAATATTCCTCAATGGAAATAGTTCTAGCTATTTCATGAAACTAAACAAAGTAATATTAATAAAGACCTATAGTATTTCTCTATGGTGTAAGTAAAACACTTTATTAATATAGAGCACATCATTATTAAAGTTATTATTATTATTATTTTGTTCGATTTTGATTGATTAACTTAGTGTACAAAAATATAGTTATTTAAATAATTATATACATATAAACATATTCTAAGTATATTCATGTTTTTTAGTGTTGGTAAATAAAAAAAATACTTTTTTTAAGAATGTAATAAAATATTGAAAATAGAATGTTCTGATAATATATGGGTTAGGTTTGGGGATTTCGAAAAAATTAAAAATAAATCACTGCAGTGGAGAATAAGATGATTTGTATATATTGTTAAGCATTCAGTCTACGAGTTTTTGAAGTGCTGATGATAGCATATTGTCGAAATATCTAATGGTTAAGAAAAAAAAAAAGAAAGTTTTTTGGGTCATTAAAATATGTTGTTAACTTTCAAAGGTAAAATTTTTAATAATACATTTACTTTTAGTAAAGTATACAATTTCAATAGAATATAATCGATTAAAAAAAAAAAAGTATGAAAATTATCGAGTTACATGTGCTCCATATTGAGGTTGGTTTCAAGTTGAAACATCAACAATCAATTTAATATTCAATTTTTTAAATTATAATTATTTTAATGGAAACAATAAATACTAAAAATAGGGTTCATATGGCGTTAAATAAATAAATAAATAAATATGCTATAATGTACGTGATTTCATTATCGTGAAACGAATTTAAGTTTCGGTGGATATCATGACGACGTCTTATGTCTCCTTCGAACCGCACTACTGTTACTGCGTACCTTGTATCCAACAAAGTGATTGAATACAAATACAATGTAAAAATAAATGTAAAATAATATTACAAATAAAGTCGTATTCACTCAGTGTCTGGTCTCTGGTCAACGGGTAAATCGAGTCTACGGCCCTGGCCGTCTGTCTGCCCTGGTCTATGACCGCTTATCGTGCGGTTAGCCCCCCAATGCTGGTCATTACACTCAACACCAACATCGTTATTGTGTACAAGTGAACATTTACATGAACACACATTATATATTACGAACGTTTTCAATGCGCTGCTTGAATCGTCAAACCGTGTCTTCAACTCTTATAAGTGTTATTTTAATACGCGCAGAAGAAATAATATTTTTTTCCAAAGACTTTCCGAATGAAAAAAAAAAAAAAAAATGTGCGATTCCCAGCGGGCATTACAACATTATGGTAAAATAAACAACTAAATGTATAATTGATTGGAAATTATCGTAAAACCTGCAGACAGAACGGTTGCCGCGGTTTGGAGTCAAGAGTGGCGGTCATTCTGTGTAATATAATTATTATTAAGTACATTAATGGAAAACCGTATCAGTTAATGGATATTTCGATGGGAGAAGTTTTATAAAATCGTATGTTATGTATTAAATAATATATTATGTTATGAGACATCAACCGTAGTATTAAGCTAATCGTTTGTTTCGGCATACTCTTATGGTACAATAATATAGTACATAATACGTACCTTTTGATTACAAAGATGACGAATGATTATTATGTTCCTGAAAAAAACAAAAATTATCGACTTTTTTCTCCGTTGTTTCAAGACTTTGGGTCGTCTGAAATTTATAAAAGGCATGACAAACAAAAGAAAGAAGGGTTTGTATAATATATTATATATCACGAGCATTTAGCTACTAGTGGTTAATGGCGATACTTCAATAACTTGATATCTTTCAAAAGTGCTTTATGTTCCACCCAATGCTTCCATAAGTTTATTACACGTAATATAGATTAAAAATTGACGCGGAAACGTTCGACACTATGCGGTGTATCTATTATTACATGTGACCGTATTACATATTCTATTCCCTTCTGCATGGTAATTGTAAGATTTCTGAATACCATAAATTTTTAATCGGTGTATATTTGTTTTGATTTTTGTTTTCGAAAAAAATAATGATAAACTTTGCAAGTGTGTGATGGGGAAAAATATAATAATTCAAACCAACAATTTGATAGTAATTTCATCGATCACATTCATCACAATGTTATACACCACTATTACATTGAACGACTTTGTTGAGTGTGACAATTATTCAGTTTACGGTATTATAAATTATTTATACCATGATTTTATGTTATCATTTAGCTGTTGCCTGTTTAACGCAACTGTACACGAGTAAATAATTGTGATTATACATAGTTTTGTTTAAATTAATATAAATAAAATCGTTCGTTTTGATAATTTGTCCTCTTTGTGGTTTATCTACTTTTTTAATTAACTATTTATAGCTTTATCGAATTTATAATTGTAAATTGAAATTTGTATATGAAGATAGACAATATGCTATTAAAAATAACACGACTTAAATAAATTAATAATTATTAATCGGAGTCGTTAGAGGTCAGTATTTTTACATTTTTCGTTTATTTAAAATCGGCAGATCGATGCACCGTCGGTAGTACTATAATTGCTGATGATTCTTGAAATTTTCTTTAGAAAATTATAATGAATCACCATAATCGGTGGATTACGAAGACCATATTTTCTAACTTCGATGATTAATCATAGTTTTCAAATTTAAAATATAACAACATAATATTTTAAAGTTTATTTTCTAATAATAAATGTTATGCACTCAATGAGTGACGTCATTTGACATATTATTATTAATGAAATATGTTTTTTAACCGTCAGTCATTTTTAATTAGAAAATTCATTTTTTTTTGTTTTTCCTATGAACAACATGCTTAACTGTAGTCATAATAGATCACAAATAAAAATAAAAATAATTTTTTTATATTAACTAATAAAATTCATGTATAATAGAAATTTATTTCTTATAAAGAAATAAATGCACAAAATCCCTAAGTAATAAATATTGATTACTTATTTGTAATAAAGCGTTAAATTAAATGTATAATTGCCTATAACTATTTTGGTTCATCTGTTTATCCATGCGTGGACCCAGAAAAGATCTTTTGTCATAACGTCGTTCCGACGACTATATTAACTATTGTTTTTGTATGCATTTAAAAGTAGGTAAAAAGTTGTCACATTCAAAAAACCTTTATGAGCAAAGGTTGATAAAGGTAATGCTGAATTATATATCATATCATCCTACTTTTAGGTACCTAATAGTTAGTTCAAATGCATCATCTAATAAGTAATCATAACAAAGGTTATTGTGTACGAATGGAAATTACAAATATCAAGGATATAATGATATTTTATTTAAAAAAATCATCCACCATGTTTTATAAGTAATAATAATCACTATTGTCTACGCCATGGTTCAAACATTTGACTGAATTCTTGTCATTGCGTAAAATAACACATTCGAATAGAATTCTAGAATTCTGTATTACGTTGGGTTTAACAAAATAAATAAGACTGTTCGTTTAACGGAATGGATCATAATTTCCAAATCGAAAAAAGTTTGGATGAAATTTCATTCTGTGAAGACCGATAAGGCAAATGAATCGTAAAAATAAGCGCTGTAGTTTAACTTAAGTTTAAACTGTAGATTTCTGCCATCAATAAGTGCGTATATACGACAATCGTTACCACGGTCGGTTGAACGTGAACTATATTATATGAGAAAATCGGTCGCGGGCCTTGGTGGAGACTGCGGGGCGCGTATGTCTACGCATTGGTAATAAGTGCGATGCATAATATTACGAGTAATTATTGTTATTACTTAATACATATTATATCACATGAAAGTAACGGGCCAATAGTCTAAAATAAAATCAACTTGATCGCGCGTCATAAATTTTAGTTTTCGGCCACGTCGATTATGAGCATATATAATTTATAACCATCGCCATGCGTGCTTTTATTATAATATTGTTTTTGTGGACTTTATTATAATAACTTTTACCTCCGATTGGACGTACGTATTTGTACGTATTTTCTCCTACATCTTCAGAGTAAGGATTTGTGATGTCAGAGCCTATTATAACCGCGTGTATATTACATACATAATTGCACGAACGAAGTTGCCCGATTCACAGACCGGTAACTGATGTTTTGGCAGAATCCAAGTAAATGTATGGTTTCACAGTGATGTTTCATTTTTCCAAGTGTAAATTGCACTCGGGGTATGTCGCTTTGCTGTGGCTGTTTTCAATTTTCTCATTGGTTCTACTTATATTGTTTTTCAATAATACTCCCTTAGAAAATCCGATCTCGAAAATAATTTGTATATAATTATAATATTCGTACGGATATAAAAGTTTTCACCGCGTATTACGATCAAATAATCACGACGTATACAAGTATATAATAATATACCTGGCCTCTACACGTACGAGTACACACTATTATTTTGTTGTTGCTTGTTGAATTTACGAGTTCGAAGTTATTGCTTTTTCGTGCTTATTATGATATGTTTATATTCATATATTATAATATAATATTATACATTGCGCACAACAACTCAGTACCCGTCTCGGATTGTAAATCGTACAACGGTAACGAAAATTGCATCGGTAGCACCCGGTGGCGACGCGCATAATTATTTTTCGTATGTTTTGATATTTACGAGTATGTGCATTTGCATTTCTCCGGCGAGAAAAATTGGCCACACAAGTCTAGCCGTAGGCCGCCTGTAGAGTCGTGAGTGCAGGGTGTTCTGCGGACACTAACCGCCCAGGAGTAGCGGGGAATTTGCATTACTTCACCACTTTGAACGAAAAAAAAGTACATTTTCTCAGATTACCACATCTGCAAGTAAAACCAACTACCTACGCTACGCGTAATCGATGACATGAACATTTTTTTTTTTTCTGGCCGCCGAATCCATTGCACGTATACTTTTGTATACAATGTGTACCATTATTATAAGTAAAGCTCTTTTCATAAATAAACAAATTAGGTGCGTCCATCCCACCGATGCGAGACACTTATTTGAATTGAAGTTATTTCTTTCAAACGCATTTAATTAATCTGTCAATTGTGTTAAACACCTGACGGACGTTTAAAACAAATGAATGATCGATTAAATAGTTCTAAACAATCTTAACCAATTATTTTTCCACTCAAAAAGAAAGGCAAAAAATATTTAGAAAATAATCTAACGGTTTAGGAAGAGATTAAATCAATGAAAAATAATCGAGTATACATGTATAATGTGTTGTAAACGTTTTCAACGTATTAAAGTTTTTGCCCAAAATTTACCTTGAAAATTTCGGTTTCTGACTAAACTTCTTTAATAGAACGGTATATAAGACTGGTGCAGCTGCGCGGCAGTCGTGTATTATATGATTTATTATACCAGATCCGTGTGATGGCCATCGTTCAAAGTATAGAGAAATATATATGTATACAAATATTATAACATATTATAACATGCGCGGTGTACGATTCGCATACTCGAACGACCATCCCTACACAGGGTGTGGCTGGATTGAATTTCGTTCATAGATTATATAATTATAAATAGGTACTTATGCGTGTCATCGCGCGAAGCCGTTCATTTATCAAGTGGTATATTAGAAAAATTACATTCAATTATTATTATTATTGTGTACCTGTACAACACTATTAATGTATAATATTATCGCGGCAAAAACATTAGCCACTATTTCAATCCTCCTGGTGCAATATACTCATGCGCGTATAATAATGTTATCACCGTCGACGGGTCTTCGGCTTGGTGATTTATCATCGTTTTAAAATTTATCGTACACTGTTGCAGCAGTGTCCGTAGACAGAATTCACGAGTTATGATTTGAAACATGTGTGAATAATATACTTTGCCAAGCAGATCAAACATACGAATTTCACCGACGTTGTATGGGTATACTAACTAACTCATTTCCATTATTCGACACGTTGCTAATTGACGAGCATTATTCGATCAATAATATGTAATAATAATTTATTAATCGATTTTCTGAGTAATTATTTTTTTATATAACTTACAAAAAGTATTCTTTGACGAAAATAAAAAAATTACATTTGGTACTTACGTATTCAAGAAAGAAAAAAATACTTGAATACATTACAAAATTTACTCTTTCACTTTTAGTGGTTACTAAAATTATGAATTTAGTATACGCGGTGATTTATGCTAAAGTCTTGTTATGACTCGGTGCAAAAAGTGAAAAATACAATCGACATTATTTTTATTTTGTTTTCAATGGGAAAAATTTTCTAATAATGTTATTCTTATTTTTTATTTTCATAACAATATACGAATATCCTTCAAATTAATCTTCTGTAATTTTCACCCAGGGCCTCGAATAACGAAGATTTGTGGACAATTGGTTATATACTACATGACGTGATTGTGTTTTAGTTTAATTTAGTATTATATGATATGGCGTATATTATTCTAATAACTCCCAATTCCTAACTGCAACGCTGTATAATATGATAATAATTAAGTTTGCATACCCATCTATTTATGCAATAATATTAATTATTTATAACAGTGCAATAACTTATGTTAAAAACGTTATAGCCAATAGGTATATTGTGCTACATACTGCATATGTTACTTTCCTGTCCATATGATTGCATATTATAGTGATTGGTATATTACAATATGCATTATTAATTATTATAATGTTGTATCGATATATTCTATCGAAACACAATAAGCGTTGTAATCGATCGATTTTGATTCATAAACTATATTTAAAAAATGCATCGCCTTATTAAAAACTTTGAAATTTATTTTATACATCCGTACACAATATTACATATACATGGCTAATAATAATATGTACAATTATCATTTTAATTCATTATTATGTGCATGTAATAATAATTCGACGGAAACCTCACAATTTATAACCCGATTATACTTTACAGTATATACAAATTGAATTAAGAAAAAACCATTTATTGATTTTTGTTATTTCATAATATTTTATAAAATGTATAATAATAAATTAAACAGTAAGACGGAATTATGACTCGTCAATATTTTATTCATACCACGTACACGTACATAAGTGTAAACACAATAAAATTATAGGTTTAGAAAAAAACGTGATAATATTGTAATAATTGTGATTTTTATTTTAACGTCGCAGTTATATTTATACACCAAACACGGTAAATGAAAGGTATTCGTGTATGGTGAGATTATATCAAATCGTAAAACGGTATCTGCTTGTTGCGTAGTTTTTAAATGTGCACCGTCTATCTTTATAATCAAAAAATAAAAATGTACTAATGTAATAAAAACATTGTGTACGACGGTACTGCGGTAAACAATCGACAGAAAACAGCTTGGAAAAATATTTGTACTCGGAATAGTACAATGCACTCGACGTCTCAATGAGTAAACACAAAACACAATATAATATTAATAATAATTGTATAATAATGATATTTTTGTTATTTTGTGCGGTTATAATTGTATAATTATATGTACAATTACGCGATGTAATAACATTTTGAACGTAGACAATTTGTCCGGATAAATGCAGAAATAATATTTTCCAAACGTTTAAAAACATATACACAATTCAAATACGGTCGACGACTCTGAAGTTGCAGTCGTTGCATCGCTCATTCCAGTTTCGTGGATATCGTAATGATTTATTCTTAGTCATTTTTTTTTCAGTTTTCTTTTGTTTTAATGACAAACGTTGAGGGTGAAACTCACCACATTCATTCCTACGGTGGCGTTACGTTGTCAGTATGCACTTTTCATGATCTAATACTCGTATTAACTAATGATTTGCGATATTGTACACATTATTAAACAGCACGTGACGATTCGTAAGTAGGATAAGTCCGCTCGTGCAGGATATAACGGACGCATTAGTTGTTACCCGTGCTTATGCAGTTTAATGCATAGTTATATATAACTATTATTAGTATATAACTTATCATTAAATATCTGTAATTTCATACTCAGCGAATGTAAAATAGTTCTAAAATAAACGTATATAGTATACGCGAACGAATAGATTAAAATAAATCTGCTCGTGGAATGTTTACATATTTCCTAAATGATATTCTGTGTAGCAAGAAATAAATCAAATTATTGTATAATTTTTTATCGACCACTCCTTGCACGATTATTGGGTCATGGTTTATCTTAGACGAATTACCAACAATTGTATAGGTACTAATATTGTACAAGTTTTTTGAATCGAACAACAAATGATTGAGAAAATGTTCAATTTGTATTCTGTAATGATTATATCGTACAATAAATAAATAATTTGAAAGAAACATAAATCAGTACAATATTATATTTAAGCAACATTTAAAAAATATTAACTCAAATTATTATGATCCTCAACTTTAATTATTAACATCAATATCCGAGATTACTGCAAATATCAATAATTGTTTGTAAAATAAATATATTATATAATATATTTAATATATATTTTGTGATTATTAGGGTTTGAATTTAAATGTCCTGTCAAAAAATGTACTTATACAATAATAAAATGCAACCATGTAAATGCACATACATTACCTTCGACGTAATACACAACACAAATAGTTGATTGGTGTGACATAAAATTTAATTTCAACCTTGTTTAATTTAAAACCAGATTATCTGATGTTTTATATAGTTCAAAATGAAAATTATTTATATTAGGTACATGGTAAATATGTTAACATTTCAATATAGTAGATTTTTTGTCGTACTCCAAGAAATTGGTAGAATACTATTACTGTCCTGAACATAAAAGTAAATAAAGTCCTACTATTCGAATTTTAATAATAATTATTATTTAAATTTATTTTTCAAAAATGCTTATTTTTTGCTTATGATTTTTTTTTTTTTAAATGAGATAATATTAATCATTTTTTTTTAAGCTTGTACAGTGTACACAAATTTACATAACTACAAACCATACAGCATTTAACTGTTGCATTTATAAGAATTAAAAATTAATTCATTCTTTTTAACTTAGCTAAGTTACTTTTTTCCGTGTTAATTTTAAACTCTAAGTACCAATTTTATTATTCGGTATCTGTAACCAATTTAAAATTTAACGTTCTCGTGTTGATCAGACTTGATTAACACAAGTTAATTTTTTCATTAACTCCCCAACCGCCCCTCAATTTTTGTACACCAACACAAATCGTACACACGGGTCCAGATATAGTTATATACTCCTTGTAGATATTTATTACAAACGCGTATATAAATCCATGTATTGACTTTCCCCGAGTATGCATAATGACATATTTCACCACTGATAACCTTTTGCCTTCTGACCATCACTGTCGCCACCCCACCTGCGCATTGCACACATCTATTGATGTTTATTACGCGTTATAGTGTAGTGATTTTTCGCTATCCTATCGCTCACTCTCTCGTTCCGCAAAAACACGACTGAGCGGTGTTTATTATGTTGTTTTTTTCTTTTTTTTTTTTCTGTTGCTGTCGTTATCCGTCCCCTTCTCCTATGATTTACTGTGCGACCGTCGTCGTGCGTTCAGGTCCTGCCCGAGATTAATACATCAGATAAAGGGAAAGGCTGAATGCGTATGATGTGATCGACTGCGGTAAAATTGTATACATCGCGATGAGTATATACGTACACGTACACATGTAATATTTATGTGTGTGTATGTCTGTGTGCATAGGCGGTATATTTTCTGACGAGACTTCGCGCGAATATTTAATTCGAAAAAATAACACTGGATACATATATTTATATTTTATGTATGTCTTTCGTCTTTGGCTGCAAAAACTGTGTCAAACTCATTAACCGTTCGGATCACTACGTAGTACGTGGCGCGCGGCGGGCGAGTGCGATCGCGTGTCTAATTAAGCTAATCACTTATTCGCGTTCGCAAACTGCACTTGCCCACTCACGCATTGTGGTACACGTGGACGCTTGCGCTTCCGTGTGCCCGTCCGTTCGATGCAATTTCCAATTGGTGCACGAGTGACATTTTATGCACATTGCATTGCCACCGTCATTATTATAATAATATACACACAACATTTGTATAATATCCGCGCTGTTATGAGTGTGTGAGTGCAACGAGAGAGAGAGAGAGACAATTAGAATATTATGCATACTGCTGCAACTAGCTATTTAGCTATATACGTATTCAGCAATAATATAATTGCATTCGGTAGAAGGGCAAATTCCTTGAGGGCCCACGCGTATGTTTACCCGTTCTATTTTTCTCATCATCGATTTCTGTTTTAGAAAACATAACATTTTTTTTTTTTAAAACAATATTTTATTTTTAAATATGAAAGTTTTTGAACATAAACGTTCGGGGAAAACGATATAGGTAGTTGTTGTAGAACATATTTTAGTTACCTAATTTTCACTTTTAACTATTATATTAAACCAAGCGTAATTGGCTGTGTCCTGTCTCCTGTGTAACAAAAAAAGAAAATAAATTCTGAAAAAATCTTAAACAATCCCTCTCCTCCGATGAGTTTTGGTACGGGTTTGCCTATACATGAGTGTATAATGTCTATCAAGGTGTCAGTCTATATTTTATGTTATTGTTGTACTGCTTGTATAATGATTATATATATATAGTATATTATACTTGCTTATGATATGCACTTGATCGGTCCGAGAATACGTACAATCGTTACCCTTAAGTATCGTTGTCGTAGGTCAAAGCAAAATAATATTATATGTAAACTGTTAAGAACTATTATCTTAAAAGTTTCTACGTTAGTCCGTAACATGTGTTCATATAACCTTTACGCAAGTACGCAACAGTCGTTTATCTATGATGATTTACTTACACGCTCTTGTAATCTTTTAACTTGATATCGTTCTTATGGCATATTCACAATGACACAATGATATTATCTGAGTATGCCGTTTGCAAATATTAAACATTTGCATATTATTAAACATTCTCAAAAGTTGTTGGAAAAAAAAAACACAACGCGAGAAAATATATTAAACAAAAAAGATTTCATTCGAACCGAACCGAACGAGAGATTAATATTTTTTTCACAAGTCGTGGTACTCGAATATATCATCCAAATAACATGGTGTTTATGTTTTTGTCGCGTACGAATTAAATTTTAAACTTTTAAACTGACCGATTAAAAAACAATTGCTCTGCGCATAGTGGCCTAGACTCTAGAGCGTCTAGTTTCTGTTACAATTGTGTGTTTCTCGACGCATATGAAATTTATATCTTCCGCTTATTTCTACAATCCCGGGATGAAGTCATATATATTATTATTATCATCATGGTTATTATTATTATCGTTGTTGTTGTTGTTGTTGTTGTTGTAATACAAGTGACTTAAAAAAAAAAAAAAAAAACAATAAGGTGTGTCTTGTGTGTCTTGCAGATCATGTACATTATACATATTATACTACACGATGTAAAAATATCGAAATTCGCACGGCGGCGGCGTGTTCTTTGGTGCGTACGTTCAGAACGTGAGTCGTGATGTCCGATTTTGACACGTTTCCCGTCTCTGTCGGGGCAGTCACCGTACTACTGATATATATAATATTATGCTCGACCCGAAACGATACAAATGTAATACAGTTCGCCGCATCATTTCTGTAAACTTTCTCTGTTATAGTTCTTGTAGGTGCATATTATATTTAAATCGATTTTTTTTCCATTATATTGGCGTTTTCCGTTTTTTCGAAAATCATGACGATAGTAATATAAAATTTCCTTTCGAAAACGATGTTATCATTCCGCACTTCTATCGTCGTCGACTAGTGTACTTTACTAGTGATTTATTAACACTCAGCAACAGGCAGCTAGTCGTAGTTGCACTTAGAAGCAAATGATTCATAGACACACGTACTCACGGCCACTGACGTGCCCTGTCATATAGAAGATAGAACACTCCTACGGGGGCTCTTACCCTCCCTAAAGTTACTTCTCGTCTTTTTCGGCACTGACCTACTTTTATTTTCCGGTCACCAAAAAAAACCACATACGCAGGGTAATGCGATCGATGACTATTTAATAATGATTTTATAATTTTAACGGTGCATATGCACCTATATATATATGGTATATATAGACGCACTACCAAAAATCTTTGTACGTCTGTACTCTATTGCAGCATCAAGAGTATGATGAAACATATTTTTATAGCCATAAAAATCTTCAAATATTTAAAAATACCGATTTACATGACATTTATTGTTGACTTAATAAATCAAATAAGTTTTTTTTAAAATTGTTTAATAATCAATTCAATAATCATATAAAAAAATTAGAAACGATGAAAAAGTCAAAAAATTTTAATAATACCAATATTAAGTCGTCGATCTCACGATGCGCGTAATATAGATATATATTTTCTGTGCGACTATAACATATTTTAATATTTGTATTCATACGTGCGTCGTGCATAGGTGTACCTATACACTCAGGTGCTTTCAATAGCGGTGTCACATTTCGGTTATACATGTTTTTTTTTTCGTAATTTTCACCCCTCCTCCTCAAGATGTCCGTCTCATTATTATACATTAACCGATTGAGTATAAATAATATCGTTGTACATATATGTATAATGTACATTGTAATCGTCGTGGAGAATGACGAATGAGCGAATAAGCGCACAAACGTGTACGATCTCGCTAATACATGCAGTGTGTAACGCGTATATCCGTGGTTGGCCGACTCAAAATGAAAAATTAAATCGCCGATTTTATCTAAATGAAATATTATATCGTCTGCTGTATCGCTCGTACCTATATACTATATAATATTCACGTATATTATTTAATGTTATAGTGCCTAATTTTAGATTCTGAAAAAACGAAGAATGTATATTTGTATCATGATACATATGTTTTTCGTCTGTGTAAATGATTCCAACGAGAAGGAATGCTCCGATACGTATAACTTTTTTGAAAGAGAATTTCGTCATAGGGGAGGTCATTTATTGAATTTTGTCAATATTATGTACCTACACATACACTCACGCATTATAACAATAATTTTAATAAATATCAAGGTATTATGTACCCGAGTCGAGCGTGAACATCATGTTATGCGTGCGTATTGCTGAAAAATACAAAATTGTTTGTCAAAAACTGAGTCCTAACTATATCGTGATGATACGTGACTGTGAGAAAAGAGTGGAAAGCGTTAACTTAACAATGGGATTTTCGGCGAGACGGGACTCGGCTAAAAGGAAAATATAATTGAACGATATTATAATATTATTTAGAACACGTGCACGTCTATACGTCAGATCAACAACAACACAACAAAATATTATATTTATGTACATTCTAGTATATAAGTAGGTACTATTATTTAATAAAATATAATATGAATGTTAAAACTATCCGGTGATTGTGTGCTATAACGACGTGTATACTTTGCAGCTGACCGATGTATAACTAACTACATATTATAACATGTATATTATATCGTGTTTTACATGATATTGTAAAATAGGACGTACCGCAATCATAAAATTATTTATACTACACATATTTATAGTACAAAAGGATTAATTATTACCGAACGCGATTAAATAATTTTAAACGGCATCAGCTTCGTGAACATATTGTTATTGTAATTATCATTATGTTATTACCGTACGTACAATATTCATATTTTATAACATGTCCGATTTACATGCCTGTGTAAACGATTGTTCCGTAACAGACCCGCAGAAAATATTTCGAAAATATAATAACGGCATTATACACCCGTCACTCGGCGGTGGAATTAGTTGGTATACGCGTTTGGTATATATGTAAATTGTACACACACACACACACGTTTTATACGGCTACAACAGTACAACGTCCGTCAATAAGGTTTGTAAATTGCTCGTCATCATATTATTGTAGACGCATAATGGAAACAATCTGACAATAACAATAATTAGTAATTTTACTATTACCGGGAAGTTCACCGTACCACGGTATCATTATTCTACTATTATAATATATTAACATATTTAAATAAGCTCGCAGACAATGCGATCGATGTACGCAATAATGTACACATAGGTACTCTTTGTAATTGTTCGTCATTAGAGCTAAAACGTAAGCATTTTTGATAATGTATTTTCTAAACTCGCGAGTTCAAATAACACCAAACACATGTAGCTGTATTTTACTTATATAATATGTACATTTATTACATTATTTACTTACGCTTATACGATGTTCCACTTATTAAGTAGCACATAAGAAACCCCTCCCATAAAGGTTTGAAGAGAATTTTTCGTTGAATACACGTAGCTTTAGGTTAGTACTAATCATATAATTTTCCAAAGTTTAAGCCCTAAGGAAGTTAAAAGGAATAAAAAAGTTAAAAATAAAATGGAAATCGCTTAGTCGGAACCGCTGGAGATTTTAGTATAAAAATTGGTCAGTAATTTCGGTATGTATGTACCGAATAAAGACTCATTGACTAATCGTTTCTCCCACATTCAACTCCTAAAGCAGAGACTGGAACCTTAATGATTTTTACGGTTCCGGTTTCGGATCGGTTCTTAAAAAACCTAAAATTTCGGTTTTTTAAAAACCCATAATTTCGGTTCCGGTTCCGATTCGGTTCTTAAAAATACTAAAATTTCGGTTTCGGTTTCTTTTCGGTTTTTTAAAAATCCAAAATTTCGGTTCCGGTTCCGATTTGGTTCTTAAAAATATTAAAATTAAGGTTTCGGTTTCTTTTCGACTTTAAAAAAATAAAAACTTTGTTTCCTATTTTGGTTTTATAATTTAGTAAAAAATGTTAGTTACTATTCATTGGCGTTAATAGGGTGGTTCAATACCAATTTTCTACCAGATATTCTACCAATTATTTAGAACTTAGAGGACTAAATAAGTAATAAAAATTACTCATCGGTCATCACTGTCACTTAATGCAAGGTATTTTTTGTTTTTTTATAGTTTATACATTAATTGTTATTTGTTATCTATCATTTACCTATTATTCAGGATTTAATAATTTTTATTTTTAGTTTTTTATTTTTATTACCAGTTACCACTAGCTATAATTTCTTTCTATACTTTCAGTCAGATTTCAGTAAATTGTAGGTTGGAAAGTAGAACTGTTCCACTTTCACAGGATTTTAATCTGATTACTTTAAATAATTTACCTCGTTGATATAAGATATATTATAATAATTAGAAATATGTGCATTACCTTATTAAAATATGTAAAATATCAATATGAATATAAAAACATTTTAGAATACTTTTCTTTAATAGTGCAAACAATTAAAAATCTTTTATCATTTTCTTATATACAAAATCAACATAAAACAGTAACAATTACTAACAACCAACAGTTAACAATTTGTAACAAGTACAACGACGAAGTTGGTACAGAAACGCGTATACGGTTTCTGTTACGGTTACGCGGGACGAGGCGTGGTACGTCAGATAACGATTGTATAATATAAACACTAGTTAGTTATAAACATAAACCATATTTTCAGAATTACTTGTTATAGTGGTAAATCTAGCTAGTCAGCTAGTAGATTATAAAATATCTATACTCTATAGGTACATAATAATACTATGCAGTTAATAAAGACTTTTATTTCTGTTGGGAATTCCTATTATATTATCATTTATCAGTTATTACATATTACATACAAAATATAAATATTGAATGATTCATTTTTGAATATAATTAAATCCTCTTGATAATAATAACAGATCTACGTATTTGTTTGGTTCTTATGACATACCATTTACCAATGATAGATATGAAAAAAAAGGAATTATAACAAAACCGAAATTAACCATAAAAAACCATAAAAAACCTTTACAAAAAAGAATGGGTTCCGGTGAGGTCCCGGTTCCCAATATTCAAAGGGTTCCGGTTCCAAAACCAGTTCTTTTCGGTATGATTCCAGTCCCTGTCCTAAAGTGCTCAAAAGTGGTAAAAATGAAAATAATAAACTGCCTCACCCGAGTCACTGAAACTAAATACGCTAAATATGGAATTTGGGCAATAGTTTCAATTTATGATAATAATATGTAGAAAGAACCGCTGTACTACACCAACAGCGTGCGTAGCTACTGCGTAGCTTGATTAATTACAACTTTCAACCTAGTGTTATTTGCATTTATATAATCAATGGAAAATTGAACTCCAAGCAACGTCGGGTGATGAAAACCATATAATGCATTAAATATTTTATAAAATGTGTAATTCCATACATTATTATATAATCGCGTGATGTACCAACCATTATAACCACACAATTATGTATTGCGTTTCACACAATATTTGGACCTGAACGATTATTAACCGTCGCTATTGTTGATGTTGTTGCAGGTGGTATGTGCTGGGGATCGATTGGTAAAAATGGCCTTTGCAAGGAACTGTTGGCGGAGCGCGTGTCGAAAGAACAATGCTGTGAGCTGGGCGGAAGTTCCGTGTCCACGTCCTGGAGCCCGACCGACTTGGACTCGGGTGCGCTGTTTTTCTGGAGCGTCTTGGGTGACGGTATACCGTGCACTAGATGCAAAGGTAACTTATTTTTCCAATCATCGTAATATTAACGTTCAGTAACCCTTTGCGCGCTGCGATAACTTCACCGTGGACCGCATTAAGTTATCAATCCGTTATTGCATTTAATTGGTCATCGGCTCTGTCATTGTATTGCCGTTAACTTATTGATCGTTCGTAAATACAATAAAAAAAAACAATAAAAAAACAATAAACGACCAGGCACGTATCTGATTGCGCAATTCTTTCGCCCGGCTGTCGATTAAAACGAAAAAAAAAAAAATTAAAAACAATACGATAATCACGAATTTGCGTTTTACTGCGCATTCTTACGTGTATTATATGCGTATTCCGCGAAGGGTAGGCATTGTTTTTCGATGCAAGTTGAACAAGAGCTGTGTACGAAATCAACGATTTTTCCCGTTGCACTTTAATCGTTCGACCGACTGCACTTATTATTGTTACAGCTTCGTGCACGGACGTGGAATGCGGTACCGGAAAAGCGTGCGTTATGCGTTCCGGTTCGCCGAAATGCATCTGCTCGCCGAACTGCAAACGACACGACGGGCTCCGGGTGAAGGGTCCGGTTTGCGGTACGGATGGGGTGTCGTACAAGTCGCACTGCAGGCTGAAAAAGAGATCGTGCCGTACACGGGACCAGTCGCTAACGGTCGCCTACCACGGACTGTGTCAGAGTAAGTTTATAATATAATATTCTTATGTACCGGGTGTCGCACGAACGCAATCGTGAGTATAATATTCCCAGGACGTATACAGGACCATGTACTGCAGGTTATCGCGAAAACGCATAATAATATGTTACACTAATGATAAAACCTTGTAACTAAATTTTTAGTACTTTTCAGGGGAGACAAATAACTGAATAATTACTTTTACACATTGACTACGTTCTTTATGTTTGCATTTTAAAACAACTAATACTATTTTCAACGTTATATACATAAATAAAATAAGCATTTTTTTTTTTTTTTATCTTCACGATTTAACTGAGATACGTGATATTGCTCTATTAATAATTTAGAGACGTGATATTTCTGTTAGAGATACGAGGTATTACTATTTATTTAAATGATTAATCTATATAATATTATTATTATTTAAACAATATTGAATGGTAAATAACATTCATTTGCATTAACCTTGCATTAAATAATTACTCCCTTTACTTTATTTGAGTGCTAAACTATTAACTTGTATTTAAACATCATAGGTAAGTAGTAGTGTGGATCAGTTTCAATAGAAAACATGATGTTTATGAAAACAAAACAAAATTATTTAAAATATCAGGCCAAGTAAATTATTAAAACGTAAGATATCTTAGATTATAACAATAAAATGTATGTAATTTGAACGTTATGTTCATTATTTTCCACAATATTGTTACTATTTCTACAAGACAAGTCCATCATTAGCTGTAATCTGCGTTTCGCCATTGTGCCTAAAAAAATTAATTTAATAATAATATATTATATTAATAAAAAGTGTTTAATAGTAGTCATTTCCACATAATATTATATTATAATGTAATTTATGCAATGTCGCGTAAGTATGATGCGACATAGAAAAAATGAATTATACAAAATTACAATATCACGTAAATCTATTACGTTTAATTAAAATTAATATATTATATCAAATACATCGATTACATACATAAATATAGCACTAATATATAAATATATTAAATATTAGACGATTTTAAACAAAATATTATAATTACCTGTTGTTAAACTGAAGTAATTTGGGTCACATTTCCAACGCATGTGTTTATGTTTGTTTACGTGATATTACATGTGATAAAGATATACAAGATATCACTTTTATTAGTCTGGGAGGCAAAATATTGGTTTTATCGCTATGGAGGTGAACGAAGAAAACAACCGCCAAGAGAATACAAATATTTTGACACCAAAAAGTCAAAATCAACAAAAATTGAGTTACGAGGTATTGTCATTAGTACTACTTATATTATATAAGTATTACCGTCATGGTCCCTTGGATATAGTTTCGCGTTACGATCGATGTGCACCTATTGTATTCATGGGTGTTTATTTTATCCGATCCAGACTCTTGCGATAAAGTCAGTTGTCCCGGAGGCAAGTACTGTCTACAAGACCAGAACCTGATGCCGCACTGCGTCAAGTGCGCCACGTACTGTCCACCGGGTATGTCGCCGTCCAAGCTGGTGTGCGGCTCCGACGGCCGGACGTACCAGAGCACGTGTCATCTGCGAGAAGCTGCGTGTCGAGTGGGCAAAGCTATACCGATAGCGTATAAGGGACGATGCAAGAGTGAGTAAAAAAAGTAACCAAAAAAAAAGTATCTTATACGACACATGGTTTACAAAAAAAAATAATAATAATAATAATAATGAAATAAAAAAATATCTGATATACCTTTTTTTCTCGTTTGAACTGAAGACCGGACAAGGACTGCGTTAGCATTACTTTCGCCCGGACTCCATCGTTTGTTGGATTTACAATAATTTTACAACTGTTTTATATAACGTGGCCTTATCCCATCGACCACGTAGTACACAAGTTAATATCAATTGGGATAAGACCGCGACTGCGGTACACTTTGTTTTTTTTCCTCTGTTGAAGCCGTGATCGACGTCCCGCCCGTAAGATCGTATACACATACTAACATAACATGATATTATGTGATATCTTTTATTGAAATACCAATTACTAAGTATGTTTAGCTTGGTTGTATTTACAATAACTAGTACATACTTTTAAATAATTACTATGCGTTTATTTAAGCAAAAACTTGTTTGGTAACCCCATTGATTTCTTGAATTGAGATTTTAAATTGTGATCAACAACTTGGCAAGCTGGTTAAAAAGACAATATCATAATATTTTAATGCCTCAAGTGAATCCAGAGTAAAAAACCGAATTCAAAATGAGTAGTAGTAATTGTTATTTTATCGATTGCTTGTACGTTAATTCTGATCGTATGCAATTAGTTAGAAGGCTAAAAAAAAAAAAACATTTAAAAATTCGCTCTAACTGTAAAGCTTTAGGCTATAATAAAATCATTAAGTTATCAAGATAATACGTTATGATTACAAGTAATGTTTTCGGAAATATTTATAACAATAACAATATCGACAGTTGAATTTATGTTTATTTTATGTGCAAACTTGACACGGGTATTTATACAATCGATTTGTAATCACTCTGAATTTATTATAATATTGATAAATATTATGCATTCCTGAATTTTTGAGGCAAGAGTTTAATTGATCTATTGCACGCAGATGAAGCAATAACCGTTTAATTTATATTGTTGAATTCGTTCATTTATTCTATTCGTCCGAGTATATAATATAGTCCGATTTCTAAACGTTTGCAGACCGTTTCTCAAACAACACGCCCGAGTGAAACCGTATACAATATGCGGATACATTTTTGTTGAAAACCCGACCGGAAATCAATTTTAATATAATTAAACCATTAGAAAGGTTGAAACATAAGCAAATATACCAATTAGATTCTGGACCTTTTTTCCATTTGGGAGCATTTGATTGTTTAGGACACAAGTATACAGAGGGACTGTGAAGTTTCACGTGTGTATGCTCTTTACGATTCGTTATCTGTTTTTTATTCACGCGCGACTTTTCTTCGTCGTCATCATCGTCTCGAGGTAAGCGTGAGCACGCCCAAGCGTGTATTACGGGATTTAATTTTTCTTCCGGTTCCGGTCAACCGGACGACTGCGGCGCGTTCATTGATGGTAAAGTGTTCATACATATTTTAAACATATTATAATATGTTTGCCAAAAACCATAAACATTTACGTAGTGGACCTCGCGACGGATTCTCCTTTATTCTCCTTCGAATAAGATAATATTATTCCTTATTAGCATACGTTGCGGGTACCGCAGTGATGTACCCACTACGTTTTAACGATGAAGACGACTGTTTTTATTACTACTACGCTGTTATAACTATTATTTAGTGTTCGAACCCACCCGCCGCTGAGCGGTACCTACTTTTTTCGCGTACCGGGAGTAGTAGTTATTTTTTTTTTTCATTTTACATTTTTTCTGCCGTGTCTAACGTAAAATACGTAATAAAGTCTATTGTCGAACTTCTAAATTGCCAATCTTTGAATTGCAAACGAACGATATATAATATAAACATAAATAATAATTACGAGGTTGCCGTTGTGCGGGGTATGATGCGATTAATATGAACAATCCTGTCAAATTGTACAAGTTTGCCGCGGAGGAAATACACACACACACACACACACACACACACACACATATACACACATGTAATACGGATTACTCAATGCGTTGTGTCTAGAATGTTAGAAAACCCTCAATAAAACTGTTGTTTATTGTCATCACGCAAGATACGAATAACAACACGTGGACAATAATTTAAGACAACACCATTTTTTAGGCATGCATGCTATCTTATTAAATTATATACAGTTCGCTGTACAGGGTTAAATTAATTGTATGTTGTAATCTACGCTACGTATTTAGATTTTTAAACGATTTACACACGTTCAATGTTCATACACAAACATGATTTTAAATATGCGTATTTGCTGCAGTATTATATTATTAAGTATGTAGGTACCTATTTATATATACCGTAAAAATAAGCATTTAAACTGTATAAAAAAGGCATATTTTTATCATACCACGTGTACACTGTACAGTATAACTTAAGTTAAGTTAGGTATAAGTATAATATCTGTATAGTATTGGTAACTGCAGGTATTAGGAGTATTAGGACTTAAATTCATAAAAACGTATCCCGTGATATGAAGTGTGCCTACCCTGAAATTCTCAGAGCGCATACTTTAAATAACTATACAAACCTATTTTATAGTGTCCACATTGTACATTTTTCGGTATTTACTCATATTAGCTATTTAAATTTAAACTGTAAATATTTTTTACTTACAGACATTAGATACACATAATATGTATATATAATTTAAATTATAATATGCACCAGATGTACCAATATGTACATTAACGTATTTTTCTTTAAACGGAAAAAAACAAACAATAAACATTTCAAAGTTATTGATTCTTACTAAATACATTGGTTTTTGAACACCTTAAGTAATACCTAAATTACTTACCTAATTAAATTTTTTAATGATGATTATGATTTTGAAATTTCAACATTTTTAAAAGCATTAAAACTTTAAGTGGCTAATTTGACCATGATGATGCATGTTATTCAGGAGCGTTCTAATCCTATACAAATTATATATAAGTAAATTATGTCGTGCTAGAAGTAACTCTACCTGTAATCTACTACTATACGGTGTTCAGTAAAATTTGAAACGAGCATTGTTTCTTTTATAGTTAAAATTATTTTATTTTTTTTTCGCGTCAAGTATAGCCATATATCTTTAAGCCTAAATGTACCGGTTTGTTTAGCGAATTCCTGATAACGATTAAAAAAACCAAAACGTACGTCGGCTGGTCGAAAAGTTCAACAGCGTGTATACGTGTTAGAGCTGTACATAATATATGTGTGGTAACTTTATGCATACATATTATATACATCTGCAGGCCCTGCACGTGGACGGCACCGCGTGTGAAAACTTACGTCATGTTTTGCATATCGGTTGGAGAATAAACATTATTTTGTACCGTAGTGTTTCACTCGTCTACAGTCCGTCCAACACGAGCAAACAAAAAAAAAATTAAAATCACAGACGCTAATAATTACGCGCGCGTTTCACCGTACATGTATGCAACTTCTAATGCTTCTATACATTATATATTACACAGTCGCGTGGTCGTATACATTTTATATATATTTTACATTTTATTATTGTTATTGCGGTGGCGGCAGACTATGTATGTTATTATATATTATACATGTATACAAACGTTTTTAGTGGCGGCTGCGATATTATTGTTATTATTATTATTATTATTATTATTATTATTATTATACGCTGTGCAACGTGCGTGCACACCAGACAGCGGTCGGCAGTCAAAACGGTTTCATGTACACAATATTAAGCCGTCTAGACTGTGTACGCTCTCCGGTGCAACGAAACGCCGAAAGCGCACCACACGCTCTCCGTGGCCGCGTTTACTACCCATCAAAAACGCACGCACCCGTTTTACAAACGTTATTAAGTGCATTAAACGGTCGCATTACATTGTTGTAGTTATATACGCGTAAAATGCGTGCGCATAATATTTTCCTTATGTCGCCATAAACGAGTAAAGATGATACATACCAATAATATTAGACTTGGCGAAAAGTTTTAACCCTCGAGACGGTTAAATCTCATTTCAAGAACAATATTGGTGGATACTATATAATAATAATACATTCATATAGTAAATGGGAAAACACTACTTTCTACTTCCTCGAATTCATCCAGGTCCAAAAAGAACTTTTGGTGTATATTTCTTGGTGTATATTTTCTTCTTCTTTGTATATAAATCAATATTAAACAACAATAATTAAAATTTTTTTTTTTTTTTTAAATTAAATTCAAGCTTAAAACATATTGAAACTATTAAGCCAGAAACTGTGTTTATACATATGCAATTTTAACTAAAATAAAATGCAACACATATTCTATTATCGCGTTTGACTAATTTTCTATGAAACTAGTATAGTCGATAAAGTTATCGTGTAAACGCTATGTTTCTCGACATTATTGCCAGGTTATATAGACCATGATATAAACTGATACTAAGATTTTTATTCTAAGTTCAATGTGAATCATCATTTCAAATATTAAAAATACTTTTAAAGAAGGATTGAACTCAGTTTATTATTAAAAAAATTCAATCAGAAATTGTTTTATTCTGAAATTGCAGTGATGACGTGTTATGTCATATTCCATTAAATAAAATTCAAAGGATTTTACATATTAAAGAGCACACAACGTTATTGGTTCGAAAAAACAATGTGCTAATAGGTATAACGGATTTCTGAGAAATAAATGTCATATTATACCTATTATAATAATATAACTAACAATGCCTGCCAAAAATACGTGTAATACGCAATATATCAATATCACATTTGTCTGTATAATACATAATAACATATGTACCTACATATGAGTATGTAACTCGCGATCATTGGTATATTTGTACATTTTTTTTCTCTACATAATAATTATTATTTTTGTAATAATCGTTTCGCGTCGTGCGTTCGCCGAGCGTTTAGTTTTTACTCCGCGTATTCGTCTTTTGCTAAAAATAAATCAACAATAATAATATTTAATTCTATTATAGTCTCGTGTTCACCTTGCAGTAATAGGTTTTTTGTCCGAACGCTAAATTGTCTGAGACGGACTATTATACAGACGCCGGCACCGACGAAATTTTCCGTTTCCGATTTGTCCGGTTCAATAATCACAATTTAACATTATTTTATTGTGATTGGACCCGATACAATTTCTATTTAAAACGGACTTCCGTGTCTCCGGGGGCTCCCTTCTTGGGCAACGGGTTTCACATACACTATATAGTATACATACATAAATTATTGCGCATAATGAGACTTTCACACTCTTCAAAATACAAAATCCAGCCGGATGTAAGCCCTTAAAAATTTACTTTTAAAACGTTCTTAAAAGATGTCAAGAAACCGAAATTTGCTGTCGAATGATTTTCCAATTTCATTTTTTTTTTTTTTTTTTTTAGTTAATTATTTAAATTGTATACTGTATAATATTATATAATATACTACACAAACCATTTCAGTACATCTAATGCTAAATATTGCACGAATGCAAAATAAAATACTATGAACAAGTATATTAATGTTATTTGTATACTGAAATGCAACTCGAAACATTTAAACTAAAAGAGTCTAATAAATACTACAAAAATGTTGTATAAATCACTTCGATGTAGATGTATATAAATATATATATATATAAGTACTGTAGTTATTAAATACATTTTGATTGGAACATTTTCTGTGTTTACGGTCTATGGCTGTGTAATAATTTGTCGCGTAAAATAAAAACTGTATATTGTATACTGTATACAATACTATAAAATATAATGACTACGTGATTTTATTTATTTTTCAGTTTATATTGTTGATTAAATCGTAAACCATATTAAGGTTGTACAGTTTTATATTCAATAACGAGCGAGTTGGTTTTTTTTTAATCTTCGTATTCAGGTCAAAACTGCATTTTAAGTTTCTAAAGCTTGCGAGTCGTAATTTAATTTATAGTTAATATTATAGAGCATTTCCTGTGTTTTCTAGGGCAAGTTATATTATTTTGTCCGCGTAATATCATGGTGACGATGATGTTGGTGTCATAATATTTTAAGAACAACATGTACGGGAATAAATTAGTTAATCGTTACGAGCAGAGCAGACGTAATATTTAGAAGTTAACTCTCGCGATTAGGTACACTTGAAAAACGGTCATGACACATAATTATATTTGTTAAACACGTCATATTCATAATCAGTGTGGGTCATTACGTACGCAAAAACTGACGTTTTCTCGATATTCTCAGAAGTGCTTACACCGTTATTCCATACTGTGTGTATAAAAGTGTGGTATCCACGTAAAATTAACAGCTATTCCATAAACATAATATAATCGCTTTGGTCATTTTTTAACCGTCGATGTACATTTTTATATTTTTTTTTTCAATGTTTTTAATAAGCATCGTAATTTACCACTGCATTAACAATATATAAACATTATTTGTTTCGGCAAAAACAACCATCTTGCAGGTTGTTCATTGAACAGAAAAAAGAAAAAGAAAAAACTTATTTCGTAAAAATGTAAACCGTTTGTTGTGGGAAAATAACACATACGGTATTTCGCGTAATACTTCGCACGTGACGTGTATGTTGTACGCGATTATCAATTAGACGCGCTTAAATGATATTCAAATGATATAGCCCTATGGGAGTCCCGGGTCTATATACAATAAATCCAACGTTAACCAGAAAATTTACGCGTTTAAATAATATTGCAAATTACTGCCGCAAGTGTGTAATCAGGAGGTCGAGTTGTTTTTCTAATCACTAAGTATAATACAATTTGATTAATTAATTTGTTTGGTATATATTAATACATTCAACTAGTATAGTATTATAGTTGTACTACTTTACTTATTCTTTTTCGTTGAAATCACATTGTTATAATTCGATATTGTAATTTTTCAGAATAATGCGTAATTTTGACAAAAAAAAAAAAAAAAATGTAATTGATGAAAAACGTAAATCATCTGTCTGCTCGATTTAAATGCTTAACAGGGCGTAATAAGCAACAGAATGATGATTGCAAAAAGGTGGAGAAGAACGCATTTGTGTTTTATAAATCCCAGTACTATATAAAGAATACTCGTTTGAAAATTCTCCAATTATTAAACATATGACTCTCTCCTTCCTACACATCCGGTTAAATCATGGTCGCTTGAACTACTCAAAAACTTCTCATAAAATTGAAAATTGGGATATCCTACATAGCTTAGTCATTTTTCGATTTTCTCTACTTCAAATATGTATTATACATTCTTGCCAATTCAGCTCGGTATCATTTTCCGACGACTTATCGTTGCTTCAAAATGCCTAGTTAATGACAGTTAGGAAAAGAAAACTCCTGTTTACTTTTTTTCTACTTATCAATCATCAATAACTTTTTAAACCGTTGATACACAAGCACAATGGATACTCATTGTTAATGAGTTTTAAATGTTAAATTGTTAACATGCTTAAATAATCATTCTAGATATATTTATTCGGGTATCCGTTATATTAGCCTGTAACTTTTTTACCGAATCCTATGCAACTCGAACATTATTCCACCGGTCTCTTCATAATTAGCTCCGCGGTCGAAGGTGTTGGAATGTTGGAAAACGTGCAACTTTACTGTTATCACACACAGGTTAGGGTCGAACGGTTCGATGCGCGTCGAGCTCACGAATTTGGGCGGTGCACATGATTAGCTCCACGTTCCAAAAACGAACAGTGATCCTGTGATCCTTAAATATTTTGTTGAACGTGACAGTTAGGTGACTTGCAACGGACGCGTGTGAGTGAATATCTGAATGTACCATGTTCGAATTGTTCGGCTGTATAAAATCGGATGGGAAACGTACGAGAAAAGTGTATGATATTATGATGAACAAATACATTCGATGTATGATTAATATTTTCTCGGGCAGCAATAGAAATCGGCGTGTACCTATTTATACCTACCTGTAATAATATATTATACATAAATTCCACCACCCCGTGGTAATTCGAGGAAATGACTTGTAAAATAATAATAATAATTGTAATAATAATAATAATAATAATAATAATAATATTAATAGCAGTAGTAGTTGACCATCGTCCAAAAGAGATTTAAATTTAACGCCACGACGTCCTCGCTGTACACGCACGTGTACAATAATATTATTATAACTTCACAGCGTATTACCATAACCGGCGGCGGAGGCGTAGGCGGCGCCGTAGTCGTGAGGAGGTATATAAATACGGTGGTGGTGGTGGCGGCGGTGGGTGTTTACGGGCGCACAAGACGCGTAACAAAAAAATAAAAATAAAAAAAAAATAAATAAAAAGAAGCCGCTGACCCGGATCGACTCTTTGATGCCATGTGAAATTGATGAGACGGTTCCGTTGAAATTTTAATAGCAGTCATATCCTAATAACGAAAATATAATGTAACGTGTACGTGATTGTTACCTACACTTGTCTGACGAAAAACGACGATTATAATAAATTGCAATACTTGTAAGTATAATATATACAGGGTCATTTTGCAGGAAAACGGAAGAATTTGAAAGCAGAACTAAAGGTATAATATTATTAATACACCGTCTGTCTGCACAAAATTTGCCAAAAGCACCGATTCGCGGTAAATATACCGCGTATCAGGTTATACCGTGAATTTTAATTTTGAATTTTTCCCTGACATCAAAGCGTGTCAAATTTTTCCATATTTGCGGTGTATGTGTGCTATAAATCAGTTGAAAATTAGCTCTAAATATTTCTAGGAATTTCACTTGAAACTAATTTTAAAAAATAAAATGTATTTCTTGTAAACAGCTGAATTTTCAAGGGATGCATCCCTTGGTTTTATCATTTTCAGTTATCGTCGTTTATTATAATATACATATATTTGATTATCAATGTTGTGAGAATGTTTTTTGTGTAAAAGTCTAACTGAATATAATATTATTCTAATTTTACCAGAGTTTAAACTAAGAAAATATTTGAGTGTGTAATTATAGACGTAAACAAGGAGAATACGCGCACGAGGTGACTGAGGTCCTTAGCTCTCCCCTCTACCCCCTAGCAATCATCACTGATTCTTATGACTCGACGGCAGGTGCCACGTGTTTACAATCATGCTCAAACGCGATGACGTTTTGCCAAAAACAAATTATTTGTTCCGGTATTTTCGCGAATGCACGATAAATCAAACTTGTACTTTTATTTGTTATTCACCAAAAATCAAAAACCTTATTTATACCCCCGTAACCAACAGAATGAATTAAAAACGGCATGACTCACTTTTTCGTTCATGTGAGTTGTTACAGGAATTCGGGATTATATATGGATTTACCGGATTCGGTGCATTCCGGATACTTGCAATATTTTTGTTTTCGATTGATGACAAAAATATAAGTTTTTTGATTTATTATACAAAATACAGCAAATATTTCCGGGTACATAACGTACCTGGGAGTTCAAAAATTAATCGTATATTCGGTATTTTTCATTTCCAACTGCATTTATAGTACATACTATAATAGTATTTAAAGAAATACTTGTTGTACAATAAATTTTGCTTGACAGCCGTGAACTGGTGAAAATCTAATTATCATAATAATATAATATAATTTATAATTTTAACACTATAATCATAATAAAAATAATAATAATTTAATACGTATTACAGATATTGTTCCTATAAATCATAGGCACATCCGTATATTTTATTCGGTCGCTTTATTATCTGTATATTATGTTTTTCAATCAACAATAAATAATTATAATAAACCATATACACATAAACGATTTAAATACTCGAGTGGCTTCAAGTGCTCTCATTTGTACACATATGAATCGTGTGTATACATACAGAGTGATCCTTTCAAGTAGCTATACTTGACGTATTGCATATACAGTATTCAATTAAATAGTGCTCGAACCCACATGTGAACCACTCCGTATGTAATATAATAGTATGCCCTATTGTAATATCTTCTTCTTCTTCTTCTGGACTTAATAATTTTCCAATATTTTCATGATCAAATCACTTCACTTGCATCGATCATGTACTATGTTCCCCCAATTCTGTACTCTAAAGTTTTCCAAATCCTTTTCTACAACTTCCATCCATTTGTTTTGATGATGATCCCACGGCCTTTTTCTTTCCTGTTTCCAATTAAGAAGTATTTTAGTTACTCAAACAGTATTACGTCTCATTATATGTCCTAGCTACGGAAGGTATCCTTTGAATCTTTATGAACCTATTAATTGTTACTATTTTTAAGTCTCCTTTCAATTCTTAGTTAAACTTCATACGCCACTAACTGGTCCTCGTATTCCTGACCGAGTCGCATATTATTCTTCATATTTTATTTTCAAACGTCTTCAATCTTGGTTGCGTTACACTTGTGGCGGTCCTTACTTTACAAACATATATTAGTATCTATCAGCCTCGTTATTGATGTGTATAGTCTTATTTTTGTTCGTTTTGAAAGGATCTAGACTTAAAGAACATTAACAGGGCAACGAACACTCTATCTGCTTTTATTATTCTCGTTCTCACGGGACCAATCATTTTTCGTATTTAGTAGTATATACCTATAGAGACACCGAAGCTTTTCAACTCTCTCTTATGATTCCCTTTCCAATAGCCATGTTTCAAAGTTTAGTGGTTCCATTAATGTTGTTTTGTCTGCGTTTACCCTATTATGTAGTATTTATTATTTATTTATTTATTTATTATTTAACAATACGGGCAGAGCCCAATTATACATTACCTATGTGATAAACTATGTAATCCTATTCGTTCCGATACACATTTCGATGCTTCGGTAGCTGTAAAGAGTCTTCTCTATGCTTGTCTGCAAAACCTAGTAATTTTATACAATATTCATCTACGCTTATTCCTCCAGCTTCTCTTTGCAAAACTCTTATTACCTTTTCTATAGTCGAAACATATTATATACTGTCGATTAATAATAACTAATGAGGATATATAATAGTGCGCGTGCCTCTGTTTTAGTCCCGTTGTTTCAACGTTGACAAGCGTTCAACGACCCAATACTGCCTACTGTGATTAACATTATTGTACACCTTATTCATTGCACGGACAGTTTGGTTGGATTTATAATAATAATATTATTTCTAAAAAATTACCAACCACAACGTACCGATGTACATATTATACATGTGTAATAATTTATTATTATAGTAAACGTACAATAACATTAACATGTATTGCATTGACAAACACACGCGCGTTGACGTCATCGTGTATTTTCGCTGCAGAGTCGGCCACGTGCGCCACGGTGAGCTGCAAGGGCGGCCAGAAGTGCCTGGTCGAGAAGACCGGACGTCCGAGGTGCGTGACGTGCAACCTGCCGTGCCCGGAACCGGAAACGTTGGGCGGCAAGCGCAAGGACACGGGCGGACCGGTGTGCGGCAGCAACGACAAGACGTATCACTCGTGGTGTCACATGTTCATGGACGCGTGCGCCACCGGTCTGGTCGTCGAAACCAAAGCCTCGGGTCCGTGCCGCCGGCACGATGATGGCGACGACAGAATCGGCGGAACGGGTACGTATAGCAGTTGTGTGTTTGCGTCGCGAGAGACTCGTCGGCAACTTCCCTCCCCATATATGCGAGAAGCGATGCAATAATGTATTATGGCTCGATGGGAGTACACGTTACCCTGGCACCACAAAGTTAAATTTTCAACAAAAAAAAAAAAAATATTTACCAACAGTTGTACCATAATTTGTACCAACGTTTTCAGAATTTGACCCTAATATTTATCCCTCGAGAACAGTTTTTTAGTTACGTTTGCCAGGGTCCCGGTTTCCCCAGCACCCGCAAACCCACCAATATAAGTTTTCCAAAATATTTATTTTTGGGCGTTTTTTTGGGCAAGAATTGTAAAATCAATACTATCAATTCTTATAATCATAAATTTTTATCAACGAAAAATTACTAATGAAAAATATTTTTTTACATAAAATTGAGAAATTCGAATAAATTTAAAATATTTTCTAATTCATAAATGAAGAATTGATGATTTTTAAATTTCAAATTTGGTTTCTACATTGTCTGATTCAGAGTTAGAGATACAAAAATACAAATCAATGAAAGATATAGTCACAATCATTGAATCACTAATAGTAAATAACAAATTGTTATGGAATGCACTGTGGGAAACGCACGTTGTCTTATTTGTATTTCATAAGTATTTCATAACTATTAATTTTATAATATAAAAATGTATATCATAAAATCATTGATAAAACTAATGATCTATATTTACACGGTAAATGCCTCGATATCATGCGATTAATCGATAGTATGCGTTGTACATTTAGTTGCGCTAAAATTGATGATACTTTTCATTGACGTTTTCCTGAAGAAAAGCAACCATTAATTTCGAAATCAAAATTTAGGTACATACTAATAAATACACTGTTCAAAAAAAGACATTTCATTTGACAACTTGTCTACCATCTACTCAGTTTCATTAAATATTGTTTAAATAAATATAAAATAATAAAGCATTAAGTAATTTGAAATTATGTTGGTAAAAAAAGTGTGTTAAAAGTATACTTGAGCTATTATTGTCTATTTTATTTTATTTTTAGTGTTTTTATAATACAATAATATAATGCATGTGAATAATGTTATATTACCTATACATTTTATCATACCTCGTTTCACTGCTTGTTCCGGTTAAACTTTGAATACTAAATCAATAGCTGACGTGCCTTTGTTGTTTTTCAGACGTATTCAACGGCAATTGGAATTTCGTTAACACGTCCAGTGTCCTGGCCGATGAGATTTGAACGAGACAAACTTACTATTAGAAACGTGATATGATTCCTCTACATAGACAAATTGAATACATAATATTATTTATAAGTTAATATATTATAGCCGTGCAAGTATACCGGTACATATATAATATTAAATTATAGCGAAATTATCAAAATATCAGTAAATTATAATATCTTTTATTAATATGTTAGTATGCGATTATATATATATATATATATAAATAGCTATTATATCATAACAATGTTAGTCGTGGCGAGCATACCATTTTCAGCATAGTACCGAATAGGCGCGCGCAAAGTTCATGTTGTGCTCGCCAGTAGTGTAATATTACTATTTTTTTTTTTTTTTTATCAATTACAAAACAAAAAAGCCATAAATCTATAGTCGTAATTTTGTACACTATTTGGCGTGTATTGTATTGCAGCGATAAACGCCGTTCAGCCGGAATGATATACTCGAGTGTTGAAAAATAATCGAAATCTTACGTGCTAGTTCGGAGAACAACCTGTCTAGGCTCGCAATTATTTGTACGTATTCTCATATCATCACTACTGCGGAAATGCAGTCGAGGCTTGATAGTAATATTATTGACCGTGGCCAGTGTGCGAAATTAAATAATTCTAGATAACATGATAGATATATAATATTGTTATATACAGATAAAATATAAATAACCTACAAGTATCAATACGTCAAACGTAATATAGATAATCTAGATTCATCTCAAGTTCTAAACTCTAGACATAATAAAGATAGAAGTCATAGTAATCAAATTATTTTTGAAACTAAAGATAAGATATTAACTTATTGTCAAACGTTTATAATTAAAATATAAATTATGCGAATGTTTATTATAAAATGTATAAAAATAATATACATATATTAGAATTTTTACAATAGGAATGAAAAAAATTCAGCACTAATCACGAATTTGATGCATTTCGTCAGATTTCTAGGTGTGCCATTAAGCCACTTCCGCTTTATCTTACGCAGCAGTATTAGCAAGACATTTTGTTATGAAATTTTTGTCCAGAAAAATTCCTACTCCGAATACTATCTCAAATCACCCCATCGGATAGCAAGGAATTTATCACCTAGATAAGGCAAATTGTTAAAACAAATACGATCTACACTTCTCGAGTCTCTAGACTCTAAACGAATATTCGTCCAAATAATGCATTGTGACTCGACAATGGTGCACTGCAGTTATAACTTATAAGCTTTGCGCACGCCTATATTAATATGGTATAGTAGGTAGTAGTAACACTATACTATTATAGTACCAAATAATTAATGTTAATATACTATACACGATTTTATTATTATAATGTTATTCGGAGGTTTAACTTATATAGCATCCATTACATATTATACCTTTTTTCACGTTTTAAAGTTTGAATATTATATTTATGAATAGGTATCGTATGTTGTCCACGAGGGCCTGATAACCGACACAGTATTGTTGATGGCGGGAATAAAATATGCTTTTATTATTATATTATACTCAATAATTCGTATTTTTTAATCATTAAAGTAATTTATTATATCGATTTTCGTGTAAACTGCGAACGAAATGTAAACACCCACACACAGACACACAGACACACACACACACACACACACACACACACACACACACACACACTACATACATACACGCATAACCACATACGTTTGCGTTTTTACACGTATATATTAACTATAGTTATAGGTAGAATAATAATATCTAATTGTTATACCGTACTATAATGTATTATAATTTATAATAGTGTTAAGGGAATTTTTTTCACTTGTATTTCGATCCAAACAGCTATATAATAATATATACAAAGAATAGTAGGCCAACAATAATAATAATAATAATAATAATATAATAATATTAATAAGTTTCTTGTTTCTATCATACTTGATTTACGAACAATATTATTATATAGTGTCTAGTCAGTTGTTTTCTTTTTTCTTTTTTACATAGATAATCTTTAATATTTTTAACATAAATCGTTCTCAATTTGTAATTTGTAATTAGTCTATTTATATACCATTATCGATTTGTATTAATTTAGTACAAGTATTACCGCTGTCCGATATAAAAATGATGTATTCTTACACCGTACAGAGGGTTCAAAAAGTTTGAAAAATTGTTCATGTACCTTTCCAAGCTTTTTAAACGTTCTGTACATACTGTTGTAATAATATTATACTATTTTGACTCTATAAATATACACGTAATAATATTATAATATATATTTACCTACCTAGTATTTATAAACGTATAATTCTGTACACGTGTATCTAGTGTAAACTAATGTATCAATATGCACATCCTAAATCCCTGCTTCTAAAGAATTTTTTACAGATGTTCCATATTGAAAGTATTTTTTTTCAAAATTCAACCCATAAGGACTTTAAAAAGGGTAAAAGTAACATCACGGAAAAATTCGACAAAACAAAACCAAGTATTCTGTATGAAATTTATTAATTATCTGTAGTATCTGTCAAAATTCCGTTTCACGAAAACAAATGAACGATATGCGTGTAAAGGTCTCAATGAAAGAAAATACGCTGTTCCAACGCAAAAGTTCGAGGGCGAATAATAATAAAATAATAATTATACATAAAACTATGAACGGCATTCATGCGCTATAATTCACTTGAGTTATATTATTATAATAATATAAATATAATATAATGCACTGTAAAGATAATGTAGATTTACCAAAATGCAGGGGCGTAGCTAGGATTTTTTTTTTTGGGTAGGCCCACTATAGAACTTTTACTCACCGACGGTAATGGGGACTTTTCCTGATTTTTTTTATTGGGCTACTATAATTTCAAAGTTTTTAATGATTATTCTTATAAATAAATGAATAATTAATTACTTAAAAATTAAAACAAATTGAACCAAAAAATAAGCATACAGTTTCAAAAGAAGAAATGTTTATTTAAGTACCTAAATACTAATATCACTACGTGATTTTGACATTTAGAAATTGCTTGGTAATGGCCAAGACTCAGATTTGTCATCATTATCTGGTGAAGATGAAGAAAATGAACTTGTATTTCCTACATCAGAACTTAATCGCAAAATACTAATAATTATTGGTAGATACTAGGTAAATGCTTAAAATGTTTATGAAACTAAATTTCCAACAAAACTTTATCTCGAGAATTTTGTAAGCAACGATTTTATCGATTACCCATTTTTCAATATTATTTTTACGTATCGTCTATCGACTAGTGCGGTAGCCCTGATGACATTTTAATTATGTCGCCATCTTGGTACAGACAAATTATTATAGTGTTATAATAATATTATAGTATTATACTGTTGTAAAAACGTGTATAAGTATCTGAATATATTATTTTTAATATTATTGGTATTTTTCTAGAGAAAATCTGGGTAGACCCGGGCCTACCAGGCCTACCTACTGGCTACGCCCCTGCTAAAATGAGTCAAAAATGTACATTTGGTTAATGGTTATAATCAAATAAAAATTAGTCAAGTATTAAAAAATAAGTTTTGAATGATACGATTACTGAAATAATAAAAATTACTCGAATGACTAATTATATAATAAATAGAGTAGCTAATAGTGTAATAGTCACACAGTATATTATACCGACTAAGTCAGTATAGGAATTAGTCACTTCTACATAATCCCTAATCGCCACGTCGTCCAAATGGGAAAATCGTCCGCAAACCAATATTCCAATGGATCAACAGCCGGTCACGTCCTGCGGTAATGTGCTACGGCCACGACCACCATCATATACGATATTCGACGTCGAATTCAACTGATCACTCGAGTGACACTCGTCATGAGCGAAACGTTCGGATCAATTGCGTTCGGCTCGTCGACGATCCAAACACCCGAAGTAGCCGATTTTCAGACCCAAGAAAAGTTTGACTATTTCTTCAAGATTGAGCTTATCGGTGCCTGGAACAGTGGCAAAACGTGTATGGTGCAGCGCTCCAAGAGCAGTACATATACCGAGTTCTGTAACACTGATATACATGACTGCTACATGAAAACGATCAAAATTGACGGAAAGAAGGTCAAGGTAATCTGTTCACTTCAATTGAACACACGTCACACACACACACACACACACATACACACACACACACCAATACATATATATTACTTAGATTCATTCGTTTGTGGTACATACTTACAGCTTCAGATATGTGACCCAAGAAGCACTGAGATGTTCCGGAATTTAACTCAAAATCGTTATAAATCAGCCAATGGGGTTCTTTTAAGTAATCTCTGTTGACTTTCTCTAGTTCCTTCGTACGCACATAACGATTGCAATATTCTGTTTTTATAGTGTACGACATAACAAGACGTGCTACATTCCTGTTTATTCAAAAATGGTTGGAAATCGTTTTTCGAAATACGTCGTCTAATGTTTTGGTTTTATTGATTGGTAAGTGTATACATTTCTGTGTTGCAAAAATAAGTATTACGTTTCCATATTATGTATATAGGTAACAAAAGTGACTTGGAAAAGAACCGTCAAGTAGAGTTGTCCGAAGCAAAAGCTATGTGTGAACATTATCCTGAATTATTGGCTGTATTGGAAATATCGGCCAAAAAAAATAAAAATATTCAAGAAGCTTTTATTACAATTGCTACTGAGCTCAAGGTAAATTTTTATTTTCAATACTTTTAATTCCTCTAATATTATTTATAACATTTTAGAGACGGCATGACCAAAACGCCCACATTGAAAATGAACCTAATCCTCCTGTAACCAACTTAAATGAAGGCGAGAATGTTCAAAAATATAAAAGTTGTACACTGTTATAAATGAACACTGCTATATGATACAGAAGAAAAACATTAAATTTGATGTTATTTATGGTAAAATAATAAGTCTGTCGACATAATATGTATTTTATAAATGTGTCTTTAGTTCCAGTATATAATAAATTAACAACACTTCTGTTCAATTTGAAATTTTTAACGTTTTATTCAAATGTATTGATAAAAACATTATGAAAAAAGGGTAGGGCTACACCAATATTTATGTACACATATTTATGATCAGTATTAATGTTATGTTTATATTAATTTTAGAATCAACGCGTGCCCACACGAGTGCACGTCTGATCTTATGTTCATATTATGTGTTTGCATCATCAACAATTATAAAAAAATTAAATATTTCAAATGCCTAATGGGCTATAGATAGCTTAAAAATTAGTTAAATATCTTGAAAAAAAATTATTTAAAGAAAATGCTAATTTAAACAACTGGCAAATGTTTCAAGTTTCTGCAACTTGTATTTTTTGAATAAAAACAAATATTTAAAATTGTTGAAGGATAAATCGTTATTTTATGCAATTTCGTAAAAATTTAAATTTCAGATGGTCATAAATAATCTTCTGAAGATCCGGTAGAATTTTTTTATAGTAATTTAAAGTAAAACTAATGCTTAACATTGGGTTAAAATTTTGAACTTTGAGCATAAATATCAAAAACTTTATGAATTTCCAACGAAAAAATAAATTACCAACTATCGTTATTTTTACATATTTCATACAAATTCGAACTTTGAGCATTTATAAAAAAATTGTCACAAACGATTTTCGATTTTTTTAATGACAATAAGGAAAACTTATAATAAACCTGTCATTAAATTTTTAATATATTTTGGATAGCCAATTTTTTTTTATTGATAATTCAGAAAAAAAACTTAGAAAAATCGAAAATTTCAATTAAAAAAGTCAAATTACTTCGAAAACTTAACCACGTACAGAAAACGCTAATATAAACATTTGGTGAAAATTTCAAGTAGATATTTGCGATTTTGGTTTTTGAGTTAGAGCAAAATAAAATAGATTCTATCACTGAGTTCAGAATCTGAAAATGTATTTTGGAAAAAAGTGGTTTTGCGTCTAAATTCCGGTTTTTCCGTACATTTTTTATGATTTTTCCCGACGCTTTTGAAAAGTATTGAAAATGTTTAAATTTTGACTTGCGCAAGTATCATCTACTTTCACATTCCTTTCAGAAAAGTGGTCATATAAGAAAATCAAAGGATTTTTACTTCTCCTAAAGGTGCCGTCAAACATAATAAATAAAATTTAAAAAAAAATAAAAAATAAAAAAAAGACATCATTGTAAAAACAATACACTCATCACTCCATTGAGAAACTTAATTCAAAACTAAATTCTTTCCAAGAGGAATGTGTTAAAAACCATCACCGACATGTATTATATTGGACATATTATACTATCTCATAAATCTATTATTATTATTATAATGTGCTAGTTGTAAAGTACTAGATAGAATAAAGGAACAACGACAGATATGAAAAAGTATTCAATGAAGAGAGGCAAGATGATATATAAGATTAAGGCATGAAAGTTCATTAAAGAAAATAATAATCGAAGGAGATGTGCGGAAGGACACATTGTAAGAGTAAGAGCAGAATACATGACACAGATAATGTATGATACGAATAAGGAAAAAATTACAAAGACTCTAAAGAATATTATGCTACGATAGGAGAGGTGCAACAAACAAATCTACGGATTTACATAAAAAAAAAAAAAAAAGTTGTAAAACGATAAAACATAAATATCATATTACACGGCTACATCGTACAGTACAAATGTCATCGGTTATTTATGCCGTTTGATAAATGGTTAAATTTGATACGGCGGGATTATCGTTGCACCGCTACGGGAAATATTGTATATAATGACTCATGTTTGAATGATAATTTAGAATATCCGTACTTAACGACACATTATTTTATACTTAAACGTTTTTGTATACCACTTTGCGTCCGTACAACACGACCGCCGCCGCCAATCACGCAGAGAACACGATATACACAAGCATAAGGGACCGCGGGCAAGTATCGAAGCAAGTCCTTCCCCCCCCCCCAGAGGTGCGACGACGTAACATTGCAATAACATAATAATAATGGCCGGGAAGTTCAAATCGCCGGGACCGAAGTACGGACTGCCGAACACCATTGGCCACGAGGACACGGACCTGAGGCTGGACAGGGCGCCCGCGTTCTCCATGGGCCAGCGGCTGCCGTGGCCGCGTGCGTCAACGTTCCGCACGCCCGGGCCCAAGTACGCGTTGGGCACGCTCACCCGTTACGGGCCCGTCACCGTTACCGGCACTTCGTTGGCGGCCAAGGACACCAGGCGCCGGACGCAGCGCGGCCCCGGACCGACGGCGTACAACGTGGTGCCCTGTCTGCCGTTAACCAAACCCGCGATGCCGATGTACTCCATGGGGTCAGTATGAAAAAAAAAAAAAAAGAAAAAGTACACCAATTATATTCGTATGAAATATTTACACTCAATTATATACTATGATAAACTATGTGTAAAGCCGGGATCCCACGACTCGTATACTTGCAGGGGTGGTTTTTATGGGGGGGGGGGAAGCCATAGGTGCCATGCTTCCAGTGGTCGAAATGGCTCAAGATAAGTGGAGGGATGCCTTACAATTCAGATTTCCTGATATCATCATAACATTCTACATACCTTTTATGGTATTTTTTTTTTTTTTTTTTTTTATAGTTCACATTTTGTTTATGCATCAGAGTACTAGAATCTTTTTCTATCATAAATAATCTTTAAAACTAAACAAATAAATAACATATTTTCAAATTTAATAACAAAAAAACTGATAAAATATTTTATTTTATATTATATATTGTTATTGTTTTGTGACATGAAAATATTGTTATTAGCTCTAAACACGACTAAGGTATATGTTAATTCTTAATCCGAGGCTCTAAATACGGGTATGGATAATATGATTGCGAAACGGCCTATACGAAAAATAAAAAGTTTTCTTATACATAGGTATAAATAAAAAAATCATAATAATTATTTCATTTTAAAACACAAGTCTTAGGAGTAATGCGTTATCCTAGACAAAATAAGTAGATGGATGAAAAATGTAAATACAAAAAAGGTAGAGGGATGTTATCCCTCCGTATCCCCCCCACCCCAAGACATATTACTCTTTATTTTGTCAAATATTTTCATTGATTTAGTCATGTATAAGTGTATAACTTGTATCATATTAACTATTATGACAATCAAAACTTCAATATAATTACATTACAATTCTTAATAATTTTATTTCAGGATTTGAACTTTCCAAAAATATACCTATTGTCAATAGTCAAAGTTATATAATATACCAGATACCTATTTTTTATTTCATTAATATTAATATTTGTACACATTTTTTTTATGTATTATATACATAGTAAATACAGTGTTAATTTTTACTCTAAATAATAACTTCATACACACATTTTTACAATATTTTATAAACACTTTCTGTCTAATTTTACTATAGCGTAAATATATACATCCAAAAAATTATTGCCCCCCCCCCCCAAGCAAAGAACTAAAGCCGCCCTTGTATATTTGACGAATATTTGGTATTTATGGATACTCGCCAAGTATAGTGGGAATGGAGTACTCGTACGAATATTCGGTATTCGGTATTCGTTATTCGCCACCTTCCCGCGGATTGTCGGTAAAAGTGACACAAATCAAAGAGAATTTAATTACCAAAACATAGATGATGTTCGTTGGTACATTCCTACGACACGATGAATATTTGCATTCGGTTGTTTTTTTGTTATCAGTTATCATTTATCATTCATGTTATCAATTATGATTTGTTATTTTGTTAACGGTCATATATAAATAGTAGGTACCTATTATATTTGAATTTCAATATTCAATTTGAAATGTTAATGTTTTGTCAAATATGGTCACTAGGCGCATGACAATCGCGGATAATTGTGATTATGACGAATATATGATACACATCGTGAGATTGGTCTATTTGGCTATTCGTATAACTTACCGATTATTTGTGTATTCGTGGATATTCTTCGAATACACAAGTCGTGGGATCCCGGCTTCAGATACAGCCATACAGGTGCATAAAATATATTATTATTAAACAACGCGGCGGAATAATATAATATTAACTGTGTGTATAGTTACTGAAAAACGCGAAACCGATAAAAATATAGACCCGTGCAAGCTATATATAAGATGTACTAGGTACCTGCGAACTAGTATTTAGACACGTAGTATCTATAGTCCGGATTTTAGGCACAAAAGGTTTTAAAATTTAATAATTTTACTTTTATAATATTATTTCTTCTGTTTTGTCAGTATAAATTTTGTTTTTAATTTTAATTTTTCCCTATAACGTACGCATTCAATTAGATTATTTTTTGTGTCTCATAAATATCGTAATAGAGTGCAGTGACTAGAATAGAATTAATATCCTATTATCCTTTACTATTTTTGTTTTTTTTTTTTTTTATAAATTTATGAATTCATAAATAATCGTACATATTTAATAAATGAATATAATTTATTTTGAATTGTTAACAAACGAAAAGATTAAAAAAAAAAATATGTTTATCGCTTATTTGAGTTTTCGTGATATAAATAAATTAGCTACAAGATACTAGTCGTGATTATTATTATATCCAGGGTGGCCGAGTGTTAATCAGAACAACTACTAGCTATTTGAAATCCGATAATAAAAATGGCTATCGTGATTTAAACTATGGTTTTTATTGAAATTACACACCGATGTCATAATATTTTGCGTATTCTTAACCTATACCTCACATATTTTATGCTCGCAGTTGATTAGTGTGAGTATTTTTTTTTTTTTTTATTTAGTCGTAACACATAATATAAATTGCGTGTAGCCGTATATAGAATAACAATATACCCAACGATTATGCTCGTGTCTCTGCGAATGCATACATTTTACGCACTTTCATAATGATCCAAGTGGAGGCGTAATGATTACTAAATGTATTATTGCATTATTGCATTTTAACATTTTGAAAGATAAAATATTTGAATAATTAAAACAAAATTACAAGCAAATATACATTGTTATACTTATATACATTATTACATTACATTCGGTGTACTCGTACTATAGAAATAAAATCAAATTCAATATTTTTAAAACTATTCTAATACTACCTTTCTATATATATATATATATATATATACTAGAAGCAACTCAAATTTGAAATGCTCAAATATAACAAAAACTGTCGACATTGCAATTCATTGCAATAGAAACCATTGTTGTATTTGAATAATTTATGTTTAAGCGAAACACGTTAAAGTGTACTTATTAGCAATGAATATTATATGAGTATACATGTAAGTATAAGTACATATCATTATATTCAATTACTTAACCTTTAACTTATCGTGTTTATGTATAAAAAATTTAATATTTGAACCGCCATACTAGTTACTAAAAGTTCTGAAATATAAAAAAAAAAAATTACACGCGTGGAAAAGATGCAAGGTACAATTTCAGTTTCTCACTTGAAAATGCTTCACAGTTCACATATTTAAATGAAACTTTATTTTAACTTATTTTTTTTTGTCCCCCACACATCATCTTCAAATACTTTTTAACAGAACATAATGTATTTTTCTTATATCCGTTTTCCTTCATTTAATATAATATTATAATAGGTACCTACCATTTAAGAGTGGCTTTAAGAGGGGGCCTAGGGGGCCATGTCCCCCCCAAATTCCAAATCTAAAAAAAAAAAAAAACAGGAATTTAATATAATTTTATATACTATTATTGACTGGTGTACTATTTTGTATATTTTGTACTAATGTAGGTAATATGTGGCACTGATGTTGAAGCATTTGAATAAATATATCATATAATATTAAAAAAAAAACGATTGTGATATTTATGCTCCCCCCCACCAAAACCAAAACCAGAGCCGCTACTGGTACCTACATCTATTGTTGAAATGAAAAATATTTTTATCGAAATAAATTGCAAATTTGAATTGTCATTGCTCATTATACTAATTTGTAACGCGGCACTATTATTAAACCTATTGATTATTATGTTCTGTAATGCTGCCCTGTGGCGTGTGGGTGTATCCACGGTATCTACAATATTCATGTAGGAAAACATAATACGAATGAATCATCGTTGTTTAAACTTTTGAAAACCATAATATTCAAACAACTTGATTACTGCAGCGTTAAAAGTGCATATCAGATGAAAGATTTTTGGAGTTTAATCAAAATGCAAATTTTCGCAAGCTCCCCGAAGCCCCTCCAAATTGGGCACCCACAAATTGCGCCCACCTCCCCCCTCGCAGTGCCTATAATGTTGTTACCGTATGGGTTTCTCGTTGCTGTGCAGGATGAAATGGGCCACGCGATCCAAGGCCACTCGCACGCCGGCGCCGAGCAAGTACTCGCTCGCGCCCACCATCGGCAACCAGTTGCCGGACATGCCGAGCGCGCCGAAGTTCTCGATCGCGGGCCGACACGCGGCGGGACCGCGACAGAACCGCACCCCGGGACCAGCCCGGTACGCGCCAGTGCCGATGGACACGTTCAAGACGCAACCGCCCAGGCCCGTGTTGCTGGGACGGCTGGACACGTGTTACCGGAAGGGCACGCCCGCGCCCAACAAGTACGTGCCGGGCCCCGGGGGGTCGCGGTTCGCCGACGCGCCCATGTACAGCGTGGCGGGGCGCGTGCAGGCCGAGCCGTACTACACGGCCGCCGACAGGGTGCCCGACTGGCAGTGACCATCATCGCGGCTAATATATTATATGTATACTGTCAGCGGTATAAAAAGTGTGGTTACCACAATCGTTACCAGAATTTTATAATATACGCGCATATACTGTACTCACACGGATGAAATTGATATTTTATTTATACACCGACGATCTTTTAGACTGGTAGTATTGTCTTCGTATTTCAATAAATTGTGGTCGTTTGATTATTGATATGAAATTTATATTATTTTATTCTATAGATTTGATTTGAGTTGAAATTAAAATATTACTATACTAACCACTTTTACATTAACTATAGAAATGAGCCTTCGCATCATGACGAAAAAGTAAAATAATATTCTAATACCAATAACTTAAATCAAAGGATAAATAATAATTGCATATGCGTATTAGGTGTTATATTATTATACCTCTATGACATTTAAAAATTATTATTATTAATTTTTTTTTTTAATTATTTCCAAACGCAATATACACTTGTATAGATAACTTATTTCTAATTCCAATCCGAATTCAATAATTTTCCCAAATTCAGTGGCGAAAATTATTGAGACAACCTATATAAAAGAGTAAAATTGCGTCTGGAAATAACTTTCAAATCTCATAGGTACATAGATGATATGTCTAATCAGTAATTATGACCATACTCAGGCGCGCACCCAGGATTTTTGTTTGGGGGGGGGGGCTTAAACATTTTCCTATTCTTTTTACAAACAAGTAAATAATTACCACAAATTATAAATGGTTATTATTTTACTATTATTATTATATGTTATATTTAGGGCTGGGATTTTAATGCCCTAAAAAAAATCCTTTTATGACCTAAAAACTCCAAATAATGCCCTAAAAAACCTAGAAAAATGCCCTAAAAAAATTTCAGCAGTAATTTTCACGTTGCATATTTTACAGAATATAATACCAATCCGTCTGTAGGAAAAATAGTATGTTTAAACTCTTGTACAAACGCACGTAGTCGACTAGCTGTCAAATATTTTACTTTTGGCATTTTTATATTAAATTATCAAAAAGAATTAACTAGAGTAATAAAACGGTGTATACGACGACAAAACTCAAACTGAACGTCGAACGATATCATCGGACGTCGATTTTAACGATTTAAGATTTTTTTACAGAAAATGCGTTTAGTGGTTACTCAAACCAATAGTGGATAAACGATCAGTCCGATAATATAAAATGAATTACGAGTACCTACCTACTTATAATCTGTTATATTTATATAAAAACCATGTTGGTGTAAAAATCTTAAAATAAAATTTCAAATTCATAATTGGTTTTCAAATACTCAAAAAATGCTCTAAAAACTCTAAAATGCCCAAAAAAATTAAGAAAATGACCTTAAAACTAAAAAATTCCAAAAAATTGCAAAATAAACTTTCTAATTCTCATTACAAGACAAGACGAGCATTGCACAGTAAGCTTTGGAAAACAATGCAAAGTGCATTGAAATTCCAGCCCTAGTTATCGCCGTAAACGCTTCACTTATTATTATTATGATTTATTCAACGTATCAATCGTAATTCGACACGCACCGGAAAACGACACAATACATATTATACAGTGTTAACGAAAGAATACACAACAACCGTAATAGGTGTATAATATTATTATTACAACATAATACCATGTATTATACACTTATGACATTATTCGCTCGACGGACTTTGAAAGGCGTTCACAATTCGTCCGATGTTCCGGCGAAAACACTTTTGTGCAAAACGTAGCGCATAATAAAATATAATATACGGATCCAAGGCGAGTCGTAAACAGTGAAGCTAGTAGATATAGGTAAGGTACTTATATTTCCAAATGAACACCGTAAATCGTCTTAAATGTCAAAATGGAGCAAAATCCGAGTATCGTCGTATAGATGATCATATTCGTAAAATGCATTAAAAATAATTGTTCTACATTAGTATATTACATAATATTATATATTATTTATTAATACATTATTAATCAAAATCATTAAACCTGTCAATATTATTCATGGGTCGAACTACAACTACTTTATACAAACACAACATTGCGTAAATAGTAAATATAATATTATATAGTTAATAGTTATGAGGTTGACTCGCATTACTGTAACATTAATCTTGTATTAGATATATAGCACCAATAGCATATAGTATACCTACCTAATAATATTATTCAGGTTAACGTGATTAAATAGTTTGAATAACAGTAGGTAACAGTAGGAATAACAGCCAAACAACATTAACTGTGTAAGATAAAGTCTAAGTCTGGCATACGTTTTCCCAATATTACCATGAGGCATGATGCCATGATTACGCGATTCAAGAAACTGTTACACTTAGATAAGGTAAGTTCAACGGGTACGATTATTTAGAGTAAATATTTGTGTATGTAGTCCATGATGCACTGACGTCTAACATACATTATTGTAAATCATAATCGACTAGGTACAAAATATTTGTAGCTCGGATGAAGCATCGAAGGCATTTTATGAACCGGCAAAACATTGAACAGGTAATAACGGTGAATCATCGGACATTTTTTACCTACGTAAAAGTAGACGAATAATGCGACAGGAAACGGCTGTATTTCATTACCTTTTATTAATATTTTCAGGCTATGCACATTCCATTAAATTATATCTATTCCATAAGCATTTAGGTATCAGAAATGTTTTTTCCACTGTTAACAGAGCAATTGCACGCTGCAGCTAAGGGACACGATTTTATGCGATATGTCAGGTTATTCCGCTGGTGTAGAGAAACCGTGAAAGTTATGATTTTTTGCTATAGCAGTTGGAGTATTTAACAAACTATGTAAAAAATAATAAGGGTATATGAATTAAAAGTTTTTCCAATATACTATTTTATATTGTAAAAAATAAAATAAGTAGGTTTTCTTCAAAAAAAAAAAAAAAATGTGTATTCATTCTATGTAATAATTTATTTTTACTAGTGAGAATATGCAAAGCAAGAACGTTTAAAAATTAAGCTGTTGGCCACGATTCTTGTCAAGACTTAATGTTTTATCATAACGGGCAATAATTTCAATAAGAATAATATACACAAGGTTGAGAACTTGGTGTTCTTTTCGTCGCATAACAGGAACTACCTATATCAATTACTATATCATTGAAACAATGACAAATCAATTAGAAGAGACATACCGCAGTAGGGCATTGTCGAATTATATATATATTTTTTTTTAATTGTATATCAAGTTAAATATAAAACGTAGTATAATTCTAAACGTAAAATAACTCAATTAACGTGAAGGAATTTAGAAAAACAAAATATGTATGTAATCAATCTATCTACTTTAGACTGATAATTAGTATCATAAAAGTTCATTAATTTATATCTTCTATAATGCGTCTTTGAATGTTTCCAATGGTATATTGTACTATAAATACTGAGTTCTACTCTATTGACGTTTATCGCATGTTACAACAAAAAGAAAAAAAACAAATCGAACTGTAAAAAAATAATACATACACATCACATATGAATAACGTTTGATCGGAGTACGAAAACTTTATTGGATCATTGCACGCACGTATTTCACTATGATATAATATACACGTCCATTTTATACTGACCACATAATTATTATTATTTTTTTTAATGTTTCAAACATACATATCATTTTAAACACAGATTACGCGGTCGTAACATGGCGACCTAAAAGGTCGCCCACAGGTTGGGCGGTGTACGAGGAGAATGTTTTTTTTTTCTAACGAACATAATGTTGAGTAAAATTGTAACAAAGATATGAATACAATAGTTGTATAGCAATATATATATATATAATAAATCATATAATATGTTAATCTATTAAATTATTTTATAAGTTATTACCATTGAGAAGACAAAAATAAATTGCTTTAATACGATACATACACATGAATATTATTATAAATTATAATGATTACATATAATGTAGGATTGATAACTTACGTTGTCATTTCCCATAATTTTCAAACTTCACGAATCAACTTGATATTTCTATTCTAACATGGTAATTAATATTGTGAGCAGGGGGAAAGTAATCATTGCTATACAAATAATACACAAATGTCAGTAGCACATATTACTATTAATGAGTACACAACTAATATAGACATTCGTAAAATAATAAAATACAAACAAATAAAAATAAAATTTTGAGATAATTCGTTTTCAAAACATTAAAATTTAGGACTAAAAAATCTACTAGTAAAACATTTATAAATTTGAAAAAGTTTAAACAATTATAATATTTTTCAGATACACATTTTCTACATATCTCGGGAACAATAATACAAATTTGGGATGGGAAAATATTGGTAATAAATTATAATTATCATTAAAACTTTTTTTTTTTTACCAAAGAGGAACTACCAAGATACAATAATTTTCATGTGACTAGTAATTAGTGTTAAGTATAATGACAACATTTTTTTTCTATTCTCACTAAGCATAATAAAAAAAAATACCATCACCATATTATTAGAGGCGCTTTTACAAATGATAGTTATGTTATACAAATGTATATATTTCACCTATATATGTATATATATTATAATCATACAGACATGTTTAACTAAATTAAAAAGTATATATATATATATTATGGATAAAATCAATTTACTTGATTATTTGTAAACAATATTATTAAAGATGAAAGAAAGAAAATTACTAAAATTCTCGATATGGACATATTTCTATATACATTCAAGTTTTGATAATATTTTATTAGTATACATACACACATACACACATATTGCATATTTTTGTATACAAATATACAAATACATATGATATAATGTATGAGCAGATAGTAACTTCAATTACACACTGCTTTGTATCGTTTAATGGTAAAAACAATCTTGAAGTAAAATACATTTGTGGACCTTGTGAGGGAAAACTCGAAAACACCTACAACAATGGTCCCTTGTAAAACTATTTGAGAAGCTTAATTAATATAACAGTACATGATTGTATGATTAACATAGTAAGTTCACATACATAAATATTTATTGCAATTAATTAAGCCGTATCCACACAAGGGCACATACAGGTAAAGCGTGTTAGTCTACATCAAGTCATATACATAAGCTTGACCTGCAGGTAAACAGTTGCAACAATGTGTTCCTCATGAACCGCAAGCACATACAATTAGACTATGTGTGCACTTTTGTGGACACGGTTTGATTATAAAATAAAATTAAACATAGTATTAACACTGATCATAAACGTGTATATAAATTCTGGGGTAGTCTAACCCTTTTATCATAACTTTTTTTTTAAATACAATTTGAATAAAACGTTAAAAATTTCAAATTAAACAATAGTGTTATTATAGAACTATAGACACATATATAAATACATATGTTCACAATCTTATTTTAAAATAATTAAGATCAAATCTGAATTTGTTCTACTGTACCATGTAGCAGTTTTCATTTATAACAGTGTACAACCTTTACATTTTTGAACATTTTCGCCTTCACTTAAATTGATAACAGGATTAGGTTCATCTTCAATGTGAGCACTTTGGTCATGCCGTCTCTAAAAGTTTACTATTTAAATTAGAGAAATTGAAAGCATTAAAAATAAAAATTTACCTTAAGTTCAGAAGCAATTGTAACAAAAGCTTCTTCAATATTTTTATTTTCTTTGGCCGAAGTTTCCAATACAGACAATAATTCAGGGAAATATTCACACATAGCATCTGCTTCAGACAACTCTACTTGACGGTTCTCTTCCAGGTCACATTTGTTACCTATACATAATATAGAAGTATATTATTATTTTTACAACACATAGATTTATACACTTACCAATTAATACAAGCAAAACATTAGACGATGTATATCGACGAACCTCTTCTACCCATCTTTGAAGATTCAGGAAAGTAGCACGTTTTGTTATGTCATACACTATAAGATAGAATGTTACAATTATGTACACGAAGGAACTTGCAGAAATCAACAACAATTACCTAAAAGAACCCCATTGGCAGAACGATAATAACTCTGAGTAATAGTACGGAACCTCTCATGACCTGCTGTGTCCCATATCTGGAGCTGTAAATATGTACCACAATTGAATGAATCTTATTACCAATATGGTATTTTTGTGGGTGTGTATAATTGGAGCGAACAAATTACCTTGACCTTCTTTCCGTCGATTTTGATAGTTTTCATGGAGAAGTCAACGCCAATGGTGTTGCCCTGGTTTTCAGCATAGGTACCACTTTTGAAGCGCTGCACCACACACGTTTTGCCAGTGCCGCAGTCACCGATAAGCACAATTTTGAATAGAAAGTCAAAGTTATCTTCGGCCGGCAAAACGGCTACTCCGGGCGTTTGGGCCGTGGAGGACGACGAGCCGGGCGCGGTTGATCCGGACGTTTTGGACATGATGAGTGTCACTCGGATGATCAGTTGTACTCGACGTCGATGATCGTCTGTCGGTGGTCGTAGCGCATAACCGCTGGACGTGAACGACGAACAGAGTAGTCGGACGCGTTCGCGGGCACGGCGGCGTTGACGGGCGCGAAGTCACGGAGCGACGACTGGTGCGGGAGCGGCGAGCGACTGTCGCGTCGGTCCAGCGGAATCAATTTGGTATATATTGGTTTGCGGATTTTCCCGGTCGACGACGACGACGTGGCGATGCGAAGACGGGATGGCGATGACGGCGCACGACGGTACGGTCACTTGATCTATGTGGTCAAAGTTTTTGGTCGAGATGCGGCTGCAGTGGTGGCGTCGTTGTAGTAGACGCGGTGTAGTTGTCGGCTCGATGCGGAGGTGTCGAAGACGCGCACAGCACAGAGGAAAACTTTACGGCACCAACAATAACACAGTTATCTCCGTGGTCTTTGTTATCTAAACATATGTTACGTACCCCTCCCCCCCACGGAACGGGTGGGTACGGTACGGGTTCGCGATCAGGTATAGGTGTCGAGGTGAGGCAACCGCGGTATCTGCATACGCTCAGCTGCCATGCTGGCGGCGGTGGCGGTGAGGGCAGGGTCACGTTATCGCGCGCGCTGGTCGATCGTTATCTACGTAACCGCGGTACCCGCGTCCAACCGCGTTCACCGTTCGTTAGCAGGAATGTCGCCCCGAAAAATCGCACACATTTTCAAACACAATGGTATTATCACAGAATAAATGAAATTTATTAATTTTTTTCATTTATTCTGTGGTATTATAGTATTAATTGTTCTATGGTTATTATTATTATATTTCATCGTTGAAGCGTTCGCAGTTTTCCCTCACTGCATAGGCACAAATAGTGTTTGAAATCTGTGGGGAGGGGGGGGGGGCTGAAGCTGTAGCTCAGATCAGAATACTGAATACTCTTATGTTGCTTTTAAATTATTGCAAAACCACTAAAAAAATTTACCTTATATATATATATTTATATATATATGTATATGTATATATGTATATACCATCTAAATTAAAATTCATATAATCATCTAATATCTATATTAACACATTGGTATTTTTCTGATATCAATTTTTTTTTATTATTCTTATAGTAAGCCTAATTACAATAATTTAATTCTCCTTTCAGTTTTACTAAAAGTATTTAGAATTTTTTCCACATCGACAACATCTTTTTCAATATTAAGTATACTTAAATTACTAAACCGGTTTTGGGACATAGTAGATCTTAAGTAGGTGTTTATTCTTCGCATTGTGTTTTTAGGGGGGGGTTTATTATCAGAGGAGCTAAGCCCCCTAGCCCCCCTTATTTGCGCCTATGCCTCACTGCCATCGGTCGATCGGCCGTTTCAATCGTTTTGCTTTCGAATCGTTCTGCGGCACATTGTCAAGTGTTCGGGTTCCAATGATGTTGCATTTCAAAATGTCTCATCCGACAAAACCACATAATCATCGGCAATGCAATACAATGGGTGTTTAAAACGTCTGAATGGAATTGCGAAAAAAAATAATGAGAAGAATGCCAGTTAGAACCGACACATTTGGGTACTAATATTATATTATACAATATAATAATATACTACAAAATGATGACCAAGTCCTGTTCCAGAAATTCCAATAACTATATTAACTATAATATAAATATACTATGCGTATATTATATACACGATTATACGTACATATATTTAGTTTCAGAGCACGAGAAAAATCATTTTAGAGCTATAATCCAAACATTTAAAAAAGATTTTATCAGTATAAAATTATAGTCAACGGTATATAATCAGTTTAATGTACACCAATTATTCAGATTCAATTCTGATGGCAACCAGTTACTTGTCCTGCATGTCGACTGGTAGATCACCTTCGATAAAACTTCGTATTTCATCACAATGACACGTAATATTAAAATATTGTCAATTGATATAATGTATAGGGAGAGAGGAAAAAACTCAACGAAAAAAAATCCCAAAAAAATCAAAAGTCCATCTGAGTGTCGTTCAATTATTGTATATACTTAATATTTTTGTTGTTTATTGATTATACTATTAATTATACTGTTGATTAACTCAAAAAAGCATAATACAATCGAATTTTTTTTTTATTTACTCTGTGATACAATAGTAATAGTAGTACATATTTAAAATATAAATAAAATAGGAACACAATTTTACGAATACAAAATATTCGCACGACGAAATGATAACAGAATAATAATTATGTAATTGGTCATTGCAATGTTATATATATATATATATATATATAACAGAACATAATCATAGTCATAATAATAATAATATTATAATAATCATAATTTTCCTCGTAATAGTTGACCAATGAAAATGCAATTTATTAACAGGGTGTATTATTGTGTAAGAACACGCATAATTTACAAACTTATATTTATCACATTTATAGAAACCTAAGAAGTTCTCATTGATTTAAAACCACTAAAACCAAGAAAAAGTTAAGATTCAAAAGTAAATTTAATAAAATATTAATATATTAATAAATATATTTAAATTTTTTCGGTGGGCTTTATTTCCGCGATTCATTCTATAGATATCTAGGTATGCATTTCACCTACATACGGTAACAATACAATAATATTATACAAATCACTATGCATGTTAACTTAAATTTGAAAACATATAAATGATGAGTTGTTTAAATACAAAACATATTGAGTGAAGTCTGCAATAAAAATCACCGTATACATTATTATCACGATGTTTATAGTACTCGTACCATTGGAGTGGTGAGCGGTTCGTTTTAGGGAAAACGAATATTATTAACCGCGAAAAGAAAACGCCTCAGCTAACGTTTTGTCGACCCTGACCGAGTGCCGATAAAGAAACAATATACTTGGGCAGTCAGGCATATATTATAATATTATCAACTAGTAACTACCTATATTATTTTCATTAAACCGTTCAAGTCCAAATAATAATATGATGAAATATTATTTGATCACGTGTTTCGTAGCTTGTGTAGTTATTGCGTTTACTACTCGCAACTGGGCGAAATTTCCATTTTTTTTTTTGTTTATCACGCACAGCGGCACACAGGTTAAATAGGTAACATATATGAATTTCTACGATCGGTCTTACCACGAGAACTGCGTACCAAACTATCAATTAATCAGGCAAGTTTTATCATAAACATTAAATTAAATATAACATTATTTATATTTAAAGAAATATTATGTTATTTTTGAATATTACATTATATTATTATGCTATGACTTATCATAATATAAAATATTATGAATTGTATCAACGATTTCACATACTTCACTTATGCCTGATTTTCTTTATATACACTATAAACGTCTTAAATAAGATTGCGCTCAATTTGGACTACAGAAAAGTTTTTTTTTTTTAATTTGTTTTAAAAAATCCAACTATGGCCGAAGGGAGAGTTTTTGTTTTATGTTTATTCAACACCGGTAATATTGGATTTCAAATAAAACTACCCTTTATATGTTACAATCAGTGTCCAAAGGTCTTGTCAGCAATTTCTATAAATCTACTTTCCAATTACAATAATCTCTAAAATATGAATACAATTTTGAAATAAATTATAAATCAATAATCTCCCATTGTATTTAAAATTTTTATTTTCAGCTATAATGCTCTAAGCTTATAACATTTTATTCTAATAATTTCTAAATTCAAATTAAAGTATTTTATTTTTCATACTAAATATAACTTGCGCTTGATCCTTCTCAATTCTTTTAGATTTTTAAAAGATTCTATTTTGAATATCAACCACTAATAAAATAATTTTATTTCTAATTATATATTTTCAACTTTTAATTCATATTGATGTATTCAATTTTTTCGGTAGTACAAATTAAATAATTTTCAACATCTAAGTAATATTTTTAAATAAGTTAAACCAATAACTTTTTATACGATATTAAATCTTTTATTTAATTAAAATCTGCATTTCTATGTTCATTTTAATTTATTCCATTTACAACTAATATTAGGTTTTTTTCGATATTAAGTATAACAATTTTATCGGGAGGTGTTATTTTGAATTCCTTAACATTTTTACCAATCATTAGTAATAAATATTGTGCGATAAAAGTTACCAAGTTACCATGTCAAACCTTCCCTCTATTTTAAATATAATGTTCGAAGTTTGTGTACCTAATTAGCCAAATAATATTCACAATGTTTAATGATTTTGCTACGGTTTATTTTTCTTGAATTATTTTTTATTATTTTTATTAGGTTTTTAGTTAATTTTATCTTACTTTTCAATTTTTTAACTGCCATAGGCCTTCCAGATTTTTGACTCCAGTCGTGAGGTTATATGAACAGTACCACCGTTTGAAACGACAGTTCCGATGCAGCAGGTATTGATTTATAGTTAATAAATATGTGATAATTATATATTATGTAATATATAATAATAATATTTTACTATGCTATATAATTTTCTGTTTTATTTTAGATAACTTTGTTTGGCAGTTATATTTAAATGTTCAAGATTCGACATCAGTATCTATCATCAACATTTTCAGCACAAAAATTGATTATATGTTTTAATGCCGTTATGCCTTCAAAGAATATGTAGCTCTTATAGTTAAGTTATATAACAAAAAGCCAATAAGGTAAATAATTTTTAGTTATTTAGATTTCATACTTGAGGTGATTAATACCAAGTCAATAATGAAGTTTAATGCCACTTTTGGAATATATTTTTACAAAAAAATAAAATTAAAATATTTAGTAATAATACAAAACAAACGGAATAAAAAAATAAATGTCAAAATAAAATAATATATATATATGACATATGTATATAGTATGATAAAAATAATTTGGATGTGAAACATATAATATTGTTGTATATTGTTGTACATTGTATTTCTACGTTTAAATTATGTTACCTAATACAGTAAAAAAGTATGTTAATATTATTTAGCTCTTAATAAGTTATTTTATACATTATATAATTTATCTATGGTATTCATCTAACTATAACATTCATAAGTACAAACAATTAAATTCTACAAAAAAAAAAAAAACAAATATTTAAAAAAAAATGTATTGTATTGTTTAGAATAATTATATAATTATTTTAATTACATTATCAATACGTTTGTTTAATTTTCAAACTAAATGAGCAAACATTTTCCTAAACTTAAATAAATTTTAAACGCAATATCTATGTTTACATGTATACAATATAATATAATTTATAATTATGATTCGATTAATATTTTGCACTATATTTGTTTGTTAAATTTATAATATACTGCAGGACGGCCCCGCTATAATATAGTATATAATTATTAATTATATATTATGTATGACGTTACACTATATTATATACTGGAAAATAAATATTGGAAAATATCGTTTAACGTATAACTGCATAAGGATACAAAACTCGCTGGGAACAGTATGCAAATTTATGCGCGCCGGTACTGTATTATGTACCTACTGTACAAACTAATATTGATTATAGATTAAAAATAAAATAAAATATTTACTAAAAATGATAAAAATTAAATTAAAATACAGTCAATGTCAGTGGCTTAACACATAATAATAACGTGCGTTAGTTGTTCGCATATAAACATACATACACACACGCATATATAATAACCCTATATTGATCACAAATAGTTCTATACGTATATAATATGGTGTTCAAAATAATAGTAAACCGATCAGGTTGAATACGTTATCATATATATACGATACACATCTTATAGATTATAGATATCAATATATCATAATGTTTGTGTAATGGACGATTAATCGTTGTCGGCAACAACACCGAGAGATGACAATACGAACATAATACAATATAAATAAGTATACGCGGATCAGATTCTGGAATGGCACGAATTGCAGTTAACTCTGTGGACGGAGGAGACCACTCGTACGTATATGTTATAATTGAAAATAGCTTTTAATAGACATCGTCTCGCAAGATGTGGCACGAATTTACGTTGGGTCCTGCAGGAATATTGTCGCACGCGCACACACGTATATACAGAGCGAACTGTTTTGCCATTTCGTTTGTGCATCATACATTAAGATGTGCCGGACCTCGGGCGTGAGCACAAGATGTAAATAATATTGTGGCTAGTAAAATGATAGACCCGATTTGTGTACTTAATATGAATAAATGTCGCGTTTTGTTTCGAATGTCCATTAATTTATTTCCTATCAGAAAATATCTATTAAAAAAAAAAAAAAAAAAACAATAAAAATGATCATATATATATGTGTGGGTGTGTGTGTGTGTGTACGTACGCGTGTGTATGTTTGATATAGGTATCATTTATGAAAAATTCTCGTTTATAGCGTATATACTTGCGTAAAAACGTAAACGAAAAAAAAAAAATGAAAAAAATTTGATATTATATAATATACTTAATAATATTAATATTTACACGTAAAAAGTTAAGAAAAAAAAAAAAAAAAACTCTCGTCTGCCAGCAGCGTGCGGATGATGGACGCGCGGACGGGTGTCGTCCCTCTCTCATTTCCTCGGGTTGGTGTTGTAGTCCACGTACACCCTGACCACTTCACCGGAGTACTTCCTCTGGGACGGCATGAAGTAGAAGTCGGGCTGCAGCTGATCGCCGCCGCCGGACTGCTGTTGCTGCTGCTGGTTGTGGTGCTGCGGCGGCCCGTGCGACGTCCGATTAGGAGGCCTGTGCGTGTAGTACCCGTTGTGGTGCGGCGGCTGTTGCGCGGGCCTGGGCAGCGAGTACGTCCCGGCCGCCCTGTCCTGGTGCAGGTGCGTGGGTGGCGGGGGTGGGCGGCTGTGCATGTGCCGACCGCCTCCCGCGCCGTTCGGTGGTGCCGCCGCCGATGGCCTGTGCAACGACCGCGACTCCGCGTAATGGTTACCGCCGCCGCCGCCGTGCGACACCAGTTTCGTGGTAAGCGGTATCGTGGACGTGTGGCTCAACGAGCTGGGCGACTGTTTCTCGTCCCCGTCGTACTGGTCGAACGCGTAGTTCGTGTTCGCCGCGCCCATGGCGCCGCTGCCGCCGGACGAGTAATCCTTCCACGCCGAGTTCGCGCCACCGTGATCCTGCGCAACACACACGTGATATTGTCATAATAATATGAGTTTAGTGGTAAAAGTCGTTCGGCGTGCGCAAACACCTTATAGTATCATATACGGGTTACCGTCACCTCGCTGCAGCACGCTCAAGAACGATACGGGTGGGCGTGGGTAGAGGGGCCTTTGCGAAATACGCACTATACTATATACGATCGCGGAGATTCCACACCCAGGAAGACGTTTCAAAGTTACCCCAATTATCTCTAATCTAACCTATAGTATATAATATCTACCACACTTTCGATGACGTTTGGTATAGGCGAACCTCACGCCAGACATATAGAACATAATATAGACGTGTATAGTTGGGATAAAGGTGATCGAAATGATCTAGATTTGAACGATGACAATTATGTTATAATTTTTTACATTAGACCTTTGTGACGGATAAATATACAGTGGTTATAAGCGGCAATAATTTCTTATCTTATATATTAACCACACCGGGTTGGGTTTTCACCTCGTAATATGTATACTTCGTGTGGAATTTGTATTCGACCCCTATATAATATTAGATTCTCTTTTCCTTATTCACCCACCCGAAACGATCTCTCTCCCCTCTCCATATCTTTAAATTAGTCATCGTTACAAAAAACGTAGCGTTACTACGATGATCGTATTTTTTATTTTATTTTTTTTACTTAACACTCCCCAGTTTTGGTTACCTGTTGTTACCTATAGCGAATGGAATAATAATGGTACCTACTCCATTTGTGTCCGACTTTTCGTTTAGTATGTTACTCATAGTGATCACCGGGGCGGAAAAAACATCAGCAGTATAGATACAAAAAAAAAATTAAATGTTCTAAACATATTGTAGGCTTAATGTATGAAAGATTTTGCAACAGATATAATATTGACGTTTCTCTTTTGCGATTTGGGGAACCTTATTCCAAGTGGTCCAATCTTTGCGTTAATCCAACTTTGTGGTATATATTATAATCACACCGGTTGCAACGCGTGGTCGGATAGATTACGAAAAACTTTTCCGCGTCGCCGCGCAATCTTTAGAGATGTCTGAACCCGCGGTGGATAGCCCCATCGCTCACTCTAGGACGGATCGCTAGTAACCAAAAGGGTGAAGATTTACGCAAACAAAATATAACCTTTTTGTTACCACGGGCGAAGCAATGACAGTATATAACGCGAATAACGATGTATCGAAAGGTTGATGCTAGAGAAAATTTGTAACTTTTTCTTCTTCATTTACGGTCTCCGCTACAAGTACGTGATCGTATTTCTGATGAGAAAGGCGTGCTTCACGGTATCTTGTAAGGGGTTTTTTTTTTTTTTTTATTAAATCAATATTTAACGTGATAATCAAAACGATGGATTATTTCTGCAGCGGAAATCGAAAGCACTCGCTCAATAAACTACTTTTCTACATTCAATAACTACGTATACAACAGTGATATTATTTCGGCACACCGAGAAAAACTGTAACAACGTTTTTAAAATTATACATAAAATACACATTAAGTGATAAGTGATAGTACAATATAGGTTAAAGTATAATAATATAGTGTAGCAGTGAACATAGTAAGCGCAAGCAGTTTTAATTATAAAAAAAAAATTGTTCAAAACGGGATAAAAATATATGCGTGTCCGTCGCCTGCGTTTAACCGGTACTCCATAAAATATTATAATCATTTTCCCTCACGTCTGACCCACTTATCGTCGTAGTGTATACTCATATAAAAATATATTTCCAAACCCGCGTAAAGTTTTAAGTTTTCCGCAAACGGTTGCCGACGACTGATTAATATGTTCATATAGATAGGTAATATACATATTCATATAGGTTTCATAACTATTACCGAACTAAATTATGTTTTATTACTCGAAAAGTTTTTACATCATGACGTGCTCGAATGATAATGTTACGCGTGCATTAATAGTGATGCTATACCAACGAATATTGTAGTTCACCTATATTGTGTTTACGGTTCACTGATGATAGTACAAAAATATGAAGTTATTACTGCGTAATTCGGTGCGTGTAAAAACAATGGAATATAAACAACAAAAAACACACCTTGTTATCGACATTTTAGGATAAAGTCTACGGTATGATGGTTTTCGAGTGGATACGGAACACACAAAAGGAACGAGAAGACGACGAGGGAAAATAAAAAAATATTACGAAGGAATGTAGGTACTTACTAATAAAGTACAAAACAACACGCGTATGATTATCATCAATAAATATTTATTATTTACTTAGATCTAACGAGACGTGGACGGTGAAAATACGTATAAAGAAATTCTGGAGATATCGAACGTGTACAAGCACAAAATTGTGGACAAAGCAACGTCGCACCAGCAATATTTGCGCGTATATTGTTCGAACACCTCGGCGGTTTAAAACTATCGATTTCAAATAAACGTGAGTAAGTTGAAGAGAAAAGAATATCTTCGAAAGAACGCGTGTATTGTTGAACGAGAATTTGTAACTAGAAAATTCGAAACTTGCAGTAATTCAACGACCACCGTTAGTATAATAATTAGTAAATTACCGGGCGATTGTATGGTGTAAACAATTATAGTATTTTTTGTATAAAATACGGTATTTTAATTATATCAGTTTATGAAATTATATAGGTAGTTTTAACGTGTAATTATTGTGTTATAGCGAATCGACTATGTCTACAGATACAGTATTGGTGAATATTTTGGTTAGTAAATAGTGAGGAAATTTCACAGGATAGCCATTATGACCATGCGTGTAACACCATAGGGTGATTCCTTAGCTTGTCTAGTAAACATTTTTTCGACAAATCAAACGTGCAAAGTATTCAATTATTTTTTTATGTTTCTACCAACATTGCGTGTATTGTCGTACTTGAACATACCATATATTTTGTAATGCATATAAACCAACCATATACTTTTATTTGTTCTATAATAAAAATGTTAATGAATTTCTAGTTAATAATGTTTGTATGCTTATAAATAATTAACTATATGATGGTTAATATTCTAGATTTATACAAATGTTTAGAAAATTATTTTGATACAGGATTTATAAATGTAACTTGTTACTTAAAACAGAAAACACTATATAAAAAGTACCTAAAATAGTTTAAATATAACCGCTTGGTTCTAAGTACACTCTCGAAAAGAGAACATTTCATTCAAAAACTGACTAATATTAATTGGTACCTACACGAGTTAATTACGCGACAGAAATCAAACAAAAACGAAGAATATTTGTTAAGTATTAAATTTTATCAAACGTTGAAGATTTGTTTTTGAAATGATAAGCTTATAGAAGACATCTGAATAATTGAATACCTCAGACATTTGAGCTTTGCTAAAAATAAGTACATGACTTTTAAGGACATCCACCAGAAAGAAAATATAAAACAGAAACAATGAAGAAGTATTGATCAGACTCACCAGTTACTTATATTATGCGTTATGTGTGATTTTATTGATATGACGTAGTATAATTTTGGTTTTTTTTTTTTTTTTTGGTTTGTTTTGTGTTTTTTTTTTTTTTTTGATATGTTTTTTAATTTTGATTTTGATTAGTAACGATGTGTGGCATGTTCTGCTCGGATGGGCGCCCAATGACCGGTGGTGTACAGGTAAGGGTCGACAGCTGGCCGATACCCGGCCTGAGCTCCAGTTGGGACCGAATAAACCAGCTACAATAGTTACACAATTACAAGCTCGCCGAGACGAATACAACAATAACAATAATAATTATGAAGCTTAATCATGATTAAACGAAGCTATATAATGAAGCTCTACAAAAGCCGTTAATGGATGTACCATAAATAATCAATAATATATAATGTGGTATTAGGTATATAATATAATAAATGCAAAATAACAATTTTACCTTGTGGTTCGGTCTGGGTCGTCGAGCCGTTTTGTAGATTGTGCATCCGGCTTGGACTATGGCGATGAACACCAACGCCGATATACATCCGATAACGATCCATAACTTTGTCGTCGATAGTAATATACTGTCGTTAGAATTTTCTTCTAACGGTCTCGTGTTGGAAACTGTAAATTGTATACACGCGACGTTATTATTGATTTCTATTACAACTGTTCGTACGTTTAATTTGACACAGATTGATGTAATATTGTTTGGGAGGACTGAAGAAATACACAGTGGGTATATATACTTGCAAATTATTAAAAAAAAGAAAATGTATGTTAATCAGTTGTTTGAACGGAATAATAATTGAATTTCAAAAGAAAACAAGAACCAGGAAGTCTTTCTCGAAGCAAAAACTACTCAAAGTCCTCCCTATTAGCACTTCTAATTGAAGAATATGCGGTTTTTCTTTAACAATCTTTTTATTATAGGTATATTCATATTACTAAATATTAATAAATGTCGGAAACGCGTTCTCGTATTGTTCAAATCGATATTATATTTTGTATTATCTTGAGCACTTACGGGGGGCTGCTTCGAAAACGAAATATTTAGGGTCCAACGATAGAGCACCCACATGACCGCTGTTCACTGTGCTTCTCAACACGCGTTCCAGTTGTTCGGCGCCTTCGTCTGCGCCCAACGCGCGGCCACGTGATCCACCACCGCTCTCGTCCAACTCTACGCTCATCTTGGCCACCACATTGTCGTTTTCTCTGCGATGGAACAAACACACGGGATATTATTATAATAATAATAATAATAATAATAATAATAATAATAATAATAATAAAATACACTGCAGTAATCGAACCGACGACGTGCTGCGGTACCGTTACCGGAATAAAATCCACAATCGATTTTCAATCAAAACTATATAAAGGTTCAATACTTATTCAATAACCGTATAGTGGAAAATAATAATTATCTACATCGGTATTAAATTCTAATTCGATTTCAAAAGGCGAACAACCGCGAGTGGATGATAATATTTTCTATATACGTTTAACGTACTGTGCGAATTCGTCGACGCTGATCCTGTAAAACTCTGGCAATTTGGTCAGGGTCTTCTTGAAACCGCTGGTAACGGTGTTGGCTAAAACGTCGAAATCAGGGCTTCCGGCCGGCGGCACGATGAAGTTTTCGCCCAGTTTCACCAGCTTGATGGCGATATTGAACGCTGCCTTTGGCGCTGTGGTGGTGGTCACGGATTCCCAGTCTTCTTCTGTAAACAGACGCGGACGGTACACTCAAGTCATGCCGATCGGGACACGCGTTTTATTTATAGGTATATGTTTATAGTATTTACCAGCTCCGCAAGACCGTATGCACACTCGTTCGTTCGAAAACACCGGCACGAGTTCGTGTTTCTTGATCTTCTTGTTCACCGGGTTGTAACCGCCCCCTTTGACGACGAAAGTCAAGTACAAACACTTTTCGTCCGAAAACATCATATCCTGCGCAAAACCAAAACACAGTGTTCATCGTCAGAAGCGTGTTTATTTATTCGTCATAATAAAATATTATAACATACTATTATAATACATAATAATACATGTATAATATAGTACATACACAGTCCGGTCAAGTTATCATAATATTATGTACAAATCGTATGCTAGCAATATACCGGAATACATGTAGTAATACATGCAGTACCGTATGTGGTTCGCTTTAAATGTAAAATAAGTCACCTTGGGATCTCCCGTCGATCTCTTTCTCATGAAGCTCAACGTCGTCAATCCTTCGGCGGTGTTGCCGGTGATGTTGCTCAAGTCTTGGGAAGGATCTAGCAACGGATTCGTATATCCGTTTATCCACGTGTCCATCAGGAATGGCCTTCCAGCTTTGTCCACCCATCCGATTATGGCATCGGTTTGACTCTAAAATCGACAATAATTGTACTATGTAATAATATACTTTACAAGTATGTATTTAATAGTGGCGGCGGTGGCGGTGGTGTATAATATAAAATGCGTAAAATACCGAGTTTCAGTTTTCCAATCCAATAACGCGAGATATTTATGAAGAAAAAAAATAATGTATCGATAAACAACGAGTTATAATTAATGTACTTAAATGACGATACGGGTTAAGTCTAATATTAATGTATAATATATTGACCAATCATATTTTTAATTTAATTTTCCATGCGTAGATACACGCAAATTTATGGTGCGGTACGAACAAATTATTGGCAGCGCCTAATGACGCGTTTTGAGAACTATACAAATTGCAACGTGTGAAAACCATTGCTCAGATATAATAAGTGTACGCCACTCAAAACTGTAAACTCATTTAACTGATTTTCGGATGATGGCGCGCGAGTATTAACACGGTATCAATATCGGAACTGAAAGAAAAATTTAAAAAAAAATACTCTGTGGCGGCGGCAAAATAATATCGTTAATCGAATCATCGATTTACCAAAACATAACACTTGTACTGGATCTCAATGAAACAATATTTACGTAAAGCCGAACGAAAAGATGGAGATGATTTCGCGGGACGATATTTCTTCTGAATAAACATAGGGCTACGTGAATTTCATAATCTCAGCGGTTTGAGATGACTGTATCGACGGATCGTGTAATTATTACATAATATATACAAACGCCTCCATGGGCCGTATATTTCGCACGTTTGACTTTCATTAATCATTTTTGATTCGACTTTCTAGACCAGAGGTCTCCAACCTACGGCCCGTCAAGCTTTTTTAACTGACCCGCCAAGCTAACTTTTATTTTGAAAATATTATAATAATTTCAAATTATTAATTTCCTATTCGAAAAATTATTTATTAGACTATAAATTATAGACTACGTTCGTTTTTTCAGATGTTGCAGTTTTTTACAACTATATTTAAATACAATATATACAATTTTAAATTGTCAGAAAATAGTTCTTGTCCATCCACGATTAAATTTTCTATCTATGCATCCCTATAAGTAATTTTGGCCCTCCGTAAAAAAAGGTTGGAAACCCCTGTTCTAGATCTAAAAACACTTCGGACGTTCATGCGCCCTGCGTACCTACCATTTTGTGATCGTCCGAGAACCCGATTCCGGTCCACGTGCTCGTGTGCGTCGTGGTGATTGTGAACCGCATGTAATCGGTCTTGGACGAGTACGTCCAGACGACGTGATACTCGCACTGGCCGGCGGTCACGTTGCAGCCTCTCGGCGTGGACCACTGACCGTAACAGTTGCTAGGCGCCGGCGCGATCACCGGGTGAGATGGTTTACCGCCGCTGGTCGGGGCGTCGCCGCCGGCTGCTTTCGTCGCCGCTTGTTCGCCGTCGACCGTGGCTGCCGGTTGCTGCTGCTGCTGCTGCTGCTGCTGGTCGGGTTCATCTGGGCGAGACAAAAACGACAACCATTTGTGAAAGCCAAGATAACAACGACAAAATATATAATATGTATAAATACAATCTTTTTCTAGGTATAGAACTACGCGTGTGCAAACAACGTATAATAATATACTGCATATAGCAGGGGTGGCACACATGACTATGTACGCGAGTCACATGTATTAATGCAATTATATCAAGAGCCATATTATCTAATCTGTACTTTTATACCACAAAAGCAATAAAAATAGCTAACATACGACATAAATATATAAAACGAAATATTAAATTATAATAATTATATCGTTGTTAAAATAATCTGTGTTAGGTTAATTTGTAAAATATTTGTAACATTTTACCGATACCTATTGTGGAAGTTAGTAACGATGTCGATTTCTAAAATAGCGATTAAACGTAAATATGAAGAAAAAAAACGGGAATTAAAATTAAAATGGGAAGAGCTGTACTTTTTCATACAGAAAAAAAAAAAATCAAAATTTTGGTTTTTGTATAAATAAGACCGCGAGCCACAATTTGGCCACCCCTGGTATATAGTGTATACAGCCGAGTGGTGTGAACACCACGACGACGACGGTGTTATTATATAATGATCTGAATACATATAAATTAATATAATTCGCATAAATCGTTAACGAATGTAGAACGCAAATGATGTATTGTGTATTACACAGCAAACAGTGCAGTTGTGTTGTATATTTTTATCGTTCGAAAGAAAATCGACAATCTACGTACCTACACGAAAAGTATGAACATTATGAAAAGAATTATGAATATATAACGTGATCGCTCAGGGATGTGGCGGTGGCGCGCGAGGTCTTCCGGAGATAGAGTACCATTTCGGTATTTTTGTTATACTTGATAAAATAAACGCGTTCGGGTGTCCGACCTGGTTAACGGGAGTTTACGAGTGTCTGTTAAAATGCGCGTGTTGCGGGAAAGCTACATCGATTTGCTCCGTTCCAATCACACGTTATTTGTGTATAATATGATTTACAAACAGTTTCCAGTGGTTTATGAATCGACATGAGTTTTTCCGATGTTTTACCAAATCAAAATTTGTATTCGGTTCGACTGCGCAAATCGATGGTTTACCGACTTCATTGAATTAACATTATAATATAATATATATATATTTATTTAATCCCGTAATTACCGAAAAAATTGATCGAAATCACTCCGCGTTGCGATCCATGGCCGTGGTATTTGAGTTCATCTGGTTTGTAAAAATCTTTTATGAGCGCCACGTCTTTTTCGGATCCGAATTTCGGAGTTTGCTGAAAGTTCTTCCGTTCTTGACCTTTAGCCCAGATCACGTGCATAACGTCATCGACAATCGAATGATCAGTGGGTTCGGTAGCTGCGATATTACACGACATTCAGTTATTATCATTTCGTGATATTTATATTTAAACGGCTTATAGGCAATGTTTCCAGGCAAATAATATATTATTATATAATATTAGAGATGATAGTCACCTTTGAGTTTCCTCCTAAAAGCAATAGTAGTGACTCCATCCTTTTCGTATCCGACCGCGGCAATTAAATCGTTCTTTCCGCCCCAATAGCTATCCATGCGTGGTGTAGACCTAGCCGGGAAACGCGATATAGTAGTATTATGGTTTTTTTTTTTCATCGCGAAAACGTTGAGAATTAATAATAATGAAAAAAAAATCATACCTGTCTCTGGTATAATAATCCCATACTCTGCTAGCTGATCCTCTTGCACTTCCTATTACTAAATCAGTGCAATCCATTCCGTTGAAATCAGCTTTCGGCGTGTACGTATTGAGTTTCATATTTTCTAAAACATTAAGAGTAATATGATCACTTTTTTAATATCGACGCGTATTTTTTTTTTTTTTTTTTTTTAAATAAAATCATCTAGAATTCATCTGACTAAAAAAAAGAAATCAATAATCATTCAATATTCATTGAATAATACGTGGTCGATGTTAAAAATCAAATTCGCTTGAATACTGATATAAGTAGGTATAACTAGTACAAGTATAATGCGTATTAAATATTGTGTAATACAATAATTATTATTATAATGCATAATGGGTATGTTAAATAATATTGAAATAATTGTATATATGCTTTAATTCGGTTAAGTACGAGCTTACCTTTTTTCGCAGGAGCTTCGTGGTGATGGTGATCATGATTATGATCGTGATTATGGTGGTGATGATCGTGGTTATGGTCGTGCTCGTGGGACGAGTGGTCGTGATGACTATGGCCTTCCATAGCTTTCGACCTTGGTTCTGGCTCCGACTCTGGTTGAGGTTCTAAATGTTTATTTTTTTTTCATTTATTTATTATTTTCTGTGTACGAAATATTTTAAAATAACTTACCATTTGGAGTGGATGCTTCTCTTGCTGTTCTTCTCAATTGGGCAAATGCTAAATCAAGACGAAAAACATTTTTAATACGTTCTTAGGCGGATAAATTGTTTTCTATGGAATTCATACTTATATATTATCATTATTTAATTTCCTAATTAAATGCATGTAATTATAAGTGTATTCACTATCAAAATGTAGCTGTTGATGATGAAAGATAAACTCTAACATTATAAGTTCAAAACGCTCTGCAATTCATTTTCACACTAGAATACAGTTCTTTTCTTTTCTTATCCGATTCGCAATCATGTCTTCTTTCTATATCTTCTGATTCGTTCTTATCTTCTGTGTCTCCTCTTGTTCTCATCATTAAATCTTTAGTATATCGTCTTAGTCTTACTGATAAAGTAGTTAAGTTCTTCTGGATCCCTAGCCATGTCGGTATAGCCGGCAATGAGCGAGCCGACCACCTAGTTTTCTCAACAAAATCCCTCACCAATTTTTCTCCTTATAAAATACCTGCTTCAGACTTCCTTCCTATCCACCGCAAACTATTGCGCAATACCTAGCAAACTAAATGGAAACTCTCTACCACCTAACTATGCTGCATGGCATAGACATATAGCCTCCTATATCTCCAAACACCCATGGTTTAAAGACCTTGAGATTTATAGGCAGCTAATTGTTTCTTACACTCGGCTTCGAATCGGTCATAGTTTACTTCCTCACCATGCTTCTAAACTTAACCTAAACTCTTCCTCTCTCTTTACACCACATTTTGATGAATCGATAGGCGATTTTGATCACATACTTTTCAATTGTTTTCCTCTCACTACCAGTAGACAATTTCTTTTTTCTTTTCTTTCTTCTTTTGACTATTTTTCTCCAGATTCTAAACTTCTTCTCAGTTCTCGGTGCATTCCAATCATCCATTATCTTATTCAATTCATTCACACCGCTGGCTTTCTTATTTAAAATTTATTATGTTGTTTATTATTGATTGTTTAATTTTTCTTTCTTATTTTCTTTTTAGTTTGTTTCAAACACATCTTTATTTTAATTTTATTGTAATTGCTTTACTGTAATTATTCTTATAAAAGGCAAATTACATTAAAAAAAAAAAGTTCAAAACTATTTTTGCTTCTAATTAATCGATGTACGTTTAATTCGGTACGAGATTTAAACTTACTTGGTCTTCCATTAGTTTTCACTGGTGCGCTTGTTGATGCTGTGATTTCCGGTTCGTCAGTAGGTTTCGGTTTTTGCAAACGGCCTCTGGTTCGGAAAAATGATGGCTTGGGCCGAGTGGAACTAGCAACAGTTGTAGTTGTCGTATGTTGAGTCGTAGGTTCCGGAGAAGGCTCCGCACTTGTCTCGGGTTCCGGTTGAGGTTCAGATTTACTACTTGGACTCTGTCCCGTTTTCGGTTCAGGTTCACTCTTGGGTTCTGGTTCACTTTTGGGCTCTGGTTCACTCTTTGGTTCAGGCTCACTCTTTGGTTCCGGTTCACTCTTCGGTTCGGGTTCACTCTTTGGTTCAGGCTCACTCTTCGGTTCAGGCTCACTCTTAGGTTCAGGCTCGCTCTTTGGTTCAGGTTCACTTTTTGGTTCCGGTTCACTCTTTGGTTCCGGCTCGCTATTTGGCTCTGGTTCACTCTTAGGTTCTGGCTCACTTTTCGGTTCCGGCTCGCTTTTCGGTTCCGGTTCACTTTTTGGTTCGGGTTCACTTTTTGGTTCGGGTTCACTTTTTGGTTCAGGTTCAGGTTTGGGCACTGCTGCTACGGCTTTCGCGCCCGGTAAGTCTGCAATAGCTGGGAAATTCTTGCACTCTGCAGTCAAATCTTTTGGACGCCAACCCAATCCTAAGTAGCTTGTTCCATTAGCTTTGAGCACGATTTCGATTTCGCCTTCTTCTTGGAATACTTTCCAGTATAAATGAAAGTCCTTTGAAAGCTCTCTATATCTATGATTGGTCACATCGATTTCATTTGATTTCAACGAGGATCCTGAAAAAATAATAGCGTGTTTTAAACATGTATACTATTACTACATATTTTAAATGTATTATCAGTTGTCTTGTGGGACTATATATAGGTGTTTACGATGTGTTTAAATCGTTATTGCTTTCACTAAATAGTAAACAAATATAAATATATTATTATCATTATATTCTGTAACAATAATGATGGAATTCGATAAGGAAACTATACACACATCACTACTTCCTTAAGCGTACAATAGACTCGATTTATACATGTTACATAAATATGATAATATCTTGAGTAATATTTCATAGCCCTCGTATCAGTGTCAATAATATAAACTCAACACCGTTATTATGTCCGATAAAATTCTACGACCATTCCATTATTTCAAATCGTAATGGCTGTGAAATCATTTTCGCTCTCTTCCCGTTTAGTACATATTATAGAAATCGTTTTCCCCGGGACCCGTGTTATTGTAAACGAAGGAGTGAATAAAAATTACTAGCAACAAGACGCATAACTCACGTTTAGTGCACGCTGGTCCAAACCATCCTGGCTCGCAATAACACTGTTTCCTGGGGGCCGATGTTGCTTGAGTGTCTACACATCTTCCTTGATCGCCGCAGTCACCGTCCTCAATGCATTCATCTTTGTACTGGCATCTGGGCCCGTAGTAAAGTCTGTCGCATCGACACTTTGACAACAGATACCGTCCTTTTCCACTGCAGTCTTCCCGATAACTTTTTTCTAATAAAGATGAAATAAACTATATAATCATCGTACACACAGCAATATGCATTACTATAAGAGGTAAATTAACTGATCAACTATATTGATATAATAATAATATATTACGTAATAGATAATTAATATCATTATTCTTTATTATAGTAATACATATTAAATACTTCCATTTTTTATAATATGTAGGGACACATCCCTATGTATATATTATAATACTTATAAATTATAATACTTGTACATAAATTGTTTAGCTTATTTAAAACAAATTAGTCTGTATGCATTTATATACGTTTGCATTGTTGCTCATCGTTATGATGATGATGGGTTTGTCATGTGGGAGGGAGGGTGGCGCATGGAAAACGGTTTGAAATAAATTTCGATTACATGAATTACGCAATACTTTTCGTCTTTTCACAATGGACGTGCGTCCGCGGTTCGTAATGATTATTGTTAACAATATAATATGAATAGCTAATGTAAACTTAAATGCGATGGTTTATGAAATGAACGCGAAGCGCGTGTACCGCAATATTTGGTTCGTAGCACAACCATACTACGCCACTATACGGGGTTCGTGATATAGATATTATTTCTGCACGACCGGGTACGAGATGTGCTGCGGCTGGCTACCGGGGATTCGTTGTATAGCCACAGATTGAAATATTAAAATATAAATTGATGTAATAACAATGATAATAATAATAATAATAATAATAATAATAATAATTACTGTTTTTGATGTCGACATCAGCGCATGACCAAAACTTGTAGCTGCTTCCCCATTCCAGCGCTTCTCTCAGTAACCTGATGGTACAGTCCTCGCAGACAAAGTCTCCGGGCAATTGCACCGCGTACGATTGAACTCTGAAAAATCGTGGAAAAACATAAGTAAACACAGATGACATATTTTATTATACGCAAACCGTAACGACGTATAATATTGTGTATATATATATATATATATATATATATATATATAGTGTATCAGTGTACAACATTGAAATGATGATTTGCTGAAAATCATATACAATAGATCGTTCGTTTTCGGCGTATTGCAAAATAATAATTATCGGATACTTTAAAAACGAATCGTGATGCAACGATCCTGCGCACAAATAGACTTTCTCCGTAGCCTACTCGAATCGTATCAATAATAATGGAATACGCGCCATCGTATATAGCTGTATATATATATATATATATATATATATATATATATATATATCGTATATATTACCATACTGATGACGGTTTATAACGTAAATTAATTAATTACGATTTACCGTTTGAACGAAATTAAAACGAAAAAGTGCTTGCAGTAAAAATAAAAAAATATATTATACTCGTTTTATACTATCAAACACTCACGCGTATTATATTATATATATATTTTATACTCGATCTGTTATACTAATTTTCATACTTGCATTAATGATTGTTGCTCATTTATAACTGATTTCCTTTTGTTCAATATAATATTATATTATTGGGTTCGTTTAATACGAGTACAACATCACGCACCGATATGATATGCAGTTAAACAGGACCACATGATTACACGGAACGCGCGCGGATAATTGCTGTCCAATAATTATTATATGTATTCGGAAATTATACTATAATATTCGCCATACGATTACATTTCATAACTAGATTTATAAAATGTATGTATAATTATTATTGAATGTGAAAGTATTAGAAATTCATATTTTGATATAAGTGTACATGATGCGAATACATCGGAGGCACAACTTTTATATGATTTAGTATAGAAACGGTTGTAATTATATACGAGTACAGGTCGTAATAATCAACGTTTGATATTTTCGATATTTAAATTCGTGAAAAAGTTGAAAAGAAAACTCAAGCGTTTTGATAAATTGGGTTTTTGTGATTAATTCTTTTTCGATTAGCTATACTTTTCTCTTACATCATATTTTGAACGCAGACAATTTTTTTTTTCTGGTTTTACATAACTATATATTTACAATAAATCTTCGTGTTATTTTGATATATAATTAATATTCAATCAACTTGATCTTGTCATTTGTGCATAATTATTGAAAACACAAAACAGGTTTCAGACCATCTCCAGCTGAAACCAATTTCTAGAATATGGTTTTTTTTCTCGTTTTAAAACGTTTTCGTTGTACAATATCACAAGAATATTTTAATACATTTGTGTACATCGGTGCAGTGCATGATGAAATATATTATATATTGTCAAAAATTATGATCTTGCCATTGTGAAACTATTTGGGATGAATTATTATTTAATTACATCAATCTGCCTTTGGAAATATTATAATATATCATCAATTTAATTCGTACAAATAATAATATTATGTTATACATACATCAAACACTGCAGAAAATAGAACAACATCAATAACACGATCACTTATCACACGAGCGGAAAAAAAATACATATTTTTCTGAAATGTATATACTAATATACTACCTTCAGTCATTAATATATTCATCGGTTGGCGACCAGTGAAATGGATATCAGAAGACGAGTAGGCAGTGGTCGAAATGGCTCAAAATAAGTGGAGGGGTGCCTTACAATTCAAATTTCCTGATATCATCATAACAATCTTCATACCTTGCATAGTATTTTTTTTTATAGTTCAAATTTTGTTTATGCATCAGAATACTACAATCTTTTTCTATCATAAATAATCTTTAAAACTAAACAAATAAATACCATATTTTCAAATTTAGTAGCAAAAAAAAAAAAAAAACTGAGAACTACAAAAACTAGACAAAATAAGTAGAGGGATGAAAAATGTAAATACAAAAAAGTAGAGGGATGCCATCCTTCCGTATCCCCCCCCCACTTCGACCACTGCGAGTAGGCATACATTATGCGTATATACGATGAATATATATATATATATTAATTATTATCGACAATAACGTTCGATTACAGCGTAATGTATAATATAATATTATGCTCTTATTTCTAAACAAGTACAATGTATAACTACCGCTGCTGAATGCGGCACAATCGAAATAAATCGCTCGACTTTACCGCTCGATTTCTAATAGCTAATGGTACACAGTAATTCATTATTATTATTATACAAATCGAATACCGCGAGTCAATAAATTAATTAAGACAAAAGAAATCGTCGGTCACAACCATATAATAATAGTATTTACGCGCGGTCGTAGAAATTGTCGACAAAGACGCGTACTTACACATTTAATATATAATAGTTGCGATGATGATAACCAACACATAAATTACATTTGTCATGCCCGTTAAACTAACCGTGTAAAACCGTACGGAAAACCATAAAAATCCCGAATATACGTATAAATTATGTTCAATTAGTTTGCGGATTTTTCGTCTTTCTTCTGCACATTTTATGGTATACAGCTGCGTATAATATAATAATAATTATATACATTATACGCACGCGTATCGTTGAAACGGCTAATATGTATATTGTTTAGTTTTAATATTCGATTACTATACATAATTATATACGCTCATTATATTATGTTGACACAATATATATTATCGTACCATAGACACGTATATTACAGTTGTTGACGAGAACAAAATATTATGTATAATTTATCATCACTGGCGCGATGTAATATTATAGCCGCATTCATCAGAAATATGAGCCGATTTTCAACTATATCGCGACGTTGTCCATGGGTTCTAGCTTGAATAATATCTTTCTCTCTCCGAAGCATCGTATCAGCTTCCCTACTCATATAGTATTCCATACGGTATGTCTTTTCTTCCTATGCGAACCTATTATTAATGAGCATATTGCATATTTAATTTCGTACAGATTGTAAACGTTATGAATTCGTAGTATTCGTAAATGTCTAGTATATTTGATTTCAGAAAAATATTATGCTCGATGCGAATAATTTACCATAAACTAAATAGCTGTTCATTTAAACGTTCCCAGTATACTTTCAGAGAAAAATCACACTCGTATAGTGATAACATTCCATTTTGGGCGGTTATTTTTTTTTTCTAATCAACGATTGTTGTTGAATTTTACCAAAACTACCAACGATATGTCCTCGAACCCAATAGTAACCGACATGATTCGTGCGCATATCACGCGTATTAGAAAATATGATACTCGTAGCTTACGCGAGTCGTAGGTATTCGACGGTTGTACACACCTACCTACGCTTTATTTACAACTCGTTCGCGTCACGTTTGTTCAATTATCATATTATAATGGTACTGCAGAAAGACCAAGTCAGCTGCAAAATGTTGTTCAACAGGAAACCGTCGCAAATATCGCTTGTGCACTATTTTTGTATGTGTTTGTGTTGTGATGAATGCGTTGTCTGGTGGTCGCCCTGCAATGCTGCAATTTTTGCTGACTCGGTCCCATATGCTGCATACCATATATACATATTATAATATAAGGATCGGTATCAGTCATTATTGTAAATCTGCAAGTGCTACATATTTCCTCGTTGTCAAATATTCCAAGGCCGACGACGTCGTTCCTGCCGCGACTGTCGATATTTCGATGATATATATATATATTTATTCCGGGAGGCGCGTATACGTATATTATATTGTTGTGGTTGTCTGCGCAGTGACAGGACAGAGTGTATAATATTATAAATTATAATATACAGTTGAATGTATAAACACGTTGTACTATATACGCACAGCAACATTGTAATATTTTCATCGGAACTATTTACAATACATTTTCAAGTTTATTATGATTTATTTCGCATTTTCTTCCCGTATTTTTAAATATGTATATGCATGTATGCACAGTAAAATCTCGATTATCCGAACTAATTGGGGACGCACCTAGTTCGGATATTGGAAATTAAAATACAGTTAAATATTTTATATTTCGTATACATACATATTTATTATTATTATTACACAGTTTAGAAAAGCCCATTGCTTTATTGCCTTGATTATCTACTAATGATTCACGCACGTACATTCATATAATATGTTTGTACTTACTAATAATAAAAAGCCAGAGTTATGATGAATTTAAATAGACCGGCCGGGGGTATATGAGTTTTAACGTTCGGATACGCTAATTATTGTAGTTCGGATAATCGAGGTTCTACTGTACATACATTTATTTACCGTGTTCGCGTACGTTACGCGTAATATAATATTATAACTGTCAAAGATGATGCGTGCGTTGCCGCAAAAGGATAATATTGTATACAATATTATGATATTATTATTTTCTAGTACATTATATTATTGTATCTGCGTATCGTCGGAAAGAAACAATACGCGCAATTATTATTACGTCGCAGTGTCCTGCTGCAATAACCGTTAAAATGGTATCAATTAGATATACACGTATATACGTGCAAATAATCGGTCGAAAAATATTTCGTCATGGTTTTCTTCTGCGCCGCACTGCAATTTTATTTCGCTCCGAAAATGTCAACGTTAATAATAATAATAATAATCTATTAAGCGCAATTATTATATATATATATATATATAAACACGCAATGTTCACTTCGTAATAACAGTCATGGCGTTATACAGCCCCTCGCCGCTGCACGGTAAAAGCGACTTTGCCAGAGGTCCCCCGGGCCGAATTTAGGGGGGGGGGGTCAACAGTCACGTGTTGCTCCTAGCGGCAATTTTTTAGGGGCAGCAAATTTTAAAACTGCCTCCACATATATTATATTATGTAACCATGTATATATCATTCTTTATGGGTTGGAGGAGGCGGCTCGATTTTGTTGCCCCGGGGAGGCGAAATTCGAAATACGGCCCTGGAGGTCCCCCGTGGCCGATTCAAAACAACGTGCATACAGAACTATAGTCGATATGTATGTGTATGGGGTAGTAGTACTCGCCACCCATACCGCTTGTGATGTACTTTATCGTATATTATGTCAAAGACGAATGCGCGTCCAAAAATTGTTTTTGGATTATTCTTAATATCTCGTGTGATATATTAAATATATACGAGTATATACAAATGCGGCAAACGAATGAAATAATATTGAATATATAGTGGCATGGTGTAGTGAAGTGGTTAGCCGCACTCGCTAATCAGTGTTGCGGTTAAGCACCCTCCGGCGTCGTTAAAACCGGATGGGTGACCATCCGGGTATTTAGCGACGTTAACCATGCCACATATGCACATACGTATTCCACATAACCTACAGTTTCCCACCATAAACAATTAATCATCTAACATCCAATGGCCTCAGTTACCGCGGATTACCTAATGAAAAAAAAAAAATATATTGAATATGAACAATATATACGTATAACGGACAGCTCTGTAAATCGGATTCCATCATGTACGCACGCGTACGCGTACGAGTGCATTGTTAGGAATCGTTTCAAAACGAAAATAGTAGCGTGTAAATTATACGCGTATATTAATATATTATTATACGTTTCGGTCTTTTCGGACGGATATTATGACATAACGTATTTGCTGTACAGTAACATTTCAGGTATGTTTCTTAGTCATACACATTGTAATAGTGACGCTGAATATTGTTGTGACGACGATAATCGCACACTCGCTAATGCAGTAAAAAGGCAATAAAACGTGCCCAAACGTGTACAGTTAGCGAGAACGCGATTTGCCGTAAAGTCGTTTGACAGTCTTTGCAGGAACCCGAAACGCTCTTTTCCCCCCGAATGAGAATTTGTCGTCTTTGTTTCGATCGAACCGAAAATGCACTTCAGCTCTCGTCGAATACAAACATTTGTCTATTATAAATTATTATAATGCATACACTTACAAAATATTATTTACAGTATATACAAAAATGTCCATCAATCGCAGAATATATATTATATATATATATATATATTTATAATGGAAAACAATAAAACAATGGGCTGCATTTATTTAACATGTACGTTTATTCGGTTATCCGATACCGATTTGTCAAATAAATATTATACGCGTGTAGTAATAATTATTATCAATATCGATCGATACAAATGGAAACGTGCGCGTGTTCATGTAGTACCGAATGTGCAGCGGTAACCGAAGAATTACATTGTTCATACGTTTATATATTAACTTAATTAACTATATAATATACTGCGTATTACTCGGCCGTACGGGAAGTTTTTTGACAAAAAAAACTGTTGCGTACAGGAAGTTTTTTGAAAAAACTTCCTGGCACCGGAGGGTTACGAACGTTATTCGTAGTAGCAATCGTTGTGTTTTGGAACTCGCGCGCGAAAGTATTACTTGTATTGCGTTTTCGCTATTTTCCCATAGCCATGCGCGCGTACAGTCCACACTTAAAGGTTACGTTTTAATGCGTTATGTATATATATATATATATATATATCGTTGCGCGCACGTATTTCGCCTTGACATCTTTTAACTCGGACCGAGATCGTGAACAGTGGGAACGGCCGTCATTAAAGCACGCGGATTATCGACCGCCGCGGCAGGACAGGTATATAGTATAATAATATTATATTAGAGGTATATTAGTGCACGCGGGAATTTCAAACAACTCTACGCGCGTTTATCGTGTTGGCCAAGTTTTTCCTCGAAATGCAAAATCCAAACGTTATTCTCGCAATACGTATAGGTGCCTATTTATATATAATATATACCGCACGCACCGTGTAGTGTCGTCTAAAATGATCGTCTCCGATCGGCTATATATAATCACGTGTGGTTACATTTAGTAGTCATGTATACAGTCATGTTACCATAGGGTATACTACATATTATATAATATACGCTGTATGTTCTCAACATTATTTTGCAAATTCACGGGGATACTGCGTATACTTTCAAGCAGTTCGTGAAGAAATATAAAATAAATAATTGGTTGAACAGTATATTTACAAAATATCTATTTTTCCACCCTCTACCATCAACGTATTAGTCGTAAAAATGGTCATATTGAGAGACTCGTCAGCGTATAATTATACTCTAGATAAAATTGACGGAAACATCACTGGGTATACACCATATTGTACCATATATATTATATAGAATCAATAGCGTGATACATACGTGTATCGCGCAAATCTTATAAAAATACATGCAGGGCATGGCAATGAAACACGACACGGCTAGATTTAGCTACTTATGGCCAATGTTCACATGGAGCGGAGAGTCGTCGTCGAAGAGAGTTCGTTGTGTTATTACGTATAATAATAATATTATTCCGTCCTCTCCTCAGGTCACCGCCGCCGTCCCCGACACCGGCCAGGTCCTATTCTTATGTCGATCGCAGCATAATATAGTGTACGAAAATGTACATTGACATGATAATGCAACGCGTGTATACAGCGTATACGTGGTGTATTTTCGTATTTTTTTATTATATATTTTTTTTCTCAATAGCCGAGGCGTAACAATATATCAATAACGATATTAAAACATGACTGGGCGAGTCAATGAGAAAAATAGCATATTTTTTTTTCCATACATTATTCTTTGTGAACGGCATATAATAATAAACGAGTGCGGCCAATCATTTGAATGTTATCATGACCGAAAATCGTAGTATACAGAGACCCAACAAACGGATCGTAACTAGATGTCAATAATAAACGTAATCGCGTAACGATGTAATATTATAATAATATTATGGTGGTAATTATTATTATTATTATTATTTTTTTTTAATTTTATATGTATACACAGGCATATAGATTAAATCATCTTTGGTATTATACCAGAAATATATTATACTCGTATTAAACACCTTCATCGTTACAGAAGAATAACACATAATATTATATAATAGTTCTATGATTACGTTAAAAACTGAATAGAGTCAACAACCGATACAATTTGTACACTTTTGTCAGTTTCAAAATAATAAATAAAATTACCAACTAAAATTCTATATATATATATATAAGCATAGATATTTGCTTTTATCTAGTTTATTGACTAAAGTAAAGTAATTTTTAAAACTATCCAGCATATGGTGGACTATGGGTATCTTAAATCGCACAGCATACACAAATTTTTACCATAATCGATTTTGGTTATTAAATAACGATAGTATGAATTTCATCTTATAAAGATATAGAACGTTCACCAATCGTTAATACTGATTACAATGATCGATTTGGAGTGGATAAATAAAATTAGTAGTATTTTGTTTTCGTTTTTATTTTTAAAATCAGAAATTTAATACTATATTAACCAAATTATATTATTCCTTCATACACACGCTTAAACATTCAAACAAATCGTCTTTAAATAATGTATTTATTTTCAAGCATTTCTTAGTATTAATAATCTTAAGGCTCAACTACAGTTATTATGACGATGATTTCTTGTTGAACATTCACAGTTTTTTAACAACACTCTTGCAACAATACGAGCGAAGCAAAGCTAACGATTGCTCACATCGTACATTTTGTATGGTATAATTTTAAATTTTAAATTTTGAAACGTGATAATTTATTATAGATACCAGGACGAAATACGTTCCGCATATATTATTATACAAATTTTGCATTTAATAATACACATTTAGTATTTGTTTTTTCTCAACTGCATAATAGTTTTGATTTCAATAAACCTATTATTTAACCAAAATTTGTGATTACGTTTTTTTTTTGTTTTCAAGTGATTATCTACTGCCTACTTTAATTATGGAATTGTTTTGATTTCTTTCAAGATAACTTCCATCACAGTCGAGAATACGATTTTCCCAAACCACCTACAACCATTAAAAACTCTCATCGTCACTGGATATATGTAAAAAAAAAAAAACACCAAGGAGCTGAGTAAGCTGTGTTTAATTATGAAAATATTATGTTCTTCGGATTGACATAACATGTTTTCAGATTATTATTAATTATGCAAAGCTGAATTAATGTATTATTACGATGTCTAAAAATTTGTCTCCCAGAACGTTTCTCGACTTTCTATAATCTATCTATATGTTTTATCGACGCAGTGGTATTTGTTGATTCATCTGAACACAATTATAAATACGCGTGTATTGAAATCTATATAGTTACATAAATATGGTCTATGGTATCTTTACAAACGCAACGGTTCATTATAATGATATTTAATTGTTGCCATAATCGCATACTTTTAAATCGCACTTGGCCACATAATAACATTTTATTATGTTATTATACACGCGCATTTGGTGTTCTGCTTATGATTATGTAATAGCACTTATGTTTTTCAGATACCGTTTGCCGTTAAAAAATCGAAATTTACGTTTGTGTCAAACAACTGCCCGTGTAGGTACATCATATTATCTACGTACGGCCGTAAATTGTTCACCAATAGTTATTTACTTGAAGCATATTCTGCACCTACGTATATTTTGTTTACATCACCCAACGTTCAATCCGAGTAATGAACCGTAAAAAAAAACATATAAAAATTTGTCGTTGTTGACAAAAATAATAAAAACGGAAAGTAAAAGCAAAACGCACATTATTTATAACATAGGTACATCGATTTTAACAGTCGGTGGTTTGGAAATCAAAAAAGAATGAGAAAAATACTGGAAAAGTTGTAATCATATACACCGTTTTACAATTCAAAACTGCAGTTGTTAAATTATTATGTTTACGTGTTATTGTGAAAACCATAAGAAAATATCATAATAATTGCAACGTATATATTAGCCCTCGAGTGAATAATATAAATGCATATTGCATATTATACCCTATATATATATATACATATATGTGTGTAGGAAAATTAATTGCAAGATAATGCTAAATAATACGTGCAATAATAATTACACTCGATCCAAGTTTTTTTTATCCTTCATAATATTATAACTTATAAGTGCGTACCGTAGTGTAGAGAAATCACGTAATTCGAGTTTTGATTTGATAACAATTATTTTTTCATCATGATTATTATTATTATTATTATTATTATTATTATTATTATTATTATTGTTATTAATATTTATTATCATTAATAGTAAATAATTATAACCGGCGAACATATGTTGAAACTAGGTTTTCGTTTTTACTTTTATGACCACAAAATATTTATGCGTACAATTTCTATAATATATATATACACTACTGTTCGTACGAAATAACATATTATGGAATTAAACGGTTGACCGTATGTACAAGAAAAGTTGCCGCGGGGTAAGAATTCTTACCATACCTAATAGTTTTTATTTATTTATTTTATTTATTTTTTTTTTTTTTGGTGTTATCATTGTTAAGTTCTAGTATCAGGCCCAACCTTAAGAGATTGACGTTGGCGTGAAACGTCTACTTTCTAAACGAGCTGTGCAACAACTACTTTTACACGTGTATAATTATGAATATTTTAAACACCGAATAATGTGCTGTATTATAACAGCTAATAGTTTTGAATTGAATTTCGCTAGTGTAAACGCATTTGAAAAATAAAACTTCTGTACGTCGTCGTCGGTATATCTAGGTTATGTGTACATATGATGAATGATTTTGAATTTCTTCGTCTACTTTTAACGTTTTTGGATGAAAAAAAATTCCACAAACGTTTTTAAATGATCACAACAATTGATAAGGGTAGTTTAAGGCACATAGCACAGCGGCGGTTACACAACTCGAAACATAATAATATATAGTCAAGGACTGCAAACGTTATTTATTTTCCACAACGAGTCGTTCAGTCACGACCGTTAGCTGTTTCTACTCCCTCGCTCCCGTTCGACGGCATCGGCACCGTGATTTTATGTATGTGGTCATCATCTTTTCTGCAGTCGTGCCACTGAAATTAAGTCACTATAACCATCGTTGCGGTAACCTGTTCTAACTAGAATTTAATGTATAAATATATATATATTTTTTTTCATTCAAACATTTTTACTACAATAACAACATAACAGCTAGTATTACGTATTATCATGTATTATGTGTTGCCTTCAACTCTAGCTCGAATTCGCAACTTCAAATATCAAAATATCAATCGTATATATATATATATATATATACGAGTATATATTACGATTTTTACATAGCTAGTAGTGCCACATCAGAATATATCAATAATTTCGAATTTTGAATCGATTGCACCAACGAATATTCAGAAGATTAATATACATAATTATAAGCTGTTATTTTTATATAACATTTTTTACTGATCTATTTGACTGTGTATTTGGTTCGCTAGTTAATGTACTCGGGAATTTTATCTATAACATACATTATATAATCAAAAAACGAAAATGCCATCGAATCCAGTAATTGGACCACAAGTACATTCCTAACCGCATGAACCGAGCGTGTGTTAACAACTATAGTAATAATATGTGGTATACATTTTTAACACCGTTTCTGGTAAGCCGTGTAAGATTGGTGTATAAACCGCGTAACTTGCGAAATCTGATTTCAAGTCGCTGCTTTACTCGTTTACATCACAAAAAGTTAGAGAATTCTAACATCTATTCGTCAATAGTTATTAACAACACTATATACGATATATAATTATACAGTTTTAATCAATTTTAATTGTTATATACTGTTTTCAATGCAATTATTTTTATTATTATTACAGCTAATGTACTCACGTTACGTCGGTCCTTAGAAATTCCGAATCTTTTGTGACCGGCGTCAGATCCAACACGGGCCTTTGGTAATTGTCCAAAACTTGGAGCTTGATCCCTCCCTGAAAACGATAAACAAAACCCATAGATGAAAAAAAAATGTGACTAGGTCGCAAGTATATGCATATACATAATATAGTATGTACCGCAGATATCACCGCACGATGATTACGATCTAATTAAAAATGAATAAAATATCGCGTGGCGGTTTTACAATAATTAAGAGAAAATCCACGATTTATAGTAAATATAATTGGACATTGCGCCAGTAAAAGTGGAATACACTAGCGGCAAGCCTTACAAGTATCTAACACAAACCTGCGCTGCACATGTGCGTTTAAATGTGGCACTTTGTGATTCGAGTCAGTGACCTTATACACTCTGGTGATTCCTTGTGTTCTCGAAACTCGGCCGAAGATTACCTCGTCACAGGAATTCACAGAGAAAGTAATGAAAAATTTATTATATTATATTATATATTATACGAGACTGATAACAGAAAAAAAAATGAAGAATATGTTTGAAAAGCCGATAAGCGACTGAAATGATACATACATGCTATACTCGGAATCGGTAAACACGAATGTTATACGCATGTACAAATGAATACAAAATTTATCGGAACTAATAATATTTTTAATCCAAATTCAGTTGCGGTATGGTCCGATTATATAAACTTTTAGCGTGTTCAGAATCAAAATGTTATTGGGTTTTTTTTTTTTTCATATTTTTCGTTAATTCATCCCGAAACCGTATACGAAGTCGATACGTCATATATTATTTTTCCGTTGTGATAATGCGCGCGTATTTCATAAATAGCAAACGACAAACCAGTATTATTTTATCCGTATGGTAGTAAAAAACATGTTATATTTTGTTCCCGTGATGTGTTTCATTGATAAATAAGTCGGTCGACATTTTTGGCTCGGTGCAAGTGGAGTGGTTTTTTTTTTGGCGTGTGCAAATAAGTCGACGAACAGGAACTAATCGAACGTAGGTAAATATGTATTATTTTTTTTTATTAATATTATTATTATTCTACACACGATCGTAAACTACATAATTATTCATAAGACGCGGTATGATGATGGGCATCACGAGTGCTTGAGGAATAAGTAGAAATTCGAATGTTTTCACGCCACCGATTAAGCAATCGCGCGAACGTCACAGAGAAAAACTAATGATTCACACGAGGAAATACCTACTAAAAATACAATAATGGCTTGCTTGAGTAATAAGGAAAGTTTTAAAAACATATAAAATAAATACCTAACATCTCATTTCGATTAAGGTCGAGTTGATTTAATTTTTATGTAGTTATAAACGTATAATAATAGCATTATAATATTCCTAGTATTAAACTAAAATTATAATCCATTACTCTGTACAACTTTATGGATCTGAAAAGTAAAGTCTCTATGCCACCAAATCTATCATTATCACCAAAAAACTGGACACCATAATATGGGTTGTTTAACTGCGTAATGAATATCGAGACGAATTATATGTTTGCACCTCTGTTACCGTTATCTATCTAGTTTTACATATTATGTAAATAAATCATATTTTATTGCAATATATTTATAATATTAGGTATTTTTTTAACTATTTACAGTGGTTTCGTATCGAACACGCTATAACCACATAAAATAGTTCATACTATACTCATAACAGTCATAATAGTCTAATAAGAAATAATATCAAATTTTACCATAGTTTAGGATAGGGGTATCCACAATATTTTGCGTATCTTGGACCACATATCGATCGTGAGAAGAAAAAGCCTGGGGCTGTATGTTTTGCATGAACAGCATATCTACTATTATTATTTCTGATGCAATAAATGTCTATTTTATTTATAACAATAAATATGGTTTACAATTTTTAATTTTTACATATTATACAGTTGTGCGTACATTTTATTTGAAACTACACGAAAACAAAATTACAAAACCGAAAACTAATGGATAATTCGAGATTGTTCATTGATTCGTTTTTTTCATTATACCTACATAGTATATCACTCGCAGAGACAAGTAGGTACGTTGAGAATAAATCTCACGAAAACTCGGTTTCGTTTCAAAACACAGAACGACGCACGTCAAACAGAAGTGCGTTTGATAATAACGTCCGCTTTACTGCTATAGTACCGTAATTATTGTTTATTCATTGGAAATCCTTGCCTATGAAGAGAGTCAAACAATAATCAGAAAATCATCGAAATGGTTTAGCTAGTTTATACTAATTATTGAAACCGAGTTTTTATACATTTTCATAAGATGAATTCGTAAACTGTGTTCTAATAATAATAATAGTAGATACCTATGTCGAAGACTTAATGAAAATAAAACGTATAGTACAAACCACGAATCATTATCTTAGCTGAAATACTTTCGGGATTTAATGATTTAAAAAATAGAGAATCCAAAGGATGTGTTACCTAGGTACTAGAATTAAAAATATATAAACACCACAGCGCTTTCTACGCGTATGAACGCTCGTATTTCCTGTATAATCACTCATAGCTGCAGTATAAGCGTTGGTATACTATTTTCGATTGGAACGCAAATTCTCTATGCAAAAATCGATTCTGATTTAGGGTAAAGTTTCCCGGGTAAATCGAAATCATTCAAAAAGTGTACAAAGATTGCTCGAATTTCATTGACTGTAGACATTGTTTTGTTGTTTTTCACAATTTTCAAGTTCAGAAATCGTTTTCAAAATTATTTTCAGCGATCTGTGTGTTAATTTCCGGTGAACGAACTCGACATCATCAAAACAATTGTAATTACAACTCTCAAGCTCTGTAAAAATGTGAGAAGATTTTTCATGCTACTCATGTATATGTATAATGTATTTATATATTTACAGGTGTATTATGTACGGATATATTATTATTTTGAAAAATATATAAGTATAGTTGTAAATTAAAATTACTCATAGGTACTATAGATGAATGTATATGTTTAAACAGAAAACTATAAACCACGTAATGATGTGTGGTAAACGCACAAATCTTGGATACTTCCTAGTAATGTTGTGAAAAAAAATGGAAAATAACAAAAATACCCGTAATGATAAGCTATTATGTATAAAAGATCAAAGGATAAAACGGCTCGAAAATGTTGAAAGAAAAGAAAGAAGCAACAAACAAAGCTAAAGAAACTGTGGACAGGAGATCAGAAAAAGAAGAGACCAAGGAGGCAAAAAAAAAAAAAAAACTCTGGATAGATGGCGTAAAACAAGACCTAGAGAGAATGGAAATTACAATCTGGGAGGAGTTGGTTCAGGATCATAGAAGTTGGAGAGCATTGACAGTGACAGCGAAAACTCTTACACAGTCACATGAAGCTATGATGAAGAAAAATCAGCTATACGCGGAACTATTAATCGTCTATCGTTGTTTATCCATCCTGTCGCGCGAACGATTAATTATGGCAATACATTATTACAATGTATACGGGCCGGACATATCGTGGTGCAGTTAACGCGGTCATGATAATAGGCATAACAGGAAAATGCATCGCGGGTCGTGCGGGCCGCGAACAATACAATAATAATACGTCATAATAACAGTATTAATAATTCGCCGGCGGTAATTAATAAAATTGTGTCGTCCCGGGAATGCTGCGCGATTGCGCAACTCGTATAATATGGCTGCGGAGTTTTCGCTCACACGCTCCGAGAGCGCATTTTATTTTTACTTTTATCATAAGGTCGTGATCTCTGTACAATACAGCGGCAGTGCATGATAAACAACGATGTATTTGTATACGCGAGCAGTGATGGTGAGCAGCGGGTACTTACCGAATGGGGATACGCCAGGTGCCACGTGATGTTGAACGACGAACCGGACATCAGAGACGTCTTGACTGAGCCTGTGAACAGAAAGAAAACAGAAATGACGGTTTATTGTATTGCGTAGTTAGCGACGAGACAATATATTATTATGTGACTAATGTGGACAAACGAAATTCGACTATTGCACAACTCGCTATCTGCAGTGACTGTGCGCATATAAAACGTACGTGTTCGAGACAACTTTTCAAACATAAACATTCGATCGAATTAAAAAAAAAAAAAAAAAAAGGGACGTACTGTACAGTGGCGACTATAGAACGTGTATACCAGTCGCGAATGTTTTTGGTTTAGAACGCTTCGTGGTGCACGGTTTTTTCGTTTTGAACCTCTGTCGTTAGATCATATTTCCACCGACATCACCGGCTCTTTATTAAAATCATACATTGTTATACCCGTAGTAATGTCATATAATTGGCTGCTGGGCATGTTTTAGAGTATAACCTTAGACATCGTGATTTCTATGGTGCACCTAATTAGATCGAAAAAAATAAAAATAAACATCCGATTGGCGTTTCAGTCGATTTTGAGCCTTTAGAACGCGCGCCAGGTTTCACACTAATACACTATATTATATGCGTAAATACAGTGATTGCGCTATACTATATTATTACATCAGGCTATTTGCAGACTTGAGCATTAAACATATTATACACACATATATTTAGTAATTACAGTCCATATCGTGAACTGATGTTCGTTATTAGACTACGTTATTTGTGCTCAATATATCCACGGTGTATAGTATCTGCGAACGATATGCCGAAGTTTAAAAGTTTTGGTTAAATTATTATTGAGTATTATTATTGTTATTACCGAGCGCACACCTAGAGCAGATTGCAATGGGGTGAGTTTATGGAATAATATATTATGTATATATATTTGGGTATATGTGTGTACTGTGGCTGAGTGTTAACTGTCAATTGTCAAAAGATCACTATGTTAAACACACTGCAATTCGATACCCAACAAAATTTCGGATTACAGATTTATACGTATAAAGCCATTTTGTATAAACGGCATAGAGACCCCAACACCAAAGAACGCGATTATAACTTTTAATTGTGCAGGTACTTAAACTTGTTTTAACCAACTCTACCGCCATCGATCAATTTGACATTGCTATAACACTTATTCGCAATTAACGTCTCTTAACAATACAAATTATATATTCCACGACGGAGAACAATAGTATATATATAATAATATATGTATAATATATTGTATATTATGTTTGTGTAGTAAAACCGCGTATACAATTATTATCCCCGGGAACACCCGATTTTCACCCGATTGAGTTATGTACGGGCAATAAATAACAATAATATAATAATATATTCACAATAACGTGCACATCTATTATATGTTGTTCGATTTGATAAATATGCATGTACGGTTACGAAAACCTTTTCCAAACCTAACCCATAAGCTTTCTTTCCGAGGTATTTTACGACCGTCTTGATAGCCGTCGGAAATCTGTTAGGTATACACCGTATTGTAGGTACTAATATACACCGCATAGGTAGGTGCATTGTTATTTAGGCTATGAAATTAAAATCGTTGCTAAAATATTCTTGCGACATGCTCCGAATGAAAAATTACATATATGAAAGCCAGACGAAATAATCGGTGGTATGCGTGTACCTACTATTATAAATGTATATTATAATATTATACCTTATACTACTATACTATATATTATGTATGTGCAGTCTCGAAATTCCGGACCACGGTCGCGTAGTACGGTCAGGGTGAAAAGAGAGAAAAACAAAACATGATAATACTTTGTGAACAATTAACATTCGCGACACCTCGTTCATATTCCTCGCGTGTCGTTCTATGGAATGCTTGCGATTTGTAGGTCGTCACGTGCCCGTCGGTCCAGAATACGAAAAATAATAATATTAATAATAATAATATTATTATTATTATTATTATTATTATTATTATTATTATTATTATTATTATTATTATTATTATTATTATTATTATAATGGTTGGACGATGAGTGTCATACACTACCTATACGCGCGCACCGTAGACCTACTGACCTTTTATTTCCGTCGCCCACCAAACACGTGCGTTTAAGTCTTTATGGCCGCCGTCGTGCGTATATTATTTATACATTATTATTGTTATTATGCGTAGATTTTTGTGTGGTACGCGCTCGCGCTCGCGTTCCATTGTGCGCGCGAACGGTTTCGGAACAAAAGCTGAAGAAATTAAGTAAAAACTACGCCAATCTTCTGGGGTATAACATGACGTAACCATCGGCCGCCGAAACAACACCGTAGGTATTGTATAATAATAACAATAATATACAGTACATATTATATAGTTATAGTGCAATATAATCTTTGAAATCAGTATTGTTTCAGACCTCGTCGGTTTTCCACTCAGAATCCAAAGCACTGTTATAATAATAATAATAATAATTCTGTACAGTTTCAACACCACTCTGTATACATAATTATGTGTACGTCATGGCGGCGGACGTTTGCCGATACGCGAACCGATATAATTAAGCGCAGTAAATAAGTAAATATGCTGTCGAGAAATATAATAACTCCATTATGTTTATCAAGCGAACTGTACCGAATTAAAAGTAGTCGAATGGTAGTAATAATTTTTCTTAAAATATTATATTATTCACTATTACTATGAAACAGCAATACGCGTTAACGCTTGATCAGTGTCATGACTTTAACATTTAATCAGAAACACGTTTATCACATTACGGTTTATTTTTTGAGGCGAGTTTAAGCTACAGATTCTCGGTGATCGGCGAGTACGATGCATTTTATCGTTACATGCGTTTGAAATACATAATACAATCGTACAAAACGTTGACAAAATCGAATTAGTAATTAAATTTAGGGCACGTTTTATTAAATGCGTCACATTATACACACACACACACACACACACACATACACACACATACACACACAAACACACCAATAACATATTCAAAAAAAAAAAATTTAGATATAAGCAATATAATTTTATATAATCATATGATGTGTTCCGAGCAGAAATAATCAATTATATCTTTTAAAAACGTTACACGGCCGGATTCTGATTTTTTTTTTTTGTCCCCCTTCAAACAGATCACCAATTCACATCTAATGCAATGTCGTACTTATATATTGCGTGCGCGCAAAGTTGTACTTGCACGTCCTTCGCATAAATATCGTCTGTGCAACGATAAATTTGCGCTCCGAACAAATGCGCGTACCCATATTATAATGCAATAATATATGTTAAAGGCGTAAAATATAGGCGTACGTTATGTTAACTCGTTTCCTTTTTTTTTTTTCTTTCCGACGTTGGGTTGGTCGGAAAATGATAAACGTCCGGAAATTTATTTACACGTCGCAGTTACACAACACGTATAATAATAATATACAGATACCTGTAGCGCGCGCACACTTTGCAGCGGGTATATTATATTGTGCGCAGCGATTTGCGTGGGCAACGCACGGTTCTATGGGCAAAAATGTACGCGATTTCAAGGCCGGAGGAAAGAAGAGGCGTTTAGGTGCAATACGGCGCGTGCATATTATACGCGCGTCTCTGGATGATAGAGCAGCGATGGACAATAATATGATCATAATATAATAATACTATACGCAGTCGCTGTGCGTGATGCACCGCCGCCGCCGCGATTGTAAGACAAACAATACGACCATTAAAGTTTATTTCAAGATGAATGCACAACATCGCGACGTTTCGTCGGTTATGAAATACCGGTGTATTATAATCTTATGTTATAACACACATTCCTACGGTGCATTATAAACGATATAAAGTATTATTAAGCAAACGGAATAATATTACCCTTCGAGGGTGTTTTCTTATATAATAAAAAAATAAATAAATAAAAAAAATATACCTAGAATGTATAAATCCCGTGTATTAAGCACATGGTCTCCGAATAAAACGACATTGCTATGAAATCATCCGGTAAGATTACGTTATTATATGTGGTGCGTATACCCGAAGTATACCTGCAGCCACACACAAATGACTGACACTATAACCAAGTTCGATTGTTTTTCCATTTCGTTTCGTACAAGAGATATTTTGATTGTGTAATATTAACGTTTTAGAAGGAAACGTGTAAAAAGTATACTCAAAGTATATTGGTTACACACCGTGTTGCTGGTGTAATTTTTATCCATAATACAATCCGATGCGGTGCAAATAATGCAAACGCCTTGTGCGTTGTTACGAAAAATGAACAAACAATAAATTAATCTAGTGTTTAGTAATAAATTGATAATTGGATAACCCGTAGAGGAATTTCACAAAGTGCTTAATGTAATGAAGATCGCATTGCGTTTTCCTAATAATCACCGAGAACATAATATAATAATTCGTATACGTTATAATAATACTATGTAGATAAATTGAATTACTGAACACTAGTACGCAGTAGTTTAACGCCACCAAATCTAATACAATAAATTGGGTGCAAAACGTGGCTCACTAGTAAAACTATGGTTTCGTCGACGTATCATTAACATGAAATTACTGAACTATGGACGTTCTATATAGTAACGTAGTTAGATTTTTGTCGCATACTTATTTCCCACGGCGCCCCAGTTACAGAGACGACGTGCCAGTGATTACAACTATATACGAAAATGATTAGTGCGAGTTTATAACGACCAATACTGTTATTAGGAACTAAACCAACTTAACCAAACATTAAAACGTATTAAACAAACAAAATGTGCTATATATTGTATATGATTCACTTTTTGTACATAATATTTGTTCTTCGAGGATGAATAAAAGTACTCGGGTATATACGTGTATTTCCGTATAATATTATAAGTCGGTAATTTTTTTTATTATCGGAATTTTGTTACAACGATTTGAAATAAAATAATATAAAAACGAACAAGATCAGTGGTTAGGTGGGATACAGGGGTCGGCGGATCGCTATAGGTTATTTTTTCTCATAAGTACACTTGAAATCAATTAACACCATATTGCAGGATTCAAAAAACGATTATGTGCTAAATTGGACGCGTTGGATTGATTGGGTTCTATACGTCTAAAGATAGTTTATATCTGCACTTTATTGATGAGAGTATTTACTAATTTTTTAATGAGTTCAACCAACTTTTCCGAGAAAAAAAATATAAGTTTAAACAGTCAAAATGACTGAATTTTTATAATATGTATATAATGTTAAAATATATTTATTTTGTATTACAAATCACTACAGCAGTTAATATTTGTATACAACAAAATAACTAATAATTAAATGTTCCTATAAATATTTGAAAAATTCAACAAATTTTGTCGAAACAATCAATTTCATCAAAATGTAATTGTCTTGATATGTTTAGACACAGGAAATTTGGAAAACAGCTTTTTAATCTATGGCTATAAATAATATTAAAGAAATAATTGACAATCAGTAACATAAGATTATTTATTTTTTTATATATATTTTATACTACTATTACTGTTTTTAAGTTATAAATTTTTTCAGACCTTAAAGATGTTAGGTATTTACAAAAATGTTTGTGGGATTTTATAAAATCTATTTAACGTTATCAACAAGAATGTATAATAATACATTGTAGTAAATAACATTGGTCTGGTTTATAATTTACTATTATTTAATCATTACACTTGCATGATTATGATTTATATACATCACAATTTATATGGAATGTATAATTGAAAAAAAAAACTATAATCGGATTGCTACACATATTAATGATATAAAGAATATATTATAAAACACAAATACAAATAGAGTTTAAATTATTCATCTTCATATTTTAAAGTAGTAAATACTAAATATATATTACAAACCAGTATCTAATGTTAATGTGCTTGCTGAGGATTTCTTATAAGAAGTGAAATTATAATTTATCGTTCACCATCACTTTAATCCATACGATGTTTAAAGAATATTTATTTTTATACTTTGACAGTTATTAATGTATAGTATGGTAAAAAAGAAAAAACTAGAAATGTTTCTATTGGTTACTTGATCACTACGAAGTAATTCTGGTTTAAAATCATTTTTCCAAAACGTTTTACTCGTACATTTTTCTTGCTGTAGAACCGTAATGGTGTGATGCGTGTTTTAAATTGTTCTTCTCGGATTAATCTCAGAGATGCAGCAAGACTTAAAAAAAAAAAAACTAATAGAGGAATATTGTGAAGATTTTCGAAAACGTATATGTATTCAATCGATTATTATTACTAATTGCAAAATATACACGACCATATAAGCCGATGGTGAAGAAAAAAAATACGTTTTACCGCGCAACGTCAGAGATGCTACGTAATACACCAAATATGTATCAATAGGCGTTTGGTGTATATACATATTATAATTTATAGACATATATATATATCTACTCGTTGCGTAAAATAAAATATACGTTTTATAATTTATAATACGCACGGAGCCTATATAAGAATCCACGTGAAAAGTATACAAACAGCATATTATTATTATTATGACGATGATGTATATCATAGCTGTATTCATTTCAAAACCGTTTTTATTAAATAATATTACAACGATGAAAAGCTATGTATGGAAAAAAATACACACACACAATCGGGTATTTAATACGACTTCCATGTTGCAAACGTTCGTGTCACTGCGGATAATTTTGGCATACGAAATATTTTCTTACGAGGAATCGCGCCTTTTTTTAACAAAATGAGTCCGTTGCTCCATAACTTCAACGAATCACTCTACTTGCAATGACGACATGTGCATATTATATTATGATACGAGGATTTTTCGACAATACAAGCTTATCGACCCTGTTCCGCGTGAAAGTCGTGACGATACACGTGCTGGGTGTTGTTCTTCGTCCGTATGCGCGCCCAATCCCGAAAACGAAAATCGCACACGCACTCGCTCACACATGCACGCACACGCACTCGTACATGCAACACCTCTCCAAGAAGGAGCTGCACACAAACACGTCGTAGTAGTCGGTGACTTTCACCGGAATAGCGGCGGCAAGTCAATTTAATCTGTAACGCGCTGCTTTCTACCGAAGGCCGTTTGGGAAAAATTAAAAAGCAAGAACGAACACCGCAAACACGCCCTATATATTATGCCTACTTTTCGCACTTGTGAACGCACACGCGTGAAACAATTCGGGCTCACCCTGATCCTGCGCCTAAAACGCACGCTCGCGCCCACCGGATGCGGATGACAACTATATTATATACACGCGACGAAGAGGTTTTGCTCGTGTATTGTCCAAACGAAAACAAAGGATTTAATGTTAATGATCTTTCTCTCACCATCGCATATGGTGTTATACATGTTTAATCTTCTTAATTTTTTTCGAAGCTTTGAAGCGTGATTTTTATGTGCTCGAACAGTGTTTGATTTGAATTTTTTCACATTTTTGACGCGTGAAACATTGATTGTTCTCGCGAAGTTCGAAACACGCGAACGCGCGCATTTCGTCACGGCGTATTTAAATATTGATAGTAAATTATTAATAACGCATCGAAGAGAGAGACTATTCTAAGTAATAAGAATGTGCGTGCCGAAGGAGAATAGAAGACGAGCGTCGGCGCGTTTCGTGGGGATGGCAAAAATCTATTTGGACAGAGTAGAGGAGAAAACTCGTCGTGAGCACAGTCTTGAACGTAATATTTATATACATACATATGAAAATACATGTAACATTGTATATACACGCATAGTTACTCCCCGCTCGCAACACACTACGTCTCCCTGCGTAGGTACGCGTGCCGGTCACGAGCTTGTCGTGGGATCTTCTTGCCGGCAGCCGAGAAAGTGAATATTATTATTTTATTATTATTATCATTATTCTATACTTATTCGAAACCCATTGAACACACACACACACACACACACACACACACACGCGTGCGCGCGTCTTGAGTTGTATACACGTGATGATGGTGGCCCTTGAAAAACGACCCGGTGGCTAATGCTTATTGACCTCCGGCGTGACCCCAAAGACTATACACTCTGACCACGCGGTATATCTCTTCACGCGTCTATAATACGATTGTCCACAGTGGAATTTCAAATACTTCGAGTAGCCGTCCGATAAGTTACAACCGCACACTATGAACATAATTTAAAACGTATATACCTACGCCACTCTTTTTTGTTCCTAGTAATAATATTCATGTATATAATATACATCTTAGGTACACGCTGACACACACACACATAAACAGAATCTCAATCTTTCACACGCGTGCACGCACAAACGCACACGTCGCACAAAAACGCAGTATGTATTCTTTTCTCCGTCTTAATTAATAGCTGATAATCGTTTTACATAAGAACTTTCGAGTGACCATATATGTACACACTAACGTGTGACACATTGTATGGATATACTTCGTCGCTGTTTATCTAATAAATTCTAATCAAACATTTTTAACACGCACAAAATGTATATATTCCAAACAGATTTTTTCCTATAATGTTTTTTTAATCAAGTCACTTTGTCATTATATAATCACAGATATCTGACGATAAAACTTTATTTACTGACTTTTACTTGTATAATTATTAATATTCAAACAGTAGAAATCGGCAGTTTTCTTAGTTTTCAAAATTAATCATAAATTTTATAGGCACTTACCTATATAGTTTAGAATTTATATATATATATATATATATATATGTGTGTGTGTGTGTGTGTGTGTGTAAATAAAGTTTATTAACTTTGTCAAAAATTAAATTATTTAATTTCAATAAACCTGTATTTTTTGAGGCATTTAATTGCAAAATAAAAAATAAGAAACACTGATTTTCTCATGAATGCGGTTGGAAAAAGTATTGGAAAGAATATGAATGTGTAAACGAAACATAATAGTTTCGATGTGAAATACTAGTATTGCAACAAAAGAAACCAACAAGTATTGTTCGTTTTCCCGTATTTCCTACAGATTTTTCAAAATTCTAAAAGAGTGAAAAGTTGTTTGACAATGGATTTTTCTCAGAATGTCCATACGACTGCACTTACATGTTGAGTACATAACATGGAAGAGCAAATAAGCAACTAGTATAATTTGTAAATTAAATACGGGAAAATATTAAAACATAAACTAGTGAATCGCGACGCACAACAATATACAGTTTTAAAATTATATTTATAATATAACGTTAATAAAGCACCTGCAGTTTGAGATGTACGGTGATTACTGTCAGCTATCGAGACCTCTAAAATGAACTTGATGATGTACTCGAGAGAGTGAAAAATTACTTTCAACTACTATTAAATAAAAACAAAACAATTTGTAATACATAAATTAGCCAAACATAAGCATATTATTGCGTTACACTGCACGCGCATAGCTGAAATGTCCGTATTTAGACATTAAAACAACACCTTTTTTGTCATAGACCTCAGCAGTATAGATACCTAGAGGTAATTTGAGTTACCTACAAGAAATCACATCGAATTACGTATATATGTAGCTGCTGATATAGGTACACCGTCGCTATCATCTCGCAGGGTATTCCGTGAAGATTTCTCCAGTAGTGCATATCGTTTAACCAGAACTGGTATTTGGTGACGAGAAAGTGTAACTGAAACACGGTAGGTATACCTATGTATAACCAGCTACCTATCGGTGAAAAAAGTAAAAGATATACGCGCTACTCACTATATAATATACAGTGCGCGATGTTGTTAATCTAGAAATCACGGTTAAACGAGATTTTAAATGTTACGCGACAGTTATCGTTCTTCGTATATATAATATAATAATATAGCGTGTAATATCATCACTCGCACCCAAATTGACAAAGTTTTGGTCTTGCAGGTTTGTCGACGTCTAAAACGAAAGCGTGTGCATGCCTTATATACTTCCATGCAAGCATGTATAGATTATATTATATATTATTCTCAAAGGATGAACGTGCTTATTAACTCGTCGGATACGTTTACCGAATGAAATTATCATAATTAATATTACGCAACGTGGACGTGACTTCAAAACGGAAATATACATATTCATCCATACCACACAGCGTTCGGTTACAATATACTCAAACACGTCTAATATCATTTATACTTTCACGAATATCATGCGTATTATGATGGCTGGCTCCGCAGTATAATGTCCATAAATTGGTTATTATAATATATAACTATAGCTGTAAAAACCGTTCCGTGCGCGCATTTATAAACTAGATATTCGTGCGCGTGTGGTTTCGAGAACGATTTGTCGAACCGATCGATGGACCCGGACGGCAGATCGACTCAAAACGTTTCCTACATATTGTAAGAACTTAAATTACGACGTGCGCGGTACACATTTTGTCGGGAGATTATGATTATTAAATCTCACACGTGGTTGTTAAAGGTACATGACGGTAGTGCGTATAAAACATCGTAACCGCAGTTATGGTACGTTTACTGTAAAACGTATACTTTGATGACGATTCGCTCTGTAAATTTAGAACCATATGCCGAAAGTGGCCATAAACTTTCTCATACATTTATACTGTCTACTGCAGAGTGTTGTAATTAAAATTAAAATGCTTTGTGCCTATATAGTTCTGTTAAATTGGTTAACGTTTTAGCGATTACGTAAGACATTATTATAAAGTAAGATTTATTGCAAACATTTCAGATGAAAATAAAGTCGTATAATTTTGTAATGAATAGATTATTATTTAAAAAACGGAATTTCTCGCATCACTCAGAATCTAAAAAAAAAAAAAACGGTAATAATATCGTGAAGAAATATGCCATGTATGTAATGTAATAATAATAATATGATGTGTACAAATCTGAAATATTATTATTAATCTTGTAACAAAATAGAGAGTATAAATAAACATGAGGTAGACCAATTGAAAACAGGTGAACACGAAAAGGAAAGGGAAAAGTTACTAAACACATAATACAATATTTTACATAGGCTGTTGGTTTTACGGAGAGAACATAATTTCGTTCTCAATGTGTTCTAATATTTAAAAGAGCAAATATTGTATTGAAAATAATGTTGTTGTCGACTGAAGCATTATACTTTTGGCCTCTTGAATCTATACGTACGCAGACCTGATGTTGTATGTACAGTTCCTTTCGCTTCTCACGATCAAACACTTATGGGAAAACTTCACAAGCCGCGGATGGTTGTGGTTTTCGCGTACACGTCTTCAGGTCGTGGACAGGTCGTAGAAAACGATTTGAATAATGGTACTATTATTATGTTGTACAGGAAAACACTAGATCAATATTTTTAGGAACAAGATAGTGTTTATAGCGCACGGATAATATTATAATGTACGTACAATATAATATTGAAAACGGTTCCAAATAATTTAGGTGGTAAACAAACGGGCGGAGTCCTCTCGAGATTGTTTTACTTTCAATTTCAATAGGTACATACACGTTCTTCACATTCTTTCGTTCAAGGTTGTTATCATTTAAAAAAAAAAATTACAACTCTTCTGGCAACCAACCAGCCCTATATATTTTACATCATATGTACACAAACATAATCGTCGTTGCAATCAATATATACACGCGTATTAGGTATGTAGAGCGAAAACTGATTGAACGCTATATAAATACGTCGTTAAATCTAGTGACCCAATATATTAATATACTTATGGTAGGACAACAATTTATGAATATAGAGGTGGTAAGTATAGACAATGTTGATGTACAATATTCGACATAATAAAGGTAAATAATATAAGTAGAGTTAAATATCAACACGGAAATACACTAAATTCGTATATACGACGACAAGGCAAGTCCGAAGTAATGAATTTTTATTCGAGGTCAACCGTTAAAATCCTTGAATATAAAAATAAATAAACTTTCTATTGACACAAACCGATATGGAGAAACTTTCGATTTCATCTCGCGCAATATCTTTAGCTCATTTTTTTTTTCAGTATGTCATATTCGTTAAAGCAATAAATTTATCACCGTAATAAACATTTCATAATTATATATAAATAAATAATTTAATTTCTTGGGAAGAAATATTTAATAAATCTCAGGTTAACGAATAAAATAAAAACCGTACCGTACCTACACACGAGATTATTTTCCAAATAAACCGGGTTAATTTGAAATGTCTTATAGATTCGAAGTGGAAAGGGAGGGGGAGAAGTGGCTAAACGGGATTCCTATAAGTATGACTATAGCATCACCGCGAACGATATACTACGTCTTCTAAACGTATTAACCGAGGAGTGCCTATAGTATTAATGACGTAGAGGTAGTATAATACACAAGCGCAGCTACGTACAGAAAATAAATGTTGGAATATTATTTCTTTGCCTTACCTTACTGCATGTAGCTACAGCAGGTGGGTTGTGTACTCGACCAATGACGGCCTGTTGTGTAACACCTGTAGCTGCGTCATATCACTATTATACCGATGCCTATATGTTTTTTATTTTTATTTTTTCACTTTTTTCCATTGCAACACCGTATATTTTGTGGTATACGCCGACCGATTGTATATGGGAACGAATTGCACTTGGTCTTGTATTTCTCTCGTGTACGAAATCGCAATAATCATTTTTAGATACATTTCCAAATATGATATCAAAAACACACGTCTGATAATATTCCGTTCAATAACCCAAGGATCCTATGGTTGATAAATTCAAAACACGGAGTCCTAATAATATTAATTCAATCGCAGGTATTCGCATACGTATATAATGATATATGCATTAAATAAAAAAAAGTGTTACGTGCATCTATCTACACACTGGGAATATATTTTATACTGTGAACGTTACGTAACGGACATTACATATTACTGCGGCTGACTACTACGGTGACTACATTTCGTATCATTTTATCATCAGATCAATGCCTTGGCCCCATACATTAATCTGGACATTAATCTAATAAGTTTTATCAAGTACAACAAATAAATAATTTTGTATTTACTTCGATTGACATTGTACAGTAGATCGAAATAAAACTCTAATCATCTTGTATTATTCAACTAACGATTTCCTCTATATTATTCTGCTTTGTCATGAATACTGTTATGTTCCTTATGATGTTAATTGCATTCATTTGACAATGAATAAGTATAATAGTTACATCCGCACAAACTGTTAATATTAAAAATCTAAAGTGAATTTATGACTTTTCAACTATAAATAATATACATCAATGGCTTGTATAGCTTTCGTGAACTTAAAATTTAAATTGAATCAGATACAAAACTTAGTCTTTATCAAGGTTAATGCGAGAAATACAGTCGACGAATTTTGGAGGAAAAAAAAATCATAAATTTAACATATTGTATAGTTTCGGTAATACGACTTTTCATAATATTTTATAATATTTAAATATTTGTATACTGGAGAAAACCGCGGATGTTTAATCGTAGCAATTTGCACAGTGTTAGCTACAAAGAAGTAGTCCATCCACGCTCTTATGGCAACAACGTAATTCGTACATAACAATTTGTTTATTTATACACACACACATACTGTTTTCGATTAATCCAATTGTATTGTTACTATTATTATTATTATTATTATTATTATTATTATTATTGTTATTACCATTATTATTATTATTATTCAAGCTTAAAAACATGCATGTCCTTCGGCCTACCAGCCCGATGGATTGCTCCCTTAGGATATATTAAAACCTCATCTGCCTATCTCTATAGACCTTTTGTGCGAGCACCGGTGTTATGAAACAAAATTAGTTATTCTACGTCAGTATAGGCCACTTTATTGTGTTATGATGACTTTTCAGACAATTACCATCGTGAAGATATTTCATGAAAAAAATAAAAAAATATTTACAGACACAATGGTCGGTGGTGCCTATTGTTTGTAATACGTATAATATACACCCAAGACAGGCAGCTGGTGGTATCGATTCGATACTATCAAATAAACTATAAACGCGAAGAGGTCTTAAAAGAAACACTGACAACAACAAGTGTGTGTATAGTTACAACTGCCGGCGTATAAAACTTTTCTGGCCAATATTAATTACTGCCTTATTATATTTGTCAATATAGTTACACGTTTTTAAGAACTCACCTTTAGGCATGCCACAAGGGCCGGGCGTTCGGCTCGTATCCAGGAAGTCGAGGTCATATGTTCGGGCTGGTGGAAACGTGAGCGCCACGTGGCTTGTGGTCCTGTACACCAGACAAGCCACCACGGCCAATAATAATTCCCACGATTTAAAGTTCATGATGAACGTAATAGAACCGTACTCAAACTGTTCTAAAGTCCATTATATAGTGCCACCTAAAATAAAAAAAAAAACAATTCAAAATAAATGTCATTAAATATTATAAACAATAAAATACTAGATAAAATTCAAATAGTAACTGTTTGGTGTTTCAAAGTGTATACACTGCGGGATTATATTCCAAATCTTTTTTAGACACAGCCAAGTACAATCTCACACCAATTCATTCAAAACCACTTATTATAAGGGAACGCCCGCATTACATATGGAATTCTCAACGTATTAATGATACTGACATTTTTGTTTCTATGTTATTAAAATAGAATTCATTCGATAAACTGCACTATGTCTTTTATGTTATGTGTATAATTATCATTATTCCATTCCCATAATATGCGTTTTATAATCAAATCGAAGTGAACATTGCTGTTTCGTACTAATTAGTCAAATAAATCAGTAGCACTCAAATGTTTATAATATAAATCTCATTTATGTTATTTTTTTGAGAACGATAAATTCACTAGAAAAATTAAATTATTGATACAAAATTCAACAATTTTCAATAAATTAAAAGAAAAATTATTTTTATACCTATTCAACATACCTATTGTAGGTATACAATAAACATAATATTCCAATGATAAATAATAAAATAATTTTAACGAGTAAAATTATATAAGTATATCAAACATTCGTGTTAAAAGCCATTATATGGGAAGTCAAATAAATCATGTCTAAATATTTATAATAGCTACAGTAATAATTTGCCTTTCCTAAAGACCAATCTAAATGTTTAGATTGGTTTTTGGGATATCATCATCGGCAATAAAATGATCAAAACATTAGCTACACTCTTAGTTTATTACTGCATAAATACGAGTATATAATATTTATTTCAAGTTAAAAAGAATAAATTGAAACCGTATTTATGATATGAATAATATCGTATAGAATATCTTTTGGAGTTCCAAAAACCACAATTATTACAACTATTAATATAATCAAAAATACCGAATAAGCAGTGGTACATTTAAGGAGGAACAATTCTAAATGCGTGTATTTACTACTTAATATAACTTTTCATTGCTTATAACTTATAAGTATAATAAATAAGTGTTCAAGACCAGTAAGTACCTTCTAGGCAGAGACATATAATATCACGTTGAATAAGATTTTTAATCCCCGTCGATGTATAATACGTATATGAATACATCTAAATTGACTTTAATTTTGGCATAGAAAAATCAACAGTAATCAAATGATTTTATTTTATTTATATAGTAGCTACTAGCTATTTATATATATTTATTATTCAATTACCTAACTGAAACGAATCATAAATGTCTTACGGTGTAATATAAACATGGGCAGTGTCCAATTGACAATAATATTTAACAAATGCTTTATCTAGGGTATTATCCAACAAGCTTATAATTAATAGGTTAGGTTATGTAAATAGTTAAATCAATCAATGAACAGTTAAAAATAAATACAATAAGTGAATATAATACAATTTTAATTGGCGTATATAGATAAACCATTTTAAATGATACGTAAATAAATAAATTAGTAGTATGGTTAAAATGTATACTAACACATTTTTAATCGATTGATATCAAACTATTTATGTATTTTATTGAATAAAAAACATATATATTTTTCATATCAATGTTTACCTTAATTTACTTTTGTTAATAATTTTAATTTACTCGTGTACTTTATAATAAATTAAAATTCTCTAACAGGCCTAAATTGAGATATATTAAATTTAGGTACTCGTTTTTACTGTTGGACTAGATTCACTCGTATTATGGAAATAAACAATTTTTCCAGTGTTTATAAACTGATTTATAATAATAATAAATGTAATACATTAAATCCTTATCTTGTACGCCCACCGAACCGCTTATAATACTTTAATAAAAGGTGAAAGTTTGACAAATTTTTAAAATACTTTGTGAATTTATTAGTTATACCCGTTATAATGGATTGACGGGTTTCAAAAATAATCAAATTAATGTCTTACAAGTAGTATGAAACTGAAAGTGGTATGGAAGTGTGTAACTTTTCTCGACTAGTTTACCAACATGAAGAAACAATTTCATTTGGGTAGGTACATATCATATTTTCTAATCGTTATTTCCTATCGACCAAGGATATCAACAAAGTAACATATTTTCCAATGATTCATTTTTGTAACGTGTTAGAACCTATTACAAAAGAACGTTTATCGCCCGGTTATAAGCCCCAGCATTAATCAGCATTACATGAAACGTCGGTAGGTAATAGCCAATAGCTATATATTATCAAAAAGGATATGGTTTAATGAATTTATTTTTTAAATCTTATTCTATGTTCTCGATTCAGGTATAAGATAAAAATTAGGTTGTATAAATTTTTTTATAATTCTATTGATAAATAATCAAATGTACCTGCGGTAAATAATCTTAGACCGTAACTTAATTCTTTACATGCAGAATATGGTATGTGTTTGTTTAAAGACACACAGAGTTGTAACAGTATATGAATCTGCATTCAGAAAATGTATTCATTGTAACAATATGTAAGTACGCCTAAATCATAATTATTATTATAATAGTGCGTATAATCAACAACCCGCATCAGGGATGCATTTTAATAACATTCGCTTTTTCCATATTATAAACTAATGTTTAATTTTAGTATATACATATACAATAGTATATAACAGTATATAATAGTACATAAGTGAGCAATGAATTTAACTGAAAAAGGGTTGACAACCTTGAAAGTGCACTAACCCATAGATATAATAATATTATAATTAAAATGACACGCTAGGTATTTTTTTTTATTATTCATCTCGCGGTGTCATCTAAATAATTACTTGATCCATTTTTTTTACGCCTGAAATCTCCACGTAGATATCTAACTATTTCTTTTGAATTGTATAAAAATGTTAGCCATAGTGATAAAACGTGCGTAAGACATGCATATAGATAGGTGTGCGTTTTTTTTTTACATAATAGCTTGATTTATAGGTAAATAAAAAAAAATATTGAAAATCTGTGCGTATTTTATAGTGACTACACGATATATACAATATATATATAGGGATTATATATTAAAGACATATGTATATATAATATTATAACATTGATAACATATGTGTAATAGCCCAAAATTGCCCGAAGCGTATTATTTTGTTTCGTAACAGTTTCTGAAGCAAACGATGACCCAACCGTTTCCTGATCACTAGCAGTCATCGACCACGTGCTAACACAAGATGGGCGTGTATATACGTATTTGTGCGTATATGTTCGTGTGATTGCGTGTGTGTGAACGAGTGTATACGGGTCTGAGTGCGTGTATAATATGATGAATATCTTGTCGTATAGAATGCGGAGGAATGTTGGTGGACTTGTGTCATCACCAATAATGATGATAATATTTTTCTGGGACACCATAGCGAACCAGCTAAATTTTTCGCAATAGTGTACACCATTATAAATTACTGCAGCAAGTATCTATATACCACAGAGTCTATAATATCTTATGTATAATATATACGATAATCCCCGTGAGCACGCACTTAGCAGACGTATCATTAGCCAACAAGAATTCAACGGAGCCCGGAGGCATATCGCGCTGCAGCATTATAGGTATAGTTCTTTTGCGCACGGTAAATCGTTTTTCATACGAATTTTAACGGTATAATAATATGGGACATGCGTGTATACCAGATCAAATATTGATATGTGCACATGCATGAAGAGAGACGACACAGCGGTTATTATACAAGATAAAACATGGAAACACCTATATACAACAAGCACAATGTGTTTGTGCCATATTATTTTAATTTTAATAATAATAATAATATATAATAATATAATAACTCTTGACATGTTGATTTGACCCGCGCAAATGTGGCATCACCCTGCGTTAAAGTCACCGCATCACAAGCCGTATGTCATCGGCCGCCCTGCAGTGTACCAAATATAATTTACAGAAATTATCTTAAGATTATAGTGTTTTTTCCATTACTATTTTGATTATAATATATAAGAGTATATTTGAATCATATAATAACAATACGATACGAAATAATTTAGTTTAAACAATTCATCATCAAAACAATAGAAATGGAATGAGTTAATGTACAAAGAAAATATGAAACAAGTACCTACCTATACATAAAATAAAATACATTATTATGGAAATTAGTTTAATTTTAATTTATGTTGAAGGATAAAATAATTTTGGTAGTGATTTCAATGAAACAATATTAAATGTTATTTATCAAAAATTAATCATAGAACATATAAATTTATGTTGGTATAATTTTCATTTTTTGAATACAACATTATTATAGACACTACTATAACATTTATACTCTACTAATTCAAAATTTTAGATTCTGAACGGACTGATGGAATCTATTGATTTTACAATGATGTGTGTTTTTTTTTTTTGTGTCTGACGACAACTTTTTTTGCAGTAAAAATGCTTCGATTTACTTATACAGCAACTTTTATGAAAGAAAAGTGAATGTAGATGGTACTTGGGTTAGTCAAAAATCCAACTTTTTTAATACTTTTTGCAAAAATCGAAAAAAAGATTAAATAAATTACGAAAAAACGGGAAAATTTACGCAAAATCACGTTTTTACAAACTACATTTTTTTAAAATGCTCTAACTCAAAAACAAAAAACCGCAACAACTTGAAATTTTCACCAAATCCTTATATTGGTGTTCTCTATACATGGTTAGGTTTTCAAAGTATTTTGACATATTTTGACTTATTTATAGACAATTTAAATTTTCGATTTTTGTAATTTTTTTCTTTTAAACACCTATAAAATTTAATTGACTGGCCAAAAACTCTCGAAAATTTAATACAAGGTTTATAATAAGCTTAACATATCTTCACTAGAAAATAACAGTGATTGTTTCACTCAAATTTTTTTTATAAGCTCATAAAGCTCAAATTTATATAAAATGTGTCAAAATCACGATAATTTGCAAGTTATTTTGTAGATAAAAATTCATAAAATTTTTTCTGTTTATACTTAAGATTCAAAATTTTAACACTAGGTTTTCCATAAGCTCACCTTCAAAAATATATAAAAAAATTCTACCAGACTTAAGAGGAAAAATTTTATGACTGTTTTAAATTTAAATTTTTACGAAATTGCATTATAATTCAATTTAAATATAAAATACTATATTATTATATACACATTTTAGACTAACATATTAACTCCGTTCAGAATCGTTATTCGTATACAATGATATCTATCATTGCATTCAAATTTAACAAATCCATTGTAATAATGACCTATCCTATAAATGAGGTACACTCCACCCCCAACTGTACAGCAAAGCGAGGCCCACCTGATTTTTTTTTGTTTGTTTCTTACGTCAGCGTGGTAACATATTTATGCGTAGTTATCAAATCATAATAATAATTAATAATTCGTTTCTTTTTCTTTTCTTGCAGCAAACCTTAGCTTTGATGGTATAATATAGTGCGGGTACTAGGGATACTAGTACTAAAAATGTAATTTACATTTAAAACGGAAACGACTTTATTTTACTACTGCCGTATAAGAAAATAAGACTAACACGTGTAATAACATTATTAAAAAAGTTATTTTATGTCATTTAAAAAAAAAAATAACATCACGTGGTGTGACGATGATCTTTCACATAAACAAAAATACTATATATTTGATATATGTATATATTCTAATCCCCACGCACAGGCAACGAAATGATTGTACTCAACAAGTTGTCAACCGACATGCAATTATGTTCAATTTGCAAACTCACAACAACAGGTTTTGTCTCCGTCGTTAAGATGGATTTGTAACTTGAACCAGCTAATATACTATATCGCTCGGTCAACGGTCGGCTCATTGCAGCGTCTGCGAGTACATCACATGTCATTTTGTATACCGTTATATTCTTAACCATGTATTGACGGTTTAACTTTGCACAAACAATAAAGTGCAATATCCTCGCAACATTATTTCAAGCGAAAAATATATAGTAAAAATATTGATTTAAAAACAGACACGCGTAACGAAACACTGAAAATACCAACGCACTTGAATACAAAATATCAAACTGTAATTTATTATCACGTACATATGCATTATGCATATTATATATTATAAAATACATATTGCTCGTGATTATGTCTTATAAGCCAACTGAGTATATTTAATGACAAGCATATAGGTTATAAAACTACATGTTTACTTCTGTATGTATAATTCATAATATTTTTCGGGCTACATTTTTAATTGCTCATTTGTCACTATTGACTGGTTTTACTTATATGTATTATATACAAGCATAAACTCTATAATTTCATTAAGATTTTAAAAATATTATTTATTCATATAATTATCAGACATCAGCAACTGAAAATACTTACATAACAGTTCTAAAATTAAATTTAGAAACAAAACTATGTCTTTATAGTTAGTATAATATAGGCATTAATGTTAAAATACTGGTATTTATATTTTACGTAACTGGTATATTACGGTATGTATACACATGTCAACAAACATTTCAGCTATTTATCACTACACATTGGAATACGTAATCACCTAAGAATTATTTTGGCAATCTTTAGTTGTTGAGATTTACGGACTGCATGCAGAGTCATAATCATGATGAGTAAAAAAAATTAATCTTGTCAAAGCTATACTAAAAACACCTAAGTAAGTAGGTATATTTATGGAACAAATAAGATCATCATGATACAAATTCATTGAAAGCATAACAGAAATCAGCTACCTAACCTATTAAAAATATATAATAGTTTTTTTTAAAAGCAAAAATGTGCTATGTTGTGATTGCATTATCAGTAGCTAAAGAAAACCAAATTAAATGCATACGTTGCTGTTGCTTATAAATAATACAGTTGTTAAGACATGGTCATGACATGATTTTTTTTTTTGTTCTCCAAAATACAATCGTAAATTTAAAGTTATTTGCATGTCATGATCCTTTTTAAATAAACAATTACTACTATTGAGTTATACATTATATATTATTGAAATTTAACGAAATCTTTATAATAATTTGATAGGTAATACAGCATTATACAAATGAAAGTATAACATAGTTTATACAAATACTCGTAATAATTCTATATCAATTTGACTATAATTATACACAAAATATGTATTATGCATTTAGAATTAATATTAAATAATAAATAAAAATACGTTTATTTGGTGATTTACTTTTTAGATAAAATAAAATAAATAATATAATAATTTTAACGATTAAAATCAAAGCTATAAATTAATTTAGAAAGCTTTATATAACCGCGTATATAACTCCTTTGTATGTAACTGCTGAAACTGCAATAATGATTGTTATAGACTATAGCCGTTTGAGAACTACCATTTAATATTGATTATCGAAACATATTATCCAAAATCCATATAGATATCAGTTTCATGTTTGTATTGAAATATTATTTTCTCTAACAAAATAGACTTTTATTTGGTAAAATATGCATCATGTATCATTTCCTGTACATATTTTTACTTGACATTATTGAAATTGTTTCATTTTGAACTAAAATATTTTCCTATTTTTTCGTAATAATAAAAATGTGAAGGAAAAATGAAAATCACTCTCGTCAGCATGGTCATGACCATCAACTGATAAGTTATACGCTGCTTGAGTTCATGTACACGTCTTCGGTGCCGCATCATGGACCACTTGCTGGTTCGCACGGTGGGAATAACAATAATAATAAATAATACTCAATAGTTAATAAAACTATTTTATAGTTCGATTCTATAGGTTACAGTTCTAGAGGTTGGTCAATATGTACATTAAAATGATAAATATTATTTGGCTCAGAATAATGAGAAAATATTATTACTATTATATATACATTTATTTATTTACCATTTGTTTACGTTTATATACATTATACATCATACATGTATATGAGTTTTACCATTATAATTTTTAATTATGATATGCTACATTATGAAATATATTATATGATTATTTATCATTATTAAAAAATATATATAATAAGAACTTAAGTAGTGTAAATCGAACGCAACATATAACTAAATAAAATATGCAAAGTCGTAACTATGCAAATTAATTCGTTATTTATGATATATGAAGATTTGTGGAACCTATGTGAAAATACTGATAATATATCACAATATGTACTCATATTATTATAGATGAGTAAATAATATGATTATTGTTACTCACATTGTATAATTATGTGTCAGAAAAATTTTTCAATCGGAATACACAACTTCGCGTAATAAAGCGTAAATACCTCTCATAAATTACCGAATACCGTTGAATTGTATCTATATGAAAATTTACTTAATGGAATATCTAAATGTGTGCCTATACTTGACTTTCTGGTCAAAATTACTAAGACGATTTCGACAATTACATGATAGAAAAGCATTACTAAAATAATTGCCATGCAACATATAAACGAGTAATTAATATAATTGCATTAACTCATTAACATTATCATTTTAATAATTACAAGTCGGAGCTGGCATGTTGAAAAACTTATCGAACAAAGCTAGCAAATGACAATTAAAGATTTATTTTTCACTGCAATATATTTTAAACGTATAATATAAAACTAGTTATGATTTCATTTAATTAGACATAATAATACATACGTATACATATTATATCCAAGTGGAAATGAATACAATTTTCCAGTTAAAGTTTTAAAACGATTGCATAATGTGGTTTTGTTTTACCGGACTTGGACCACCTCAGCACCCTTATCATTTGTGCCAATGCCAATGTACATAATATTTATCTGTTAAATTGTGACTATGAAATACTTTTCATGCGACGTAAACGTGCATATTTTATATACGTCCAAACTGTCCTATACGTGACTATGACTCAACGCGAGCGAAAAAAATTGAAAACGAAGGAACAAAAACAGTTATGTTTAGGCAAAAAAAAAAAAACATGTCAATACTGTTGGACACGGACGTTAAAAAAAAATGGTATTAAAAGTGGATGGAAACAATTTGAAAGTAGGTATATAAGGTATATTATAGACATGTATAGTATAATATAATATTGTTGTTATTCACATTACCGTTGCGTTTTTCATATAGGTTTTAAAAGCTTATAAGAACAATTTGATGAGGTCAATTATAATTGCTTCACTTTGTTCTCCAACAAGTGTTAACATATTATTGATGTGGCTTAGCAAGGGAAAAAATTGATTTGAACCGATTACGTGTACCACATATAGTGGTTATGTAGATCGATAAAAAAATTCTTTACCACTTATCACGAGATACCTAAAGATACTTGCTAACCAGGCTCCAGCGTATTATTATTGTTTTCAGCTTCAAAATACAACAAACAACTGAAACAACATTACGCTTAGTACGGGACCAGTCGATATATGAATACTAGTGTATACTATACTGTATATACGTAGAAAGTCTACGGGAATCTCTTATTATAGGAAACCTGATTTTCCTCTTCGCTATCTTCCCGCATTCCCCCGACTTACGTATAACATCATATACGTATACTAAATTCCATTAGTAGACAGTAGACATACTTGATACCGCGGGAAAGGCGGATCGAGTGTTATATTATTTTGACAGTTATCTCCTGTATAGGTGGTAATACATAATTAGATATTATTTTGCATTCGTGACGAATTTATTGTTTACGGCTTGAAAATAATTACACATATTTCCATTCAATTTAACCTTGTTATAAACATGACGATTATAAGATCCAACGGAACGCGGTTTCAACATGTGAACACGTAATATTGTAATTTAAAACTATACAATGTCAGTTAAAACACATAAGTGGAAACGGTGTTATCGAGCGCAAAAGTGCATTTTATAATATAATATGACACTTAAATCGCGTTTGAACAATAATTACCTGATCTATATATTTCGAATTTGAGACTAACTGTATACAATCTAAACTATTGAAGTCTTCAATAAATTTTTTTTATGCTCACGCTATTTGAATGAATCTAAAATTCAACACATACTGATAAGAGTAAAGTTATTGATCGTACGGACTATGGATATTTCAAGATACAACTTGGGTAATCAATACATGAAACATGCAATTCAAGACGAAACTGATAATATAGTCTAATATCAATGGCTTAAAACCATTATTCCGGTTGGAGGTTGGCGAATGAATGTTTTAAAACAAATATAAGATAATATTATAATATGTCATGTCTAGAATAACAAAATAATATGATTAAATAATAATATTATATGGGTAATTATCATCTAAACATTGTTTTGTCTCGGGTGGCAAAACATGAGATAAGTATATGCAACATGTAATACATAATCATTGAAACCACCGCCGGCGCCGGCCGAGTAGTGTTGAAAACGATATTTTACTCGACGTCGAAAGAACAAAAGAAACTATCACGCGCCGGGGGCGGTTTCCAGTGGTATGTAGTATATATAGCCACCCTGGAAAGGAAAATAACCGCGGAGACGGATGACTAACACGACAAAAGAATAGTTGCGCGTCAAAGACTACAGACGCACCGGTCGCTCGTCGGTTGTTAACTAAAATTCACCCGGCAATACGGTGGTGGTGGGGTTGTTTTCTTACCTGTTTCGTATTTGTGAGATGTACTGCCCAAGGTGCGTCGACGGACGTGACGATAAGTCCCCAGTGCAGACGTCGTTTCTCTTCGGACACTGATTTATTATTATACTCGGTATATTATATGCAGGTGTATGTACGTTGTGCAATAGGTACGTTGATCGAATCGTGAAACGAATTAATAGCGAGAGAGAGAGAGAGAAAGAGAGAACACGAAACGGTTCGCGACAAAAGGCACTTTTGTAGTTATTTTCCTGTGCACTTAAAATTTTTCAAGAGCCGCGCGCGTTCTCGTACACTGTCTGCGGTTTGTGGGCAACGACGGGTGTGACGGAGACGGAAACGAAAATACCGACCGCGGCGGAGCGTACGAACGATCTGACGACACGGACCGGACTACGGCAATGGTTTCCCCGTTCCCGATATCTCTCGGCCAGGTCTCTTGGCGGCGGCGCGTCGTTCCTTCCCCAAAGACGTGAAGTCTCGCAACGTATACGTGCGCATGCGCTGCGACGACGATCACGGTCCGACGGTGTTCACTCCGAACCTGTCCAACCGAACCGGACCGCGGCGGCGGCGGCGGCGGCGGCGGCGACGACGGTGGTCGCGCGATGGAACGCACCTTACTACATGTCGATTGTACGTTCGCGGATGACACCTAGGCCCAGAACATTTGGCTCGGACTCGGAGCTTTTCTTACCCTACGCCCTAATAGATCCAGTGGTGTGCTTGGAGGGGTCCCGGCTTCGATCCTCCCCCCAGGACCGGATATTAACGGCCGAAGTAAAACGTTTCACATCATATTACTTATAATATTTATACTTACGAAATTCCAGTATACGCAAAATACTTATTAAGAAGTCGGATTCAAAATTTCAAGTCATAAATCACTTAGGCTACTTAGATATAAGGAGGTACCTATTTATTGATTAATTGGCGAGAAAAATAAGACTTCTGCCCTTTTTGTTAATAATACACAGTATATATGATTATTCGTTAATATTTATAAATTAATTAATCAAATAGTAGGACACACATTTTCTTTTTTGAATTTGAATCATATAATTATTAATTCTTGATTCATAGGTAATAATTACAATATTATTAACTTACATACATTTTAAAGAAATTTGAAAAAATCAGAAAAAAAAATTGAAAATACGCCACTGATTACATTAATTGTACTGTAAGTTGATAAAACTATGGTACAATATGCTGCCACGGTATTTTCAATTTTTTAACTATGTGATGATTTAATATAATATCGTAGTGTGTCCTTTATTAGTATAATCACATTTAAACACACGGTGAAAAGTCGAATATTTTCAACTATTGGATATAGTTTGTTAGCATGTTTACCAGTAATAGTTACATGGTCTACACAGAATACGGTGATATTTCAGTGATAGTCTGCAGATAGTGTAATTGTATCTTTATCCTTGAAGTATCCAAATTGGAATCAAATAAAAAAATCCCTTCAAAATACGCAAAAACAATCGAAAATTATGTTGCAAAGTGATTTTATATCCAACGACATTTCTAACAATTCTATGATAAACAGCCCGACGAACTTCAACCCTATTTTTCCACCGAATCCGTCAAACTGCGCTCTGGTAGCGATATGAAGTCTACAAGATGACTCAGCAAATAATCTACTATTATAGATATACTAGACTTGGTATATATAAATACACAAATACAATCGATATAATATATTTAAGTAAAAATGTATTTATAATTTATACGTACATAACAAGAAGTGTATCGTGAATGATATACCTTTACATATCCTCCAAAGTGTAGAGTCTATGAAACTTAAAGCAACAGTTCCGAAAGTTGTACTCTGCAACGAGCAACGGGACCCTTGGAAAATACATTGGCTTTTGTAGTACCTCAATACCATTTCCCATAATCTATTTCAAGGTATTAAATGTCCTCCACACATTTTTTAATTTGATAAATATTATTGTTACTTGTTAGTGTCGACAAAATATTATGTTCATTGCTAATAACAACATAAATAACACATGGCATTTTCTTCTATATATACTTTCCTTCGACTGCACAACGATAGAGTGTATACTGTATAAGCACTCGTATTTAATATACAGTAATTTTTTTTTTCAAATGAAATAATGTAAAAGAAATTTCTTTATATTTTCTTATGTCCGGCGGAACCATTGGAATTGTCATGCAAAACCTTAAAGGTTGCGCGGAACATACTTTGGGAGCATACAAATTATCCTCACCACCAAAATTATTCCGCAACCGAGGAAGAGGACATTTTATTAGAATTGTTCAATAACTAGCAGCTATAATAAGCGAATTCGGTAAATTATGAACCTACCATCTGATAATTATTGATCTTTTTTATTTTCGAGTGCTTGTGAAATTGAAAGTAAGTAGATATACACCGATAATGATTGTCACTCGTCACAGAATGTAAAATTGCATCATATCGGTCCGTGACGTTTCGAATATACTACTGCGCAACAATCGTGTATAGCCTCCCCTCGAGAAAACTAATTCCTTTCGGATATCAACCATTGCAGATCATCTTGTACTGCGGTGGTGCGTATACGTGGCTGAGCCACGGTTATTATTATGCATTGTATTATTAATCTTCTTCTTTTTACTATTATTATTATTATTTTTATTTTTTTTTATCGGTGTAGCGTTATATACGCAGCATGTATACGTACCTATACGTACATAAACAACAACAACAGCATACCGAACACAAGATAGACCCGTTGAAGGACGTTGCTCTTGCGGTCATCACTTTGCCCGCGGACCACTTGTATACTACGCGACGACTACTGCGACGATCACGTATAATAGTAGTCGCCTGCTCACCCTCCCGTTGGGTGCCTACACGTAGTACCTGTGTAATACTACGTGTGTATATTATAATATGAGCACCATAACATTATTGTCGTCATATTATATACAGTCGATACAGGCCGCTTATATAGAAACCATGATAATAATAACAATAATAGTAAGATAATAAATAACGCGTGTGTGCGTGTTTAATCGTCAACGGTCATTCTTCTCTTCCGACTCCCGTATAATAATACGCGTATACCTACACACAGTATACGCATAAACCGTATATATATACGCACCCACCGCACCACCGACTATAATATATATAAACGTTATAAACAAAGCTTTTTTAGTCTTTGAATCGTTTTCCTTCTTTTTCTCTCATCTCTCTCTCTCTCTCTCTCCCTCGCCGTCTGCTCGTCCATCGCCCCGACTCCTTTTCCTCGTAGTATTATATTGTTCTTTTTTTTCTTTTTTTTTATATGTACATAATATACTTACATAAAACTACCGTGTCCGTGCCGCGCGCGTATAATATAATATAATAACACAAATGATGCGTGCTCGGTTACAGTGGTCAACGGTCTTCGCGCCTGAGCGGGTTATCGGCGGCCGCGATGTCACATTGTTGTTGTCCGCGAGTCCCCTCCAACACCACCACATAATATTATTATACATAATGATATACCGACCGGGCATTTGAGATTTTTTCCGGCCGCCGGAGAGATCAGACTCGTTTCCTTTTTAACGTCGTCCTGCCCGCATCGCTTCGTTTACATCGCATCCTGCCAACTGTATACGGTTCAATATCGTCAGTAGTATAACTATATTATTATCAGACCTTGGTCGGTTAGTTTAAAATACGAACTAGTTTATATAGGCATACAATTCCATCACCGAGCTCGTGAACTAGTTCTTTAAAAAAAATTATTTCCTTCTTACTAAAATTGATTGAAAAGTTCCATTTTTTTTTTTTTTTTTAATAATCCTTACTGATCTTATGTTGAATGGCATGAACTATATACTTGTATAATCTAATATCAAAACAATACCGCGTTTAACATTCTAAATAACAAAATATTATATTACAGTGATGACACGAATATTGGTCGGGGACGAAAACAAATCAAGTCATAACGTTCGAATTATGAAAAAGAAATACATTGATTTTCTAACTTACTCTATTGATATACATCTCGGATAAATATTATATAAAAGAATAATTGTTATTAACATTAACGATAAATCCGTATAAGAATTCGAATTAATTTTCATTATTTTCTATAGATCCATTTTTCCAACACAATATTTTAACTTTTTCATGTTTTGTTAGCAGTTTTTAAACTATAATATCGAATATACAAGTTCATTTTAACTCGTTCGCTCCAAGGTCTGATCATTACGTATATTGCCATACGTAATATTATACTGTACGCCGAGTCGCCGAAACCGATTGTAAACGGCTGCAGTGTATTTTTTCATTTGTTTCCTATTGTTAATCAACATTTAACCCAATTCGTAGACCGGTAGTGCTGTTTACGGGCGTCAGTCTCTCTTTGTGCGTTTTTTATTCTCAAAGGAAATTAATTCAATGATTATCACCTTCAAGTAATCTATCAGATTTGTTTTTCTGACGTTTCCTCCGAACTGAGCCGCAACCTTTTATTCTCTTTGTGTCGTTATTCAACCGACGAAACCATTCGAAGTGTCGTTGGATAATTATCGATGGTTCTTTTTTTGTTTTTCTGTGCTTGTTTGGCCAACAATTTTGGTCATAAATAAATTTTTGTATTGATAAAACCAAAGTAGCTATAACCATATAAAATACAAATCATAAATTGTAACTATTTTACAATCATAATAAAAATAAGATATAGATTTCAACAATGTAGTGGACACTTTTTCCAGAATTCTTAACCACGATATTCTTTCTAACGCACATTCTTAAGTGAATATGGTATGATGATTAGATTGAACACTATTCCGCTTCTGCAGTACGAAATCTTGCAATCTTGTAAATCGGAAACGAAATCTTGTTAATCTTTTTTTAAAAAAAAATTGCCGATGTCTTTAAACTCTTCGAGTAATATATTTTAACATAATCATATTCAGTTTTTATTCTACTCTATATTGATTACGACAAAAAATATAACTCGTTTGTAATGAATTTATTGGTTCTTTTAAATAATATTTAAATTTTTAAATAATTTCTAAGATTATCATGGATATATTTATTTTACAATAAATCATATCTATGCAAAATACAAATCATTAATTTTTTTCATAGTATTTTTAAATATTTATTTTATCAACCAACACATTCGTTACGAATATACTTCAATATCCAATCTTCTTGATAAATTTAATATTATATGATTATATTTTGTATAATATTATACACTCGTCCTATAATAAGTACAGTTTGAAAAATACAAGCATAATATTTACAACTATACATCGAATAATATATTCGTGAAATAAAACTAACCTAGAATATACATTTGGTACTATGTATTCAAATAATAACTACATTACGTTTTACTATTACGTAATAATAAGTGATATGCTGCAAATGCATTGACATAATTCTCATTCGCTCGAAACGTATAATTTTTATTTTTTTCTAATATTAAAATATCCAGCTGATGTTTAGCTCGATAGTGATAACTGAACATATAATAATATTATATATGTGTAAATTACTTTTGAAATAAAATTTCGTTGCGATTTTGTACATGTTAAAATGTAATCGAAAATGTAGGTATCGTTTTCGTCACAATCTACAATGAGTACATTTTTTTAATAATGCATTGCAATATTATTATGCATAATGATTAATAGTTTCTTGTGATTAATCAAAAAGTACCATACATTTAACTGAATTTAATCGTTGGTTCTAAAACGTTATCACAAAATACATAAAACGTTTGTATATCAAAGGTATTTTAGTGAAAAAATGAGTCATACCCAGGTTTAAAGTCCGCAGGAAAATCATAAAGCGTCGACAACGGTGATGACAGGGAAGGATGTTAATATTTTATCAGTGTTCATTTCCCATGATAAATCGAATGGCGTAGAAAATTTTTTTAAAAAAAATGGTATAGATAACAAGCCTATAACGTTTCACGTTTAAAATAATTACAGTTTTTATTAGTAAATCGTCAAAACTGTAATTCGCGCGCTCGCGCGTGTGCGTGAGTATGTTTGTATGTGTGTTTATCACTCGGTTTTTTCTACCAAGCCATTATTTACTAATTTGTTTGCTGATTCTCATGATACGAAATCACGTAGTCAGATAATACGATACGAAACGAATTGGTTATAAAAACACTATACTTGAATGTACCCAGTTATACCAAAGAAATAATGTTTATTAAATAATTAATGTTATTCACATTTTATACAGTATAATAATTTCATGATTAGGTACTAATAGTTTTATAATTTTAAAAGAAAATTATATTGTTCTTATCCACAAGACTCTTTACAATGTGTCGTATACGCCGATTGAATCGATGTATCGACATACACAAAAGAAATTTTATCAACACTTAAAAGAGCATAGACTCCCTATAATGATCGAGTCACACGATCACCATAAGAGTCCTTTATTTTCTTTTGTCTTCTGTCTTTATATTCTACATACAATATGTAAACTTACTGACTAAGTTGATTTTTAAATATTATTACATTTTAAATATACGTAAACTTACTGACTAGGATAATTCTAACAATATTAAATTTCTAATGTACATCCTGTTGGACGATAGTTCCCACGACCTAACTATAATTTGTTCAGCGCTATTTTAGCGCTGATTTGTTAAAATTGCCTAATACTACAGTCCCTATTGTTAAATAAAAATATGCCCTCATTTTTTATATTATTAAAATCTATATATTAAAATTAGGTATATATATTTATTATATTTATATTTTCATTATCTGGGAATGATATTTTACATTACCCTTTTTTGTTTAATGCAACTATGACATGGTTTTATTTGTTTTTGTATAATTTAAATAATTTGTATAATCTAATGGTAACAAATTCTCATTTGTTACTCGTATGCATGTTTATTTTTGTTTTATGAGGCTTGTATCTTTTTTTTGTTCAGCTAGCTGATTCTCACACTAACGGTTTTGTCTGAGCACTAAATTTGCTTCTTATAGCAACTTTACCGATGTCAAAGATGTCTTTATAACTACATGTATATTTCTTTTCTCTCTAGTTATATGGAAATAGAAAAATAATAATGTCCTACAAATCTACCTGAAACTCTCATTCCTTGCCCATGTTATCTTATAACTGAAACACCTACGTATACATATACATTTTTTTTTTATCGTGAATACGCATTCTTGCATATAACATTAACATTAGTGAGTCTGAGACCATTCGCGTAACAGTAAGATTTCGGATTCCATAATGAGATTGACCATCATCGTTCGTCCTCGTATTGCGGCGTTTGATTATTTTCAAAGTAATAAAATTGTTCAGTGAATTTGCAATTACGGAGCATCTATTGTGATTGATCGGTACGTACCATTGGTCCGGGGTTGATGTTTGTTGAAGTGTCATGTTCCAGTTCCGTTGGCTTGATCCATAAATTCATTTACATAATTTTTTTTGTAAGTAAGTAATTATACATTATAAAATATGATTTTAAATTAACAACAAAAAAAAAAAAATATACGTATATATAATGACTATAGTTGTAAATGTAAGCAAAAATGTTTTAGTATATTATTACAACTATTTTTTTATTATTATTATATTTTTTTTTTTTTTTTTTTTAAATATATGACAATTGATTAAAATCGTATTGCTATTGCCTATTATACTACAAAATTTAAATGGTGGTGTTTAATGTGATTGCTGTCAGGTCCTGGAACTAAATATATATGTATATTTTTAATGTACATTTTATATATCATGAAAATAGTAATAAGTGTTAATGTCGTAAGCCAGGATAAGTATATAATGTCTCCAATAAATTCTTCAATAAAGGGTTGGGAGATTTTTTTTAATATTAGTTCGTTAAAATATTTTTCAGGATTTTTAATTTGTTTTGATACGTGGAAGTTGGGTATTTCTTCAGTCCATTTTTCGTTTAATATTTCTGTTAGATTAGTGAAATAAGTATTTTCTTGTTCTTTTTGGTGATTGATTTTTAATGATCTAATATTTGTCCATGAAATGGGTATCACTCTTTGAAGTTTTAGTACATTTATATTATTGGTTTCACAAGGGTACATTTTTGGAATTATTATTTCACTGTAATTTTTTATTAATTCACAATTGCATGGTAATGTTAATTTTATAAGTCCAGGGTGATCATTATTAATATCTAAATTTTCAACAAAAGTAGTGTTATTTGTTTTATATTGTTTAATTTGAAGGGTTGGTTGGGGGTTAGTTATAGCGAAGGTACTTATTCCTGTTTGTTTAATTATTAAAGACTCTTCGTCTTGTTGTTTTACGCACAGTAACAGAATTGGTTTATTTTTCCTAAAGGCTTATTTTTGAAAATTGCTTCTACACATTCCGGAGACATGGTAATATCTGCCGAGAATCGTGGTATGTAACATTAATCCGTTACTGGTGGGTCGCAGTGTTGTAGGCCAATTCCTGATACCATTCTATGTTCATTATTTCGTGTGTTTATGGCTATATATGTTTTTTCGGAAAAAATTAGGCAAACTGATTCTTTGAATTTAAAATGTGCGGGTACATATTGGTAGAGTTTCCATTTTGCTAATTTTTCGATAATTAGGATTTTTATTTTTATTAATATTTGAGTTTTTGAGAATTGACATTCAGTGATGGGTAGATTATAATATGCCAATAAGTTATCTAATGGAATAACGAGTTCAAAACCATCTTTTTTTATGTCTTTGTAAAAAATGGCCGGTAGCACTATTCTTTGTGGGATTTTTTGTAATTTTCAATGTAACTGGGTATAAGAATCTCTTTCGTAGTTTGTGAATTTTAAAATTATCGTTAGTAAATTGAATATTATTTCTTGTAGACCTCGAATTTCGTTTCCGTGTGTAAATTTTTCTATCATGTCGTTGGATCTTTCTTCTTTGAAGAAAGTTTGGAACGCTTGTTTTACTGTATCTATATTTATTTTTGTATTTTTTGTATATTTATTCAGCTCTGATGTTATATTTTGTAAGTCCGAATGATCTGAAACTAATACATCTTTAAACCTTTTAATTTGGTTGTTTAGCATTTCTTCGTTGGTATATAAATTTTTTAATTGTTTTTCTGTTGCTACGTTACAGCAAAAATGAACCATGTTTCCAAGTATTTGAATTCCTCGTTTTGCTCTACTTGTTTCTTTTTCATATGTATTGGTCATGTCTGCCTCGTTTTCTCTTATATTTTTATTTATTAAATTAAGTAGTTCTAATGATTGGTTCATAATGTCACAATAATCGTTATTTTTCTTATCACAGTATTTTTGAATGTTTCATGTCTGTTCGTAATAATCGTTGTTTATATTTTGCGTATAGATTAATGGGATACTTTTTTCATACATGATGGTTTCTTGGACTTCCTCGAAGAATGCGCCTGATGATACCGAATTTCTCCTCTGTTCTTGAAAGTTGTGTTATCAGAACGAATATTATGAAGTGGCTTATTAACTTCATCTAAAATATTGACATATGATTAGAAATTTTTGTTTTGAAAGGTGGTTATAAATTTAGTTTTACATTCGTTTGTCTATTTATTTATTGATTTTTGTACCTGGGATTTGTTTTTTTATTATTATTATTTTAATTTGATTTTATATACAGGTTTTTGTCTGTCGGTAAATGGTTTTAGCCTTTGAGCATGTATAATATCGGTAGTTTGTTTTCCATTTAATATTAAATCTATTTTATAATTAACGTCTGATATCTTTTCTATTATTTTAAATGGTCCTCTATATTTGTAAGCTAATTTTTTTGTTTTATTTGACTCTTGGAATTGAAATTTTACTAGAACCTTTTGACCTGGTTCAAATTTAATTGTTCTGTGGGTTTTATCATAGTTAAATTTTTGTTTTTCTTGTTCTTTTTTTATTATGTCCGGTATTTCTTTACGAATTTCTTGTAGTTTTCTTAAAGAATTATTTATTTCAAAATTTTCGCTATCTGGTATAATTTTATTATCTATTGGTTGGTTACCTTCCATACCATGGAGTAAGTAAAATGGACTAACTTTAAGTCTGGAACTTGGGCATGTATTATATGCAAATACTACCATTTTGTAAAAAAGAACCCAATCTTTTTGGTTATTGTGAACATAATGTGTTAGACTGTAGCATATTATTTTATTCATTAATTCGGTCATACCATTTGTTTGTGAGTGATATGCACTAGAGAATGTTTGTGTTATACCTAAATGTTTACACGTTTCTTCTACTTCTTTATTTTTAAAGTGAGTACCCCTATCACTACAGAAATATTTCGGAACTCCATATGATGTTATTAATTCCATTAAAAATTTTATTGTTTCTGCCCCTGTTGCATTTGCAACAGCTTTTGCAAAAGCTATTTTTGTTGCATTGCATGTTGCTACAATTAAGTATTTTTTCCCATGAGATGGAGGAAGTGGTCCTAGATAGTCAAAAGTTAATCGTTGTAATGGTTTGCCTGAATCTATAGGTATCGGCTGTAATAACCCTGGAGCTTTTCCTACCGGTGGTTTTACTAATTGACACGAAATGCAAGAATTAATAAATTTTGTTGTGTCTTTGATCATATCATCCCAATGGTATTTTTATTTAAGTTTTGCTAGCGTTTTTGTCATACCAAAATGTCCACTAAATATTGATTCATGATAAGCTTTTAAGATAACATTAATTAAATTTTTAGGAATTACTATAAGTTTGATTAGTTCATTTTTATTCCATTGTTTATAATATAGAATATTATCTATTACACAGTATCTTCGTGATTTTTTCTTATATTTGTCGTTTCCTATATTTTTAAGAGCTTTTAAAATATTTGAACAGAATTCATCTTCTGATTGTTCATTTTTTAATGTGTCCGTTTAATTTCTGTTTCATTATTAATATTTTTTTCTATTTCCGTTAAATGTATAGGGAATCTTGATAAGCTATCTGCTGCTATGTTAGCTGATCCTGGTTTATGTTTAATTACAAAATCATATTCAATTAATTTAAAAATACTTTTTGTTATTCTAGAAGATGGATTTTT